>JAPZDV010000011.1:16369201-16405495 GCA_029814665.1 Acanthurus lineatus | reverse complement strand
AATAAATAAATAAATAAATAAATAAATGAGAAAAGTCTACAGAAGCTGCATGTTGGATATATACACACACACACACACACACACACACACACACACACACACACACACACACACGCATGGAAACACTAAAATACCACATTTCAAAAGATGCTCTATGTGAATGAGGAGCAGCTGTGTTCATTTCCTGAAGTTGTGATAAGAGCTGTTCAGAACAAACTAGGAGGATATCCTGGCTGTAAACACATTCACATATTTCTGATCTTCCAAGGATTTATGTACACAAACAAAATAAAGCGTATCCCAGAGTTTAAAAAGAAAATAGACTGTATTGTTTGAATATAAAAAGATAGTGTAGTGTGTGAACCTGACTCCAGCAAGTTTTTATAGTGCTAATTTACTTACCCAGTTATTATTTGTTACATTATTATCTACAAGGTAAATGCAGAATGAGTTAACATACTTTTTATCAGTTCGTGCCCAGTCTTACATAAACACTGGTTAGATTTATCCAATGAAAGCACTTCCGATAAATCTGGGGAAAGATCCTGTTTTTAGTTTAACACTAAAAAAAACCTTCTATCTTTATTTCATTTTTCTGTAAAAGGCTGGACCATTAGTTTTCCCTATATTAACTAAGTGTAGCTACTGCCTAAATATACCTAAAAAATAGTTGGCTCAGTTGTTGTTAGCTAAAATTGGATTTTAAGATAGGATATTTTGGGAAACATTAAATATGGCGTGAATACAACAGTATATTCAAGATTAACATTTCACAACCTGTAGTTTTTCTGATTATGTTGACATAAAAACTTCATGCAGGCAGCATTGCATCTCCTTTAAAACAGATTTACTGCTGCGAATAAGTTGTTTATAAACATACATCTGGAGAAGTGTCATCTGATATGTCCTCACCTTCTACAAAGTCAGACGGTGTGTACACTTTGTTTGTTTGAGTGTTTTCTGCCGCACTGTCTTGCTGGGATGATGGCGTGTTGAGGCTGTGCAGGGCCGTCTCCAGCACCTCCCCCAGCTCATCTCTCTTGTCTTTCCGAACAGGCTTCTCCTCGGGGTGACGTGTCAGCCCCATCTCCAGCTGGTACACCCTCTGCAGGGTGAAACTCTCAAAGGGCACTACTGCGTACTCACTAGGCAACCTGGAGCCAGTGGTCACCTCAGCCTTTGACAGCTGGCTTCGCAGGAACTCCAGGAGGTCTGCCTGCTGGCTCTTAGTTCCCTGGGCCTCACCAAGACCAGCACCTTGTGAACCAGCCCCAGGTTCCTGACCCTCCGCTGTGCCGGTGGCAGCTTTCTTAAGGCTCTCCTGTACTCCTTTCAGCTGCTGGCTACGCTCCTGCAAAGCCTCCTTGAGCTGAGCTATCTGCTTCTTTAAGGATGAGATGTGGAGGCGGTGTTGCTCCTCCCGTTCTTGGAGGAGCGCTTGGTAAGACTGAACACCTGGGGGTCCACCACTTTTAGCAGGCCCAGCTCGGACACCTCCTGTCCCACCAGGTCCGGCTCCAAACCCTGGCCCTGCGCCCCCTTGGCTAGGATAGATGGGTCCAGCGCGAGGCAGAGCATAACTAAGCGTTGGGTTATCAGAATGTGGCGGGCTACAGGTCATCACATAGAGGAGCGACAGGGAGCAGCACAGCAGTACCAACACGCCCCCAACACGGGAGACCCAGGCTAGTAGTCCACGCCGCAACATCACTGTATGTAGCATCAAAACTTTCTGAGTTAAACAGCCATCCAGACAAACACATGCAGAAATTTCATGTAACCTCACACACTCCAGCCACGATGATAAGAGTCCATTTGTGATTATCTTCCATCACCCAGGGAGAAGGCCTGCTATTTATCAGTATGAGGTCATTTAATCTGAATTAGGTCATTGCCCCTTCACTGCCTGAGATTGTAACTTGTTTTGTCATTGGCTAAGTGAATGTGTTCGGTTCAAAAGCCTTTAAAAAAACACTTTTTCCCTTCCAATTAGCTTCATGGTCAGCTAGAAGACATCACTGCATTGCTACATCATCTATCACTCATTTGTGACTCATACGTTTGCATTTGCTCTGACTCCCAGTCAGTGCATGTCCTCTTTTTTGTCTGCCTGCCTGCTACAAAGCACAGTAAAAGTGTCTCAGGAAACGTCTGGGAACAGCTGAATATTCAGCCACATCAGTCCAGATGAAGCAGGGTGATACATGGGACAAAAATGTTTTGTGTCGTGAGAAACAAAACCTTGCTGACCAGTGGTGGTTTCCTCATGTTGTTTTCCTGAAAGAAAAAGCAGAGAGGAGAGAGAAAGATTAGTCTGACATCAAAGAGACAATTACTAAGATCTTGACCTCCCATCAACTGTATCAAATCAACATTACTTGTGTCATTTAAAATCCAGAGGCCTGTTAGGCCTCTTAGCCATGTTTATTTATAATGGCAAAGGGTTTTAGCGGCTTCACCAAATTAAGAACTGCTTACTACAGCTCCTGTAAAACAATGTTGTCACTTTTGCATGAAAATATGAGGCAGGCTGTGTGTGTAAAAATTTATCAAAGACAGTGCATGTGTGTTTTTGAGATACTAAGGAAAGTAACTGGGACATTCCGCCCATTTTTCTATCTATATCAGTAGCTGCAGTCTATATCCAGTGGGTGACTGTAGTGTCAAATTTATAAACTGCTTTGTTTGTTTATTTATTTAAGTTTTACTTATCCCATGTGTCTTGTGAAAGATTATCCAAAATATATCTTTGGCTATTTAAAAGTACTGCAAACATCAAGCATTTATTAATATGATGTTTCAGAAATGATGCCAAGGCAGTGTTTTTTAATAAAGTTTCTCAAAATGTTTATTTTAAGAACAGGGTGAAAACTGCTGAGAGCTCCAGTTTCACCCAGCAACAACAACAACAAAGAATATATGGATTGAAGCATAATACAAAAAGGGGAATTTTGGCAACATGGTGCAGAGAAGGCATTAGTAATCAGAGATCTTCATTCAGTAGCTCTCATTCTGAGGGGTCAGGATCCCTAAAGGATGCCAAGAAAAAACAGACATTATATATATATAACTAGGGTGTAAAGATGTTAAGCTTACCTCAGCATAAAGACTTAAAGAAAAGGGGAAATAGTTAGTTTGGCTAATATGTACAAAAGTTTAAAAAACTATTTCTTGGCTAGATTTAGATTTCCCTGTGAAAACTCCAGATTTTGTTAGCTTCTGACAGAGTCGTGCTAGCTGTTTCCTACTATTTTCAGTCTTTATGTTTAATTAATTAGACAGCTCTTTCCTAAAGTGATAAACTTTTTCTCTAAATATAATAATACAGCCAGCTGCATGTTAGCATAGAGACAGGAAACAGGTATAAAACATGTATGAAGGTAACAAAATACATTCTCAAACTTCTCTTGAGATCACTAATTAACAAATCTTTTTTCATTTGCAAAAAAAACCCCTCTAAGACTTTGTATTTTGTAAACTTCAGAGAGAGCCATGCAAGCCATGTTCCCTGTTTTTCAGATAACATGCTGAGTAAAAGGGATAGTTTGGATATTTTGATGTGATGTGAGACACTTATGCCAAGTCAGTGTCTTACCTGCCATAGATAACAAACAAACACATCACCATGTGCACAACATCCAAATTACATTTGTGTTCCTACACACAGCCATGTGTGTGTGGCACGTAGTCTTTAGGTGGGTGGTTTTGTTGGTGGCTCAAAAACGTGTTGCTTTTGGGACCATTCACAGTAATACTATACTCTGTTTCCTGCCGGCGCACTGCGTTGCTTGACCAGGCAGAGGAAGAGCTGACCGTTATCTACGGCAGGTAAGACACTGACTGGGCATAAGCGTCTCATACAACCCCACATCAAAATATCCAAACTATCCCTTTAACAAGCACTTTGGCTTTTATTCCATGTTTACTGTAGAGACATGAGAGTGGAACCAATCTTTTCATCCAATTCTCAGCAAGAAGGCAAATTACTGTATTCCCAAACAATTTTTTCTATCCTTCGAGGAAATAAGACAGGAGAGTAATATTTCTGAATAACAGAATTTTGTTCTTTTTTTACCAATCCTTCGATAATATTTACTTTTTCTTATGAAATACTTAAATCTCTCCAGGCCTCCAAAAATCCTTCAAATGAATAATGAAACAATCCAAAATGGAAAATTCACTCAGCATTTGAATTGCTCAACACTACAGCAAAGCCATAACCTCTGATGAGGATTGCATGAGCAAACACCGCTTCATTTTTCATTTCCAAAGCAAAAAAGATCAATTTAACATGATCATTAACAAAATGATCAATGGGTAGATACTGTCTTAATCCAACACCAGTACACAAAGGTGAGGTGTTTTTGAATGTTTGAATCTTAGTCTGGAATTTATATAAATATATGTTTTTGTGGGAAGGTGTTTTAGTTTGAGTTACAGTATGTATCTGTAAATGTATCTCTGTGTATCACTTCAGTCTCTCTTGAATCCCCACACAGTCAGCTCTTTGACAGCGCTTGCTGAAGCTGAGCCTAATGAAAGGATTAGTATATGGCAGGAGTGAATACCGGACTGTGCTCCAACAGACGGCTGAATCAGGAAAGGCAGGGCGTCTCTCCAGCAGGACCTCCACTGCTGATTCAGAGAACATTTTAGGAAAGGGTGCTCTGGGAAAGTGGGTGAGTGGGAGCTTGGGAGCAAAATATGGTTGCTGTGATGGAGTATCATCCTTTCAATTACAGGAAAATCTTCATGATGTCATTATATGAGACCATCAATCCTTAGAAAAAATATGGCATGACATTAATGGTGTGGTGGTGGTTTAATAACTTTCTCTGTTGGTTCACAAGCAGCTCTCATTACTCTTGTACCCATGTGATCAGGGACTGGGAACCTTTAAATAATTACATCATTTCTCCCAGATGACTTTGACTTTCCTGGTTTCATAAGTTCCTGTTAACAAACTACACTAATGGTATTCACACTAATGGCATTCACACAGATGGAAGCATGCACTCAGTTCAGACACTGGGGATATCTAGTTGCCTTTTTTACTGGGGAACAAATGCACTAATTAGAATTAGAAATGACTTAATTCAGAGAAGACCAACATACTTGCCAACTGCAGTTATTCATTCAAAAATAATTAAAATGATTTTATCTACATGGTTACATGTCTGCATCATCAATAACTTAATCTGTTGATTTCTTTTCTAATTACTGTTTTTTTGGGGTAAAAAGTCAGAAAAATGTTACAAATAACCATCACAAGATGCCAGATTTCAAGATGATGGCTTCTACATGCTGTTTTTGTCATTTCATTCAACAATGATATTCACCAAAGGACATTTAATTTACACTTTTATACAACAGAGTAATAAAGCAAATCTTCAAATTTAAGAAGCTGGAGAGGTGGCAAATTTAGTTAAAAATGCTTTAAAGGGATAGCCAAGAGGCATTCAGCTAGGTTAGCAAAATGACTAGAAACAGACAAAGCTTAAGTTGTTAATTCAGTTAAGTTGTTTACCAGGCGTGGAAACTGAAGTGAAAAATCAACAAGTTGTGGATTGACTAGACAACAAGAGGCGTCACAAACACAACAGAGGATCACCTGTGGCAAAGCAAACAATCCCTGTTGTTTAGTTACAAGAGAGAGATTCATCGCTGAAAGGAGGCTGGTGTGACTGAGATTTATGAGCAGAAACTCACAGTCAAGCCACTGAGTTTCATCAGGAATGAATGAGTTGATTCAGTCCTGGTTATTTGATTCCCCGTGGGGATAGGCATGGCTACAGTGCCGGAACACAGGCAGCTAAATAATCATGTTCGATTTTATTGGTAGTGGGATGTATAAACAGGCGTCTGTAATTTCCTGCTATGTGCCACCGTACATGTACCCACATGATGCTTATCTTTGAAGTATCTATCGAAAAAATATGTGTCAGAGATGTGGTATTTATTTTTCCTTGACACATTGTGTAACATAATAATTACTACATAAGAAATTATAAAGAAATCCATTAAACAAATATTATGCATAGTTTCCTTAGTGTTCCTTAGTGTTTAGCTATGCATAACCATGCCAGTGATGCTCTGGAGATTATCAGTCGCTCAATATTTAGTCTAGACTGAAATATCCCAACAACTATGAGATGGATTGCCATGATATTTTTTACAGACATTCATAATGCACAGTGGATGAATCTTATGTACTCTGTTGATTTTCTGACTTTTTCTGTAAAGCCACCTGCAGAACAAAGTGTTCAATTATGGACTAACATTTCCCAAGATCTGCAGTACTTGCTGGATGGGCACAAAACTTTGAGCCAATATTCATGTTTGCAGGACAGTGTTTCTTTAGTAATTCACTTAACTTTTATCTCTAATGCCGTCATGGGGTTTACATGTGCTCTCTGGGTGAAATTTCTAAATAATTATGCATGGACTGCAATGCAATTTGGAGTAGAATGTAAATTCTCTCAAAATGAATTATATTAGCTTTAATTATCTCAAGACTTTTTTTCTAGAGCAATCATCACAATATTTTTTAGTTTTTCCAGTACTTTGGTTAATGATGAAATACTTGCAAATCTGATTAAATTTCCACCAGCATTAGCTGTACTTTGTGTTTAGTGCTAATTAGCTAATGTTGCATGATAATGTTGGCAGTCAGCTGCTCAAAGCACAACTGTGCCTACAGACTCACAGAGTTAAGCAGGCATGGCTGCAAACTTTTAGTCTTATTAACACTGAAAAGCTATAACCCAAATATCACCACATTTCGTATCTGTTATTTGCAGATCATACAGAACACAACTCTGGTGAAAAGATACTTATATCAAGTAAAACCCTAAACTGAAAGGGAAATAACATAATTCAAATGTGAATTGTGAAAGAATTTCTTTAACCTTGTAGGCCTTCATATGGCTGTACATTTGACACTACACCACAGTGCATTGACTACACCCAATATTATACAACAGCAACAATATGATACATTATTCATACCTATTTTTTGTATCTACTCCCTATTTTATAGTTTAATCTCAGATGCAGTCAATACAACATAAACATTACTCAGAGTGAACCTGACATGAAATTTAATAGTTCCTGTTTTTTGTGGAGCTGTGACTTCCCTCTCTAACTCTGTCTGGCAGGACAAACACCTGATAACAGTTTCCTGATGTTGTAAGTTCCACCCTTAACTGTTCACGCAACACTGGAACAAAACCCATGAAAGATCACTTTAAACATTGTTTACCAAAATCCTCTTTTCAAAAGATAGCTTATAGTTTTATACAAACAGAGAAATGGGGCAGATGATTTATATTTTCAACTTCCTGATATGACATAGCCCATTAATGTGGGTTTCCTCTTTTAATACGTACTTCATTCTTTCTGCTAGAAATAGACACAGAAATGCCGGGACAAGAGTCTCTTACAAGAAATAAGAGAGGGTCAAAGATATAAAAATTATACAAATAATCAGACTGTCATGTGATGAGTAAAGATGCTGGAGAAAGAGAATGATTTAATATTTGGTGGCCAGAGATGTTTCCAAAGCAGAGCTCTGCAGCATCTGTTTAGGCTGCCAAATCACTTCCTCCTCTCCTGCTGCTGCTTCCTTCCCATAGGGCATTTGTTTGTGCGTGCTTGCATGCTTGTGTTTTTGTGAATATGTGTATGTGTGTATCTGTTCCATTTGTAGCAAAAACAACAATGTCACTGTCTTAGCACCTGTTAAAAAAATGCTGTGTTTATCTTTGTGAGAATAAGCCAGAAAGGAAAAAAGAGCGTGAGAGAAAAGGCAAAGTGAGTGAGGAGAAGGAACTGCAGTATTTTAGTTTTGGACAAACAGAAGGGATGAATTTCTTCTCAGCCCTCTGCCTCATTTCTGGTTGACAGTCACACTAGTACAGGAGAAATCACACACAGGTGACAGGTTATCTGTGCATGTGTGTGTCTCTCTGTACTACAGCCTACACAGGTCAACTTTTAAATGTCTGAGGCATTTGAGAGGCAACCTTGTGACCCTTTTCATCATGATAAATGTAGCATCTCAGCCCTGCTGTCAGATTTAAAGAGCTGATTCTCTTTGCTCTCTGCTGGTATTTAATATATTCAAGCTCAAGCAGGCCACTCTTAAAGAATAATATATGCACTGATCCAGTATAGGTTCTTTTCAAAGGCAGACACACTCTGTGGATGCATTAATTAAGAGGGCTTGAGTGTGCGTCTGAATGTCAAAGAGAGTGAGTGAAATTGCAGGAAAGAGAGAAAACCAATGAAAATATACCGTATATCTGCTTTAAAGGATTCTATCCGTGTGTTTGCATGTTGTAGCTAAAAATTAAAATTCACTCTACTTTTTTGCTGACCATTTTTTAGATTTACTCAAGAATTTTAGGTCTTAAATCATTTGTTTTCCCCACCTGGGAGCCAGTGTTTTTTTTTAAATCGCTGCATGACAGACTTATGAGTCTTGCTTTCATGAAGTGTGTAATTCATCACTGTAAACATCCAGTTTGTATTAACGTTTGCCAAAGTTAATAGTGCGCAACAAATACAAATAAAATCAGGTAGTGCTGACCATTCACAGATATACCTTGTATGTTGCATGATATATTACTAAACTGTAAAATATCCTGCCTCTGTTAGATATTTGTCACAAGTGTTTGATGTGATGCAAGAAATCCAATACTAACCTCTAAATCAATACTGACACAGTAGGTGTTTAAGGCAAGACTCCTTTTTCCCCTTATATCCACTTTTGTATAAATCTAGCTTTACATATCAACATTTCATATAATACAAGCAATAGAGTTTCTTTGTTAGACTATCCCTGACTGACAAATGTCCAGGTCTTTCAAGCTGCAAACCCCCACGTCGCAACACAGCCTTTTTGTTTTGAATAAGCCAACTTTAAACCTCAAGCTGAGATAACCCCTAATGACATCATTACAGACATAGCAAAACTCCTTGTGAACCACTTGAGACATTATACGACTGTTTTAACAGACCAAGAAGTTATCAACAATGAGTAAGCTGATCTTGATTTGTAAAATTAAAGGAGTTCCCATTTAAAAGCCTGCACATTACCTCACAATGATGTAATTACGTCAAACACAGAGGACTTGTTACAAAAAATGCAGACTTATACGACAAAAGAAAGTTTTAAAAAGAACATTTTCCTATGATTTTCATTTATACAGTAATCAATGGAAACCAATGGATACCCAAAACAAAGTACAGTGGTTCACAAAATGACTAGTTGTCATGTTAAATATACTTAAATTGTAGTAATTGGGCTAAAACATGCAAAACCACTTTTATGGTCCTTTAAAAATGCTCCTTAAACTCATACTTTCTAATCCAGTTTTTATCCAAAAGTACACACATGTTTATATGAAAGTGCATGGATGCATTAATCTTGTAAACAACAGTCCCTCTCCCTCGTACACATCCACTCTCTCCCAGTAAGAAGCCTCTGTGATCATTACAAACAACCCCATAAACCACAAAACCATGCATATTTGAACTCTGCCCCATGCTGTCCGTCTCAGCCTCTCTGTCCTGTCTTCCTACAGCCTCTAGTGGGCTGTCTATTTGTTACAGGCCAAGGATGTTAATATATATTTTACATGCATGTTGGCCTCAGTGAATTTCGGGCAGCTTCTTCTTCTCAGACATCTCTGTCTGAACCTGCCCTCCGGCTATCTCACTGTAAAAATGAGGAATGTCATCTTGGGAGGAAACAAGGAGAGGAGAGCTCAGGAGAAGAAAGATTAATTAAGATAAATGTAAAAATGAGTGGAAAAAAAGGGTGGTTTGTGAGAGCGTCAACTATGCCCACAGATTACTTGAAGGAACCATTAAGCTGGTAGATCAGATACTTGGTGTGAGGAGAAAAAAAAAGAGAGAAGTCGGTACAAAGTGAACATATGGGAGGAAAAGGAGGAGAGAGAAGCAGAGAAAGGTTTCTTTGATGTCTCATGTCCCCTCAGGTGATTCTCCCTCCCATTCATTAGGGGCCGGTTTCCCCGGAACCTTCCTGTCGACGTGCCATCTGGAAGGCCCTTAAAAAACACCACATTACACTCATCTACTTCACTACAAGCTGCTTGTGTTAAAATTCACCGACAACCCCCTCCCCTCCCCTCTTCTCTCTCCCTTTCTCTGAGTTAGTCCTCAAAGTGTCCCATTTCTACACAGTTAGGTTAGATTGTATCAGATGAAACTTTAATGGGCCCCATGGGGAAAATAGGTCATTGCAGCAGCAGAGACGATGGATAGATGGATAGACAGATAGACAGAGAGATAGACAGACATTTCCATCAAAACGTTTACTAATACAATATTTCTTTATCTAAAAAAAGCAACACAATTGAGTTTCATTTGATTGGTCACACTATTGGACACAGTCCAGTTTTCCATGACATGGGCATAATAGTGTGTCACAAGCTAATTACTCCAAATTAGATTTTTAAAACATAATACATTACAAAGCTTGGTGGAAAAAAATGTGTTCTGAATTATGTTAAAAAATCAGATCCCAGACCAACAAAGCAAAAATCATCTAGTCTGGTCAAAGTTTATGAGTAAGGCTACAACATTTAAAAAGAAAATAGTCTGCATGATAATATGCTAAAGTTAGCATTAGAGCTAATGAAATGTAACAGCTACACGAACAAACACTGAGCTAGTTTAGTATGAATGTTATTAGCGGTAGTGTAGTTAAAGCAGAACATAACTTGAAACTGAAGATCATTTTTGGCAATGTTTGTGTTGCCATGGCCAAACGACCTCCTCAAAACATGAACTTGTGTTCCCAGCCTTGAAAAATGCAACTAATCTGTGTAAGCTGATCAAAACCACAATATCTTCTTGAATTTTCTGTTACTAGCATAACAGCCAAAAGTTAAGGTTAGTGGAACGAATGCAATAATGTGTGGGCCACATGACTTCAGTATTGTAGGTGAGGTTTGCTAGCCTAGTTTTGGACAATGGTCTCAAAATGTATTTTGTTTAAGAGGGAGAGGGGGAAAAAGGAGATAAATAAACAACTAACAGAATTAGAGTTTTCTTAAATTATCCTTATTGCAAATTCAATTTTGTATTTTTTAGCAGACATGCTGTTTGAAAAAAAATCCTCAAATGTTGATAACGATATCTACTTTGAACATCCATCTGTGTAGGTGTGCTTTGTTAGCATTTAAAGACAGAAGTGGTATGTGTCAGCCATCAAAAACAAGTGGCTCTGATATTTGTACAAAATGAACAGCAGAGAACAGAAATATTGATTTTAGTGCCTGCGGATATCAAAAAAACAAAAAAACAAAATAAGTTTATTTATCTCTCTTATCAACCAAAGCCATGATAACAGTCACCACCCGATTCTACAATGTACCGGCAAATCGAGGAAATTAGTGAGCACTCTCTCACTCAGTAAAACATAATGAAAACCCAACACTATTCTGAGGGGCACAGCTCATCTCTGTGTAATTATGGTGCAATTTAATAAATCTTTGTTCAGTAAGACTCCCTCCACCACATGCTTCATAGTTGCTGGTAGTGAGTTTACAGGTGGGAAATTCTGAATGTTGATATTGTAAATGGACGAGCAATTAATGGTGATACAAATAAATAAACCCACATTGTCCACAAATTCTATCTGCTAATCTCAGCTATCCACCTTCAACATGCCATTCTAATTGCACATCATCATCTCTGCAATTCTTGCCATTTGTGCAACAGAGGACCGCTAAATCTGAATTTATCGAATGGAATTGTTTAGCAAATGAGTTGTGAAAGGCATTGACAAGTGTGAGCAAAGTCCTGTCAGGGCCAGAACTCATTACTTCCTTCATCCCCCCAAAACAGTGAAGTGCCACACAGACGTTGCTAACTGGCAGAAGAGAAGTGTTGCTAAACTGCAGTCCCTTTGCATAAGACTGTGCAAAGCTTGTGGTTTGGCATTATCTTTTGCGGCAAAAATTATAACTGAAGCAGATTAATGCTCTCCTGTTAAAAAATTACACTGGTTTACCCGAAAAGACAGTCAGCCCTAGAGGCATCATACCCTTCAAACCCTTGGTAAGCTCTCCATTTAATTTAACAAATTTCTATAACTTGGCATTATCTAAATGAGCAAGGGCAACTGTAATATCATCAGAGAGAGCTTGTCAATACACTGTGGGGACATTACATCAGTGCCATTAAAATGTCCTGCGAGAATCTGTTATCTGATCTGTGAAACATGAGAGTGCATGCAGTCTACACGACAGCGGAAAGTCAAAGCACACACACCCAGACTCAAAGACATGCACTAAACCACTGGCAGGGCAAACGGACTGCAGGTGGGGCATCGATGATGCTGAGTTATGTTGAATTATTATTATTTATTTATGGTAAATATTACAGACAAGAATTAGTGACACTGTAGTGCTAAACTGTATTTTTATTTTAATAAAACGCAACTTGGATTTGTAAATTTAACCTATTTATTGAACTGCTTCCCCTTGTCACTGATGATAGATAAAAAATTGTATGTGTGTGTCTGGGGTATCTTCCCAAAGGGGAAATGTCAGAAAATCTCAAAAACTACTGCACAAAACCAACATGTAGAAAACATACAGACAGACAGACAGACTCACACACACATAGGGAAAATGCAGACAGAGAGACAGACGGGCACACTGACACACACATATATTGAGCATCTAAAAGGGGGCAACTTTATCTTCCAGGCACAGGAAGCACATATGTGTCATTGAGTATCACATCAATTTTTCCAGTTAATCATTTATATAGGGTACAGGCATGTACAGTAATTTACCCAGAGTATACAGTATGTGTGTACACTCTGCAAAGTCCTTCTCTCCTCTGCTTGCTAAACAACCACAAATCCCACATAATCTCTGGTTTCATTCTTTCAATATGAGGAAAACAACTCTGGCAGCTTGCGAACCAAATATTTCAGGGTGCTAGTTGCCTGTTAGTGACTAACAGTGAATGCACTAAGCAGGATTAGAACCATTTTTCTGATAAAACCCACAGCACACTCGGCACGATGTGCACTTTATGCACGTCTGTATGAGTGTGTGTGTGTATGCGTGTGTGAGTGTGTGTGTGTTTGAAAGAGAGAGGAAGCGTGATGCAGAGGAACACTGGTAAAAAGAGGAATGCTCTTTTACTGAGTGCATCTAATTTTATTATCTGACTCTACCCAAAGGAAATTAGTGTGGGTGTTTCTTTTTTTTCTTCATGTGATATTGTTTTCAAACGACTCGTGGATTGAGAACCAGGCTGCTCTAGACCATCTCAAACCATTAAGTACAGTTTTAATCTATATGACAGAAGAATTAATTAATTAATTAATTTTAAAAATCTCTACTTAAAACAAGCAAAAACTTAAACCCTCAGACAACAAGTTATTCTCACATATTAGACATTTTTTTTCCATTGTCCGCTTTCATATTAAAAATTTGTCCATAATGTGTGTACGGGGAGGGGGGGGGGGACTATTCAATGCTTTTAATTGATCTTACTCGTGGAAAGTAGCTGAATGTGTTTTCTAAATACAGCAAACTTAGAGTTAACATTAAGCAGTATAAGAATAATCAACACAGACGCAGTATCAATATTCTGTGATAACGATTTTTACACTATGGCTTTCGGCGGGCTATATTTTTAATTTACAGTACTATCATATGAACTCACCCGGCTGACTGACCTCTTGTTCCCGCAGTCGTTGCTTCAGTCCATCCTGAGAGGAGGTTTTGTTTGGTCCCGGTGCTGCGGTCCCGTCCTGCAGCCGTCCACCGGTCTATAGCCGTCACTTGCGGAGTGTGGGAGCGGGTGTGAGCGTTTGTACCACCGAGTATAGTGAAGCCCAACGGAGGGAGGTAGACTAACACCGGAAAAAGACTGGGGCTGCCTTCAAAATAAATACTGCATATCGGCTCCAACTCAGAAAAGCCAAATTAAAACACAAGATTAACGCCATATCTTAGCTTACTTTATGTGACAACCTGTTTCTTGAAGGTTTTTACAAGATTTTGGAGGGAAACTTTTTTTTCAATAGATTCTTACAGTCCAAAATAGTTTCAAGTAGAGGTCAGTGTTTCCCAGAGTAAACAAGCAACAACTCCTCGTTTAAAGCAAAAGTTAGATAGCCTGTCTTGGATATTTTTAATAACCACCTTCTTGTCGACCACGTAACGTTAACGTTAGCTAGATATGCTAGTAGCTTGGCGTTTACACTAGAAACAGGGGAAGTTAGCCAGGCTTTGTTTAGTGATAAAAGGCAAGGATGCTAAACCTAAAACTTCGCTTATTTGTACAGTAAGGGTAATTTTTGTTTGCAATGATATATAGCTACTTAAAAATCCTTAAACAAGTTTAAAATAGAAGAAGGGTTTGACAGGATTATCTTCTATACCTTGTCTTCATGGCGAGGTTGCCAGGCAACCTGCAACTGATTCAGGAAGTCACAGATCCATTTCCCGCTACTTTTGGTAGTAACGCTAAGTTAAGTCAAAAAGTATTAGCAGAAGCTTCAGTTACTGTAAATTAAAGGCAGTAAATTGCCAGAAAGCAAATCATTTTTATTTCTCAAAATGAAATAAATGGTTGAAAGGCATTTTTCAATGCTACTTGCCGGCTTACTATAACTCTAGATCCTAAAATGATGGCAGCCTAAAATCAATTGACAAAACCTAAAGATATTTTTTACCCAAAAAGCACGCTATCGTTATCATAAATGTCATCGTTCCTTTACTCTAATTTGCCTAGGAGTAGGAGTATGTAGGCTCATTTACTGCGAGACAGTAAAACATAAGCAAATAATATTTTTAAGTTTTGCAATTATTCCGAAAACAGTAACTAGACATTGTTTAAAGTATTCAAAATGTAAACTTTATTGATTCCAGCACACATTCAATTAGACGATAAACTTAAAGCGTAGAAAACTCCAACTCCATTAACAGATAAATCTCTTGTTTTGAAAGCCTCTAGCGGAAGTCATCTTTAGAATGGTGAACTAGACATTAGCGCGCTCATGAAGACTCCGCTGGTCCACCCAGCTCTCCTCCCTCCCTGCCCTCACATAAAGACAGCCTTGTTAGTTGATTCAAGACACCGTTACAGCAGCAGGAAACACTACTGCCTTTCATTTCCAAAGCCAACAAGAAATCCAACTGACTCTAATAAATGTGAAGTCGACATGAAGATCTTAATTTAAACTGATCTGAGAGCGTCCCGATAGGCTGGGGTCAGAATCAGCAGCATGCAGGAAGTAAGCAAAGAAATCGCGTGGATGACAGTTTGTGCTTAGACTCCTTTTTGTATATAGTCGTTATTACCATTACATAGTGGTGGAGGAACTCCGCCCCACTCAGGTTTTTTACCTGACTATAATTAGAGACAAAATAAAAAACCTGCCACTGTGTTGCAAGTTTAAGTCAAGCATTCAAAAAAAATTGTTAATGTGAATGACAAAAATATATAATTTTAAAATAAGTAACAAAAGGCCTCCCAATATTATTTGATTATACTGTAATTATCAATCTAATGTTGCAGATGGTTAAGGTGGAGTTGATTTTTTTTATCACTAAATTCATAAAGTCATCTTATCTTAATCTATATTATACATTTAATTTGTTAATAATATTCAATCTACAAAGTAGGCTAACTAGTCATTGAAGTCATAACATAAATTTGGTGGAATACAATATTTAGATATTGTATAAAGCTGTATAACTTATAAATTCTTGAGTAAAGTACAAGAGCCTCAGACTTTGTTTATGGGCAGTACTTGAGTAAATAAACTCAGTTACTTTCCAACACTGCCATTATAGGTTAAAATAAAAGCCTATATGGTCTCTTTTCTCTTTCATCAGATAAATATAAAAACAACCTTTCGGATTTAAACTCTGCACGAACATCAGTGCTGCACAATTAAGCTTGTCATCCATATGATGTGACATTGAGAAAACCACATTTTTGACAGAAGAACTTTAAATTGATCTGTGGATCATGAAATTCACATTATCTTGACCCCTGGGTAAAAATTTATATTGCTTATATTGGCTTGTAGAACATTTACACCACGTGCACCCAAAGAGAAGCATGTCAGGGAGGGTAAACTGAGTTCATAAAACCAGATTGTCATATCTGACAAGATACTGACCCGGCATGGCTTACTACGGAACTGCACCACAAAAATGCACCAGAGAAACAATGATTCAAACTAAATCAATACACTTCAGTTTCTAGTGGATGTCACAGTTTATCATGTCAGCACATTTCTCTTTCCAACAAGCCAATTATCCGTCTTTTGAGAAGTTGCATCATTTCATATGATGATAAACTGCAAGATCTACAGTTTGAAGGCTCTTTTCTCTGCACTATCCCCTAGGACCTGCCTATGATGAAGGACAGCATAAATCCACCTGAACCAATCGGAGGAGAACCACCCCCAGCAGAGTTTACGCCTGAATGAAGCCTGCGGGCGTTACCTGGTGTGACATGGTGTTTCTTTGAAGACTTGCAACATTTAATATTACAAAGCAAACAGACCTGAAGAGAGACTGGCCTATGCAGACTCATCACAGTGTCATCATCATGCCTGTTGGATGTTTTACGGGGAAAGTGATAACAGCCATGTCAGCATGCACAAGGGGAAAAAGAGCAATTAGGGCCAAGGATGTGAATGTGCCAGCATGCTGGAAAAAGTGTCCTCTGGGCTTTTCTACATCTTAACGAGGCAACAGGGAATCACTTTGTTTGTTCATAGAACATAGGACATACACAGAGGCTGCTTGACAGTATAATAGAAATGTGTGATAAAACTTACAACTACAATAAATCTAAGACCAAAACACATATTTATAAGTATAATTTTATTAATAATTGTCTTAACAACTCATAAAAAAACAAAATACAAAAATATACAGGCAGCTCAATGTAGAATTACAGGTCAAGCCTTAAAAAGATAAAGCAAGCTCTTTAAGAAATAAGATATCTACTTAATATGGGCAAAGTTTAGCTGTTTTGTGCACTCATCTATGTAGAGCTTTAATCAATGCATCTTTAAATTAACAGACAAACTACAGCAGCTGGCTTGTAATATTCATAATAAACACACAAGAGCATTTTCCACATGAACAATCATGGACATGCCTGAGGTTTGTCTTTAATGCATAGGATGTTCGGTAAAATGAGCAACTGAAGCAGTGTTTCCCAAACCCATTTGTCACGTGCAGCTGTAAAATAAATTAATGTCTACTCTTCATTTTGAGGTTGTTACATTTCAAGAATTAAAAGTGCTTTAGAAATAAATATATCCAGGAAAAGTCTGATTCAACATAATTTTGTGCAACAGAAGTAAAATTTGTTCTCTTATATCCGTTAAATCATCTCTCCAGGTTGGAATCCACTGAACTAAAGTGAACGTAAAAGTATTTTACTTTGGTAAACATTTAGATTTCTAACATGACTGCAGGAGCCCACATGAAGAGATGGGTTAACATTTTCCTTGATGTTATCACTGTTTCCTAACCCTTGAAGTTCTGAAAGATCTCTGCAGCGTCCAACCAGGACCTGAAGCAAGCCAGGCCCTGATCTCTGATCTGTTTCCTGCCCTTGTCTGTGATCATGTCGCCGTTCTCCTTCACGATCACAAGTTTGGGCACCGCTGTGATCTTGTAGCGCTGCTTCAGCTCACTGAGAGAGAAAAGAGGGGCAAAGAGAGGGATCCATTACTAAAAGACAATAACTGCTGCTTTGTTTCTTTTACTCTGTCAAATTATCATATGCTCTACAGTGCTTGAACATAAAGTGCATTAACATACAGTACTTATGTACAATGTTTTGGCATTTTTATTTTCTTTTTACTTAATAACATACATTTATTTGACAGCTGGAGTTATAAGTTACTTTGCATATTGTGATTTATAAATCTTATAATGAACATATGAAAACAGATGCACTGTTATTCGATTAAACTGCTGAACAGTATTTACATTATGTAGAATCAACTCCCTTTTTGACAGCCTCAACTTAAAATGCAAAACATGTCACTGCAATGGTAATCTAGTATCATAAAATGAGATCATGCAAACTGTGACATAAGACATTTGACCTACATTGTGAGTACTTTTATTTTGTATATTACGTACATGTTTTAATTATCCTACTTTACATATTTTGCAATTTTTGACACAACATTTCAGCTTAAATATTTTACTATTAATTACTTTATGTACATAATATCACAATATCTTTGACCAAATACGGTGATATCAATACTGAGACAATATTGTAGGGTTTATTTTTATGACTTTGAAAATTAAGACAGTGAGATATCTGATAAATAATCACACCTAATGACATATTAAATAAATAGAAAACAGCAAGTTCAGAAGATTACATCACTTTACTGTAATGCAGCCTTTAAAACCAGGAAACCAAAACACTAATGCCACATAACAATGTAATGACACCTTAATTTTAAGATGACATCTAGTCTCATATCAAAAAAATAGTATGTCAGATATATTGCTTACTAGAATTACTAGAATGGACAATTTTTATATATATATTTCTGGCTTTTAGTTACATTTTGAAAAAGCAGATTTGGAACAAGATTTCTGAAGGACTTCTTAGTGTTATTGCTACTTTCACTTGAGCAAAGGAACAAAGAATTTTCTCTACTATTGATGCTTGACCTGGACAAGCAGGGCACCAACAGATTAAATTAATTAATAAACAACATACACATTACACAGTTGTCCACGTATGCACAATAACACACAAAGATTCAATTCCAACATGAGACATTTAGAGACAAAATATATTTATAAAACAAAGTAAAACAAAGCATAAAGTTAAAACTGAGGACTTCATTCTTGAAATCACTGTCACTTTTAGTTGTGGGGACAGTTTGTTTGCTCAGCACTAACCTAATCCCTCAGACGGTGACCCTAATAAGCTTTTTACATAAGCTGTAGCACAGCCTGGATACACAATGGTGTTAATTCATAATAAGATAGAAGACTGACTGATGTATAGAGCCTTACATGTTTGTATACAATAAGGAAACATACTATTTTTTTAAGTTAAATTACCAAACTTCATAGACTTTTCTTAAGATTTTGACACCTACTGTTTGTAGTCATCCGTCCAGGGCAAAGCGAGCCAGTCTCCGTGCATGTCATGATAATATTCAACCATGTCATCGGACGACTTGTCGGAGGAGACGAAAACTATTTCAAACTGAGCCGGAGGTTCGCTCTCTTCCACCAGTTCCGTGTAAAAATCACAGAGGATGGGTGTGAAGTCTCGACAAGGCGGACACCATCCTGCAGAAAAGTAGATCCCCACCACTTTATTCCTCAACGCCTCCTCGGGGTCGACGAAATCCCCGTCTTTATTGAGGAGTGTCCGCCCGGTGAATACCTCTACCATGTCTGCTTAAGTATCGGACACACTTCAAATAAATGAGTCCAAAGGGCTTGACGTCTTAAGTGTTGTTCTAGCTCATATTTCCTTGTGTTTGTTGTCTGAAGAGGGCTCACCTCCTTCCCTGTAATGTTCACCTTTACTGCGAAAGCTACTTAAAGCCAATCCTGCTAATCACCTGCGAACCAATGAGGGAACAAGGAGACGGTGTTGTAGTTCATTAGCCATGTGGGTTTCGTGGGGAAAGCTGCATTCAAACGCTGCTCGTGTGCTAGTGATTTCCAGTTCAGCTGCAGCACGACGTTTCGCCGCACTTTCCGGCAGCTCAGAAAGGCGCATGCGCAATATCGCATTACTTGCTCTTAGTGAAAAGAGGGGCTGCAGACTTCACTGAGGTTTTAAAACCACAGTCACATATAAAACACGTATAAACACGTGTATTTCGATAGTTGTTTAATTTTTTTTATTTTTAATCAATAAAAAAATAAAGAAAACTATATAGTGGCCTAAACAAAAGAATCAGAACAACAAAGATGGTGGTATTTTATATTATGATACACGAAAGTATTATAAATCATACACATATTACATGTTGAGTAGCCTTGGTTGTAGTCGGATAAAGACATTATGTTAACAAATGCAATTGCTTAAAATATTTTATAGAAAAAAATCAAGCTTTCTAGCTGCTAAATTTGCATCTATGAATAAAGGCATTTGTCAACAACATAATCAAATTTATTATGAGGTGATTAATAAATCTGTGTTTTATTTTCTTTGTTTTTTTAGGAAGCCAAACAACACATTCCCCCTTTAAGAGTTTTTTATATATATTTATATAAGATCATGACATATGTGAAGAGTGTTGTTATTCATCACAGATAAAGTCATTTCTGTTGACGTCACTTTTATTTATGTGCATGTGGGGATCAGCAGGACATAATTTATGAATAAATCTAAAGGACATCAGCTTAATCTTATTCTAAATCAGGAATTCAAGAAGAAGCATTAAGACTTTCTTCCAATATATATCGTTTGCGATCAGATTAAGATGTGACATAGGGAGCGAGATAACATCTGAAGATGTGGAAAAGAGGTTATAGTGTGCTCAGGGACTGTTGTTATCAAGAAAACGGAGAAGCTCTTGGAGAAAATGGGTCATCACATGAGAGGAAAAAAGTTAAGGCACTGGTATGAGGCAAGAATAAAAATACAGGAATTAATCCAAAAAAAAAAAAACTATTCAAAACATAACTACTGACAATAAAACAGAGAAGGTTGAAACCGGTCGCTGTCTTTATTGTGAAAAAAAGGTAGTGTTAGAAAGATTAAGATTTCCCTTCATATCTTTTCTTGTCCTCCTTATTTTTGTTTGTCTCTACAATGCTGTCCTCCCTTTGTGGTCCTTCACCGTTATCTCCATGTAACTCCTCCACAAACTTAGCTTATTCCTCCTCCTTATTCTCCTCCTCACCCTCCAACTCTTCATTGCCTTCAATCTTCTTCCTGTTTTTCTCTATTCCTTCTCTTTTTTCCTTTGCTCACCTCCTTTGTTGCTCCTTTGCTCACTTCCTTCTCCGCCCTCCTCCTGTCCCTTCACTCCTTCCTTCACATCATATTCTATATTTTTCTATATTTCTCTATATGCCCCCCCTCTCTCTATGACTCTTTAACTGTCTGTTGTGCAGTTTAAAGCTTCTGTGAAGAACAAGGAAGCTTTAACTTTTCACTGGAAAAAAAATCCACTTTTGCATGACAAAATTTTTATGTCTAAAGGCTGCAAATGATCTGAATGCAGTGTCATGTCACAATCAAAGTGCTGAGCCAAAGCAATTCAATTAAAGAGTGTCTCTTTAGTGTATTCAGAGCTTGTGTGCCTCTATCTCTCCTTGCTGTTTCAGTGCAGTGGGCTGAGGTCATTTGAATAGAAACTCGGCCACACTCTCTCTCTCTCTTCGCGAGCTCGTTGCTGCCCATTAGTGGAGTCAGCTGCGGCTTTAATACACCGGTGGATCATTTTTTTTCCTCTGACTTTTCTTTTCTAAAACAGTTTTCAGCGACATGACCTCTAATTCCAATTTATCCAACATGCGTCGGCTTGTGGAACAACTAAAACTTGAGGCAAGCGTGGAAAGGATCAAGGTAAAGTAAAGAAATAAGAATGATGTGTTTAAAAAACTTGAAAGGTTAGAGTTTACCAATGAGCTCCTCCTGATGTGTTTAACTTTACCATATTTATGAAAAATGAACTATGGAAAGCACTGGAATACTAGATTTAACGCACTACAGTATATTGTTTCACCATTATTTTATGCAACATATTCATTTATAAGCCTTTTTTATCTTTTTATTAATCTTGTAAAGTCAAGCATGTAGATTTAACACTGTCTCATAAAGTTTCACAGGCTACTATGCTTTTGTTCAACACTTCTTAATCCAAATATTCTTTCCAGATTTTAACATATTATTAATAAACTATAGATCAAAATACATTAAACAAAAACACAGTCATGTTGTACATTTAGAGGATAGTGGGAAAATGTTGTATGCTATTCCTATAAACTCTTATACATTATATTGTGACATGTTGGCTCAAGTTAGTAAAATAAAATAAAAAAATGTTTAAAAAAAAGTTGAAAACGTGTCACAATTAGTCATTTGACTGGGAGACCATTTTTATGACATAATATTATCAAAACATGCTGGGCATTTTTTGATTATGTTTTTGTCCCTTATTCTTTTCCTTCAACTAATGATGTACTTCATCTTTTTAAGTCTGTCTTCTTTACTGTTGTATGGTTTTATTATGTAAATTTGTAGTTGCTTGCTGCTCGGTGTGTCTTTGTTTTTTAACGACCCTTTTAGATTTTACAGTACATTTCTCTTTATGCTGATCAGCTTAATCCTCTCGCTTTTTATTCTCTGTTTAGCTGCATTTTACAAGTTTGGTAACTACTGTTTTAAGGGTAATTAAACTGGCAAAGGTACAACTAAAAGCAACTTTTCGTGTGAAACTGGCTTATTAACATTAACTTGATAACCAGGATCTATCGCTGTGAAGGGTCTTTGTTTCTATAGGTTTTAGAAACATTCAACAACAGCTTTATTATTGGTTAATGAAGCATTTACTAACACTCCATTGCTCATTTACAAACCATTAACAACAATCACTTTTGGTCTGCCACATTGTTGACTATCCTCACAAATCTGTTTTGTCCTTTTAGTTCTTTTATTTAAAAGAATGGTACCTCTTTATAAGTAATAATGTGTGCATTTTTAGTTGTTAACAAGTCATTAATAAGTGTATTTGGTTGTTCATTTTCTCATGGAAGAATAGCAGATTTTTTTTATTTTGTCACCTGTTATTAGAGCTGTTAAAAAAATCATTCATTAATTCATTACATAGTAAACCATCAAGAGTGCAAGTTTAGATGTTAAAAAAGTATTTATAATTAGATTTGGTCCCAAGTCTGCCTAATTTATTAAATAATACTGTCAATAATCATGTTAAAAATACAGAAGGACAACCTGACAATACGTTATTCTTATACTAATCTCACTGGCTTAAAATTTATACATCAAACATCAGTAAAGATTGATTAAACATTATTAAAGCCACTTACTAATGGCAATAAGCCATTTTTTCAAGGTTAACACATCAGAAATGTCTAAATATGTCTGTCTTGTGTTTCCCAGGTGTCCCAGGCTGCTGCAGAGCTGCAGCAGTACTGTCTGCAGAATGCAGGCAAAGACGCCCTGCTGGTCGGAGTACCGACAGGCAGCAACCCCTTCAGAGAACCACGGTCCTGTGCCGTGGTGTAAAGGTCAGACTCCACAGAGTTTAAAGCCTTTTATTTGTCAGAAACACCAATTATTGTAGCTGCATTTCAAATGAGGAATAAAAAGAGATTTGCACTTTTTGCAGAGGGAGAGGAAGTGGACACAACTGTGGCATCGAACTCACAGAAGAAAAGGATTCTGTTTTAATTTTTGAATTTTTTTTAAAAATTTTTAAACTCATGAAGAAATATATGAAAATTAGGTTTTAATTTTTTTCAGATAAATGTCTTATTTTAGTACATTACTGTATAGCCATACTACTACTTAGCTTGCTTAAGACATTAAATGGCTTTACATACATCTCATTCATCTTTTTCTTTATTTAAACTAATAAGTCTGATCTTTGTTTCACATGGTGGACAGTGGCAGACTCAAACAGTGGTCATACATGGATTATACAAAGCGGATGTTTATAGCCAGGCTCTAAATTACGCCTTGGAATCTTGTGGCGTTGGAGCTTCCTGATGTTCAGTCTAAGTTAGGAGCACAGCCAGAGAGAGGAAACAGGGTCTTCCTGTTCAAAACTGCAGAGACACTTAACAGAGAGTCATACTTCATTCCTATTTACAAGCTCAAGGCTGCGAGACTAGAAGTAAAAAGTTAATCACTTTCAAGTGGACACTGGATATTATGAGTCATGTTTTATTTAACTGGGTTTAGTCATTTAAGGTAGTTTTTGTATATATTTTGCGTAAAATAGAAGTTAGCTGACATATTTAAACATGTAGACAATCACCCAAAAACAGTCTACATCAGCTTATAAGAAGTCTAGCCAGTCATGAGCCCCACTACTCTGTCACTTCCTTTTCCTGTCAGGACCATGTTCTTAGACAAGTCTCAATACTTTCCCTGTTTCGATGCCTCCTTTCCTCTCAACCTTTGTTCAAACATTTGCCAATCTGAGGATATCATATGTTCCTCCTTTTGAACATTTCTTGTGTGCAAATGAGGAGAAGCAGAAGGGGATGCAGAAAATTAACATTATCTGTAAATAAAAAGAAACAGACTCTCAAGGACAGAAACTAGAGAGAAAAATATGAAGCTGACTCATGTGAACATCAGTTTTGTATGTTTTTTATCCCCAAATAACTACATAATATTACATGAAGTTTGACAGAGGAATTTTTTTAGACACTTATTTCTATTTAGTCACTGTGGCTGCAGCACATTCTGTTCTGGGGCTAAAACAAAGTAAATAACTTTGTAATCTTAATCTTCAACAGAGTTCTTTCAGTAATGGAAAACTGGTTTTCCACACTTTTTCAATGATTGATTCAAATTCTAACTTATATAATTATGTATGTTAGATGTTAAATTTACTATTAAGCACATAAAACCTGGACTTATATATATATATAAATGCAGTCTATACTGTGATAAAAAGTAAAAGATATTAATATAATATAGTGGAATTTAGTCCAATATAATATTTGTATAGAACGGGATATAAAACATTGCATCATGTAAGATGCAAAAAAATGTAGAATAATAGTATATTTTAATAATAGTAGTATAATGTAATAATTAGAATAGTATTGCAGTACAGTAAAGAATTAAAAAAGCACAACAGTATAATGTAATTATACAATAACTATAAAATAACTTAAATATATAAGGTTTTCAATATAAAATACAATGCAATATGGATGTATACTACTTCATAGATCTTTGAAGAGCACTTCATCAGTGGCGTATACTCTGGTGATGTGACAGTTTACTCCTGGGTGTGTCAGTTCACCCTGAAATCACTTCTGCTTGCAGAAACAGATACAGCAGAGCACACATCTGACCTTAATCTGCAGAGATCGTGGTTGTTGTTAGAAGTGAGACAGACTTGTTGATTTCAAATTCGACAATCTGTTTTTGAGGCCAATCACCATCATGAGCTGCAGATTACTCTGCAGAAGATTAGTTGGTGCCAACATCCACCAACCACCTTGGTAGTCACAGAATCTCAAACACTAATCTTTGCTCTGCCCTGTGTCCTAAAATCAGACAGCATTTTGCTGGTCGTTTCCCAGCTGCTGTCTCTTTATAAGCAGGACAAAACAGGTGGTGCCCCTCAATCCATTTGAACTTCTAGTTCAGTGGTTCATGGTTTGAGCTGTGGCTTTGAGGTTATGACTGGAAGTGTGCAGCAGGAAAAAGGTCTTTGTGACATTACTGGTCAACTCACAACATATTTGTGTCATGCTGCATATGATATATCTAGATAGATGGACTCAGTTCGTGTCCCTGTGGCTCTCTCTGCTGTTTTCTATTTTTTACATAAAGGTCTCAACAGGCCAGTTAAACAAATTCTTCCATTACTTGATGTTTTTTGGCACAACATGCAGACACCTTTTCTCTTTTTTTCATGTTCTTTCTGATGTTTTCTTTTTCCAAATCAGTGGCGTGTTCCACATGTGCAGATTAAATCATTGGAAAGGTATGAGAAAGCAGATAGAGGCTGATTAAACTTAACTGTTACGTGTTGTCTTAGAGCATGTCATGGGGCTGACCTTACACATGGTGACCATTAAAAGTGATGGTAGGTTATTATATAAACCAAGAGTACAATTTTAGGTGTGACAGGACATGCTGAAAGTATTTGTTTTTATTATTAATAGAGTTTGTCAACTAATGCCACCTGCTGGTCATGTGCAGAGACAAAAATATCAACTCTTCAAAGCAGCTTGTATTAGGAAGATGTCTGATATTTTCAGTAAAAAATATCAGACTTCAATATATATCAATATTTCTCAGTAAAAGCAGCAATAAAATATACTCAAATACTCAAAAAACAACTATACTCAATAACAAGTTAAATCCCTGCATTAAAAATTATTACATACAATTATAACTTATTGTTATGTATTATCCTAATATGTATATCACTGACGCATAAATGTGTAAGCAACATTTCACAATAGAGGTTGGGGGAGATAATAAATCATATAAATTACATGTCAAAAGGTTTAATCTATGACAATAGTTCATTTTTTGCAGGTTAATCATGGGTTGTTTTTGTAAAATCTTTATTTTTTAGACTGTTGCTAACTACAGATAAATGTAAAGGAGAAAGAAGTATAATACAGTCCTTTAAATATTAGATAGAAATACTCAAGTACAGAATAAATTTTAGCTATTTGAAGTTTTTACAATGGACTCTCCCCCAGCTGATTCATACTTTGCAGTCTGTACCAATAAGTCCAGATGTTGCAGAAGTGTCTTTCAGTATTCAGTTTACAAAATTTAGTTAATAAAATAGCATATTCCTTCAGGAAGCAATGCAATAGAAAATCCAACGGTTCTGGATTTCTTTGCTGTTAAACCTGCTGTGGTTTCAATGAGTGTCGCGCCTCTCATTCAGTTCCAAAGAAAAGGAAAGGAAAGTCAGCTATAAAGGTGCAGTTGTCCTTTGACGAGGAAATAACCTGAAGAGCTTGAATGGAGTCATATGCTCCTTTAAAGGTGTGGGCGGGGAGCAGAGAGCAGATTGAGTTTCAGGGCCAACCCCTTTTCTATTCTCACACACTTCACTGCTGTCCAGTCCCAGTCCAGGAAGGCACTTTGCGCTGTGCGTGTGCTTAAGTTATCGTCTCGAGCTTTCCTAGATGACTATGAACCTAAGTGACATCAATGAAGGACTACAATACGACTCACCACTGGGGAATAACTTGACCACACCTGTTTAAAAAGTCATTGACCTCCAAGTTTCACTCCTGTTTGTCAATGACACTGAATTTGAATGTGTCTGATGAGCACTTTTATCAAGTGAGGAGATGGCCAAGGCGTATAAACTCTTTGTAGGAATACTAACAGGTAAGACTTACTGTTATTTTATCAGTATTCTTTTCCCCTAATGTCTATTTGTGTTCACAAGATTGGTTTTAATATTATGACAATTTGGTAGCCGTATACATGTAATAGTGATGTTTACATGTAATTATTTCTATTGGTATGCACTCTGAGTGACAGCTGTCTTCTCAAGGGACACACATGTTGCTTTGATTGTTGGCACACCTTTTTTACATCCATGTGTCATCAAAGTAATGCAGTCAAAACAGGTTGGAAGACAGCACTTTGCCTGCTGAGCTGTATTTATACAGCAGACTGATGTGTGGGTTAATGATTGAATGATGAGTCCATAAAACCAGCAGTATATCTACTGTTATTACAATAATTGTCAAAATAGTCTTCTCTAATGTTGAATGAAATGTGACAATTAACAGAACAACGGAATTTTCTTGTGTGTGTGTGTGTGTGTGCGAGTGAGCGTGAGAGAAACGAGGAGTGAAACTGATAGTCCCTCTTAAGGCTGGCTGGCATCATTACATCATGACATCTGATTGTGATCATGTGTTTTTCCTTTAATCCTTCATGTAGAGCCCATTCTGTACATATCGCATATGTCGCATATGTTTGCAGACTGGGCACATGCATTTATTTGTTTGTTGTGTGTACGTGTGTGTGTGTGTGTGTGTGTGTGTGTGTGTGTGTGGGTGTGTGAATGCGTTATTGTCTTTGGTCAACTTGTGTTTCTGGCTGCAGCTCTGGCCTTATGCAAATACTCCCTGGCAGAATGGAACACTACAGACGAGATTGCCAATCGGACTGTGTCCCACTGTCATCACCACGGCAACAGACACAACTGCACAGGTAGATACGGGCAGGAGGCGAGAGGCAGTCGCTCTGCTGTGTCATAAATTGTTGCTTTGAAGTTTTTAAGGTGAAGGTTTATTGGAAGAAAAGGTGAAGCGCAGATGAGGATGATGACTAGTCAACACACCTAAGCATTGAAAACCTTTAAAGGAAAGACATAAATGAGAAAAGACATAAATAGAAACAGTTAATTGTGGGGGAATCATATTTCTGGCTGTCCAGAGAGCAGAGGAGTAATTAAAGTAGCTACACTGATTAGGAGTCTGGGCTTGTTTTTGGCAACCTCTTTGTGACTTTAAAAAGGCAAGTGTTTTGGAGAGGAGAGGTCAATTAATCGTAAATTCATAAAAACCAGCATTATAGGACACTGCTTTAATTCCTTGCAGGTTGTTAGTTAAGAAAATGACTCCACTTTCACATCTATACACCCATTATGATGCTAACCTGTTAGCTTTGTCTAGCAGAAAGACAGGAAAATGGAGTAATGCTTATCATCTGTTTTCATTCTAAAACCCTGTTTTAATGGTATTTCTGGAGATTTATTTAATAACATGACCTCAAAACAGCTTAGCTTGGCTTAAAATAAGAATACATGTGACTCACATCTCAGTTCCCTCGTAAACTTGTTATTTTTAAAACATGTTTATTTGTACTGATATATAAAGTCAACTAGTTAGCTTAGATGCTAAGTTAGTGGATGTTTTCATTCCTTTTTTAGCTAGCTGTTTACTTCGTTAAGCTTAGTTAAACTGACCAACCTCTAGTTTTAGCTTTATATGAAGTCATAAGATGGGGGTCTCCTCACTTAGGCTTCTGAAAGCAAAGGAAGAAAGCAAATAAACACACTATCCATGCTAGATCCTTTGAACTTTGTAACTGGATATTTTTCTCTCCAACAATGGGTCTTGGCAGTAGCCTGGATCTCGTGTTTCAGCTAACAACTAAAGCACTGTCATTTATGTCACCTGAACAGCAGTATTCTTTTACAAGCTTATTTTGAAAGAAAATCTCATGAGAATGAGCTGTAAAGATAGCGGCACCCTGTGCTATAGAAAGCGCTATGCCTCACTGGAGGTCAGGAGTTCAGCAGCTGTGTTCAGGTGTGTTTTTGCTGCTTTTAACCTCAAGAGAAGAGGGGGAAGAAATAAACGGGGTGAAGGGTAATTGTTGTGTAACCGTAGCCAACCATGGCATCTGTTTCATTTAGTAAAGATTTGTATTGATTAAATCATGTGGTTAATGAGACATTGATGAAACTGGGCTTTTCCTGGCACTGATTCATTAGGGCTTCTCACTGTATCGTATTGCAAACAGTCTATTTATATCAGGCCATGTCAGAAGGTTAGCATGTAGGCTAAGTGAGAAGAGGCAGGCTGACATAACGTGACACAGTTGCAAAAATAGTCAGACATTCTCTGAAATGAGCTTTTTAGCTTTGTTGACAGGAGTTACATGAGTAGATTAATGCTACTATAACGCTTGCATGGTGGTTAATTTTTAAGTTAAAGCAAGGGGTTTGTTTAGCTTAACATAAAATCTGGACACAGGATAAAATAAGCTATCCTATAACATGCTTTGTTATAACCTTTTTAGATATGCTTGTAGATGGATTTTGTTACTTGTGGACTGGTGTACCCCCACTTTCAGTCTTTATGTCAAGCTAAGCTAAGCTGAGCTAAGTGGCTGTTGGCTGTGGCCTTATATTAAATAGACAGACGTCACAGTGGTTTTAATATTCCCGCTAATTCCTGGCAAGAAAGCAAATTTTCCAAAATATCTAACTTCTCCTCTGAACACTATGAGAAATTCATACCTCTCACGGTTTATCAGTACATAGGCCATTCAGTAAAAATTCAACAGATGATAAAACACCATACATGTATACATACAGGTTTATTTAAAGACGATGTTATATATGTATACATATGTTTTATAATTATATGAAACTAATGTTAAATGTTATGTTTTCTTTCCTTCAGAAGACACAACAGATAAAGATGCAGATCAGTGGGCTGGCCACTTCTCAAAATGTCCTGAGGAGCTAACAAACTATTGCATCCACGGGGAGTGTCGTTACATTAAGGAACAAAAGACACCGTCCTGCCGGTGAGAGACATCTATAGCAAAAGATAATGCTGATTGAAAAAATATAAAGAGACAGGTGTAGCTGTAAAAAGTCACAAGAAAGGGATTCAAAGTTAGAAGCTTGACATCATCATTCTCACATGATAAAACAGGCAGTAAACTTTTTGTTGAACTACAGTGGGTTTTAAGTGTTAAATCCCAATGATTATTTTTATTTCTTTGTTTCAGGTGTCAGCATGGTTACCATGGTAGCAGGTGTCAATATCTGCAACTCTCACGGGATGGAGGGCAACCACGTATCATAATTGCCTGTATCGTAGCAGGGCTGGTGTTGCTCATTCTTCTCATTATATTCATCTGCTTTAATTCACAGTAAGCTTTTTTATTGATATAGGGACAAAATGTGGTATAACAGTATATAAATTGTACTGATTGGAACAGCTCAACATTTCGAGAACTACATTTATTTATTTTCATCAGTTAGTTTAGGAGATTGTTAGGACTGTCATGTCTGTACTTTTAACATGAAGCTGGAGGTTAGAGTGAGATTATCGGCTGATTTTGCTGTTACTGCTGCATTTTTACGATCTGTTCTTGGATCCTGTGTGTAACATGCTTACATCTCTTTTAGCCGTAGATGCAGATTGTGTTGGGGAAGGAGGAGACAGAGGGAAGAACCAAGAAACGGGACGGAGAAGCTCGCCATGATGGACACCAGCACGGCACTCACAGCCTTAACATCAGACTCTACAGAGCCACAACAGACAAACCCTGTATGAGAATGGTGTGTGAGTAAAAATGAGGCAGTCTGAGTCTGGAGACTGTTTGGACGTGAGGGATTTTGTCCTCCATGTGACAGCTGCTGCCTTTTGTCTCACAGCAATGGCAGTGTGCTATAGGAGGCCCCTGTGTGCCAAAGATGACTGGGGCCTGCGTCAAGGGAGGACATTTCTGGACGAAGAATGTTTTGGATCAAGCAGGAGAACTGGAGTTTGCACACTCCCCTTAAAGGACAGCCTTGTCAGAAGATTTGATTAAGCTTCAGAACACAGAAGATGCCTCCTTGGATTGATGATAAACACAAGATGGAGATGAGGGATCAGCTGGTGTGTGTTGGCAAGGACACTTTTTTTCCAAACGGCGTGGAGTCACATCTGTTTGTGGCCTTTTCACCTAACACTGCTGACTGCACAGTTCTAAAAAAATGTTGCTATGTTGGAAAAAATCTGCACACCAGCTGGCAGCCAGTAATGACAGGCGATTATGTTATTGGTTTTGCATGGAAGAAACTGAAAAATCAGAGAAGAGATTACACTCATACACTCTTCTCTTTTCACGTGTCACACAAATCACTGTCTCAGTTAACCTGTATCTTTGTGTCATATTACTTCTATTTGCTAAGTGTAACTTCACAAATGCACAGTATTGATTTTTTGCTATCCATATCACGAAATCAGCAGTCATCATTTATTCTTCCATCCACTCCATGTAAACTCATGCAGAATATTGTTACCCCTCAACATTAGCAATGCAAGAAGAGCCTTTTGCATACTAAAGGTTGCAGTTATGGACTCCCCGCTTGGAGTCAGACAAGGGAAACTTGTGCTGGGGCCTTTTTTGAACCGTAGCCTATATTTGGAGCCGAGGAGCTTCTGAGTAACAGAGGCAGAACAGCCGGGCCTGTGTGTGGAGGCCTGGCTGAGGTGAAAGTGCTCCACTGTATGACAGTTTCTAAGCTGCCAGCCTTTCACTGAGTTTTTTAATGTGTATCTGTGTGTGCATTAACCCTGCATCTAAAGTGCAGTGTTAGGACGGAGTCAGTGAAGTCTGTTTATATGTCATATATCAATAAATATGTGTACTGTGTATGTTCTCTCCATTTAAGTTATTTTTCCAAAAATATTCAACGCTGACGTCAAAATAAAATCAACTGCAATGAGACCCACTTTTCTTAGTGTTTTCAAAAGGAGAGTTACTTGGCATTAGACGCTGTTTTCTGTGGATCGTTGCTCAATGTGCCCCGAGTCTGCAGACTGTTTTGATCTCATCACAGAACAATGAGCTCAAGTTCACAGGACCACTGCTGACTTACACTCCCTCACAGATAACTCTCTCAGCTCTGCAAAACGCTGCATGAACTACTTTAACCCTTGTTGCATATTGTCAGTTCCAATTTTTAACCTTCTAATCAAATATTTTTCGATATTGTTGAGTAAACAGATTTGCTTGACATGTCCAGATTCAGTAATGATTATGCTCCCTCCAATCCTAAGGGATTGTGCTGTGGTTAAAGTTTAATTAATGTTGTTGAGCAGCTTTGGCGTTGTATCCTCAGCTGGAGTCCAAGTTTCACGTTGCAGGAGCCAACAAATTCCGATGTGAGTGTGATCATAGTACAGTATCGTCCTCTGACATAACGTGACTTAATCCTGTTGATAGAAGTTAATTATCTTGTTTGTGACTTTGTCCTTAATATGAACATTGTTTCAGTAGTGGTTCTTTAAAATGTACCGGGCAGTCTGATAGAAGTGTATTATGTAAGAAGTTTTGAGAAGATAGTGCAGTATTATGTATGGACAATTAACTGTTTCTGAGAAGAGTACTGCACTAATTCAGCATTGACTTAGCTGTTTTCTCTGAGATTCAGTATTTGTGCTACGCTAGCTAAACTAGCAAGCTGCTGGCTAAGGTTTCACATTTACCCAGCAGACCAGAGAGTAGTATTAATTCTCTCATTTCACATTCACATGACAGAGAATAAGTTTATTTCCTGAAATGTTGAACTATTACTTTATTTTGCTGTATCTCTTGATCTTTGCCTGGCATGTTGCTCTTCCTGTTGATCTACATGCCACCTGCCATTCATTTTTTTGTGGTTTTAGTGTCAGTTTTCAATTTTTGAAACCAGTCTAGAATCTCATAAAAGTACTATTTTGGTTAGAGTCTGCTAGAAAATAATCCTATTAATAAGGTTCTTGGCTGCACTTGTTTTGCAATGTGCCAACCTGAATTAATTTGAGTAAAGGCAGAGACATGACTGCCTTGTTTTTGGCTTTCTTTATTTTGTTTTTGCTCTAAATGTCCAAATCAATGCCAAGGAAACTGTGAACTTAGAGAAGGACTGATAAAAATGTGCTCAAAAATAATGCTATACCCTAAAGACACGGCCGAGAAGTGATACCTTTAACTTGCTAAAATCAGCTTACTGTTTTCCATTCTGTTAACGATGAAGTTGTTTGGACCTTTGACCTAATTTCAGGTGGCCTTTGTGCCCGGATGCCTTTAAACGGGTGACAGCTGTGGAATGTCAGAGTTTCTATATGAGGGGTGTGGCTGCAGGACTTAGAAATGAGCCTGATAAGAAAGACAGATATCAGCCAGGCTGTGGTAGATGTTTGATTTGGAACCGAGACTCAGTAAAAATCTCTTTCATAAACCTGTGGTGTCACTTTAAACACCTAAAAAAATGACTGTATGCTTTCGCAGATTTCTGTTGGATATTATAATTTGATGTGTTGATTTTAAGGTGGAGATCATTCAATACAGTTCGAACGGCTCCATCTGTTCACTGGTATGTGTGCGAGATGGAGGCTCCAACAGCTGTGCTACAGCTATCAAACAGTTTGAGTGGAGGCCGTTACACCACACAGGGCGCCACATAAGTGAACACTGAGAGATTTTTTAGGAATCCGTACATCTGTTTCGTATCCTGTTCTCATCAATTCTGTAGGCCAATTTTTGTAATTTGCATAAATACCACTGGAGGTCAGCAGAACACCTCTGACAACAGACTTCTATCCAAACAGAACACACACACACACACAGACACACACACACAAACACACACACACAGTTTAATTTGATCAATGATAAAAGGAAGCACATTTTTTAAGTGCTGAATTTTTTCCATTTTTTTGCATTTTATGCTACTCACACACATACACACCACCATGTTTCAGAGGAAATATTGTTCTTTTTTATTAACTAACCCTATAATGAGCTTATCAATTATAATGCACTATTGTACAGTAAATGTGCCCTCCCCAAAATTAAAAATAAGATGGAACCAACTCAATCTGATGTAAACATCAATATGTTTTAATGTAATTATTTAATGCATAATATTTAAAATACTTGCATAATGAGTACTCTTTATACCAGATGCACATTTTACTGTACTTTTGAACTAAGGATTTTACTTCTAACAGTATTTTCCAATCTATTACTTTTGCAAAATTACATGATCTGAATAATTATTTGCACGCTGGATTTAATAGTTCACAAACCTTATTCTGTTGCTTCCTTCTAAAAAAAGCCTGAATCACATGGCTCAGTGATCTGACCTTTATCTATTAGCACTTTTCTGATTTAATTCTTGTGAGTGGCAGATGATGCTCAGAATAACTTATGTGAATTAGGGCCTATTAGGGCCTGATACTGTGACCTATAACAATATTACCATGATGTTTATGCAAAGTGTGAAAAAATGCAATCAGTCAAGCTCATTTTTAAGTTTGCTCATTATGTGCTTTGTCTCTTATTTGAATTGATTACACAACTAGGAGTTTAGGGCAGTGGAGAGAGAGTCTGAACCCATTGCTTTACAATAGTATCCAAAAAGAATGATTACACATAGTGATTTTTTCTGTTTTATATGTTTTTTGTGGTGAACTAGCATTGATGCAATACTTAGAATTTCAGCAAGAATCGAAAACAACGGAAAATATTCAAAAGTGGCTTTGTTATTTACAAAATGATATAATGTGTGTATTATTAACACAACATTGCCATGTTAATGTTAATGTTAATCTTTATGTATCATGTTCATTGTCAATACTACCCCTGCAAATCAAATACTTTCCTAAAAACAGAGCATTTACTTTTGGGAGGCTTTATAGGTAAATACAGAGTGGTTGTTCCATGTATCATCCTCGCTCTGTTCACCCTCTTGACATCAGCTGTCATGTAAGGAAATCCTCCAAAGGTAGAGGGATCAAAAAACCCATTAGTGGAATAGCAGATAGTTGTGATATAAAAAGATAGTAGTTACAGTTGAGATTTCTCCTGTCACTTAACCTTCAACTTTTTTTTCTCTCTCAGTGCTGCAGAGATTCGGAGATATGATTTCCACAGAGGATTTGTGATATAAAAGCCCCAAACAAATGCCAAATGTTTGGTGATAAGCATTAGACAAACAATTCAGATGCTCTTTTCTTTCATCTCGACTCCCACAAACCAAAATCAGGAACTAAACACATCGGATGTACTTCATGCCCTGCGGAGTTTCTAGATTATTTTAGATTTGATAGAATTTATATTCATTTCTCATCAGGGCTGATGGTACGTCACCATGATGCTGCCTGTCTTATCAAACTATATGTCATGATAAATAGAGGGAAATTGCTTTTTCAAAATGAACCACTACACGTTCAGATAACACTCTGAGAGTCTCATCACCGTTCACATGGTTATTTAGTCACTGATGGTTTTATGTAGGCATCCATCAGATCCTACACTTATCTGTTACGCAACAGGAAACGCAAATATAACTTTCTGTTATTACCTCAGTTGTTTAATATGTTTTATATTAAAACTAAATCGAATCTCTGTGTGTATGTAGCTAGTCTTGCTGATCCAATTGTGAGTCAACAATTAATTCTGTGCAGTTTCATTTCAGTCATCAGCTCCACAGGCAGTTTACATAAATGTCTGGGCAGCCAATTATGCGCTGAAAAATTACAAACGTAAGTCGCTTGCTATTGCATCAGTAGGAAAGATGTAGCTCAGACCGTGCTACATAAGTTAGAATATCTTATAGATCTTTTTAAAGAGATAAACAAAAGGGTTAATAAAATAACAGTCAGTTTTTTAAGACTCACTTGTCAGGGACATGGGAATATTTCTTTTTGCTGGATATGTGACAGTGTTTGATGACAAGTTGCCTTCTGCCCCCTAATGTTCAAAATCGCATAGTGCACCATTACAGTTTTTTTCAATTGCTAACATTCATTGGTCGAAACTGAAGTCACATGTTCAAAACTCTTAACACAGTCTGCAAAACAGAAGTCTATGTGGTCCGAACTGTGAATCACTTTCCATTGCTTTCACACAAAATGCATTCAGTGACCACAGTCACCAAAATTCATGAACTCTTTTCTCAGTTACTAGTTCACCACCTGCAAAACACTATACTTTTACAGCACATTTTTCAAATGCTAACACACTTTGTTCAAAACAGTTAAAAACACAATCAAAACAGAATGATGG
>JAPZDV010000011.1:16345227-16369101 GCA_029814665.1 Acanthurus lineatus | reverse complement strand
TATTTCTCCCGAAGCCTGCCAGGGGTGGATCAGACACTCAAAAAGGTTCTACCCACAATGCATCGCCAGAGAAGACAGAAGATGTGACGTGGATGAAACATTAGGCCAAATGCAGACGACAGGGTGTGAATTTTACAGTAAACATGTGTTGTTAGTTTTTGAGTTTTACTGTAAATCCATCAGTGGAAATGCATTGCAGTAAATGCATTTTAGCAGTGGCATGTCTGTCTGCAGCTGAGCTTCAGAGAGCTGCTAGCATGGCTCTATTTTACAAACAGATCCCACTGTCATGAATCTTTCAACCTATCTGCTCCGTCAAGTCTATTTTACTTCTATTTTATTGTTTATTACCTGTGGCTTTTCAGATGCAGCAGGCAGCTGTGTTCACCAAAGAAACCCTGATAGTCCTACTGTAAGCTACCTGTCAAGCTTGTTGAGTTAGTGTCAACATCTAGCTAGAAATAGCCTTTTGCAATTGAAGCCACTTAAAATTTCAAATCACCTTACAAATCTCATAAAAAAAAATACCTCATTTTTCTTAAGGGTATTATTCATAAAACTCTGTATGTCTCTGAAGCACATTATGATTTTATGAGGGTTTTTACTGATAATGTAAGTCTGAAAGGAGATATACTCAACGTGCAGGTGTGACATGTTCTTTAACTATTCTCCCTATAATGAGACTTCAAGAGCTTGGTATGGTGAACAACTCACGTGTTTCTTGGCTCAATATAAGGGCTTCTTGTAGAGGCTCAAAAAACGGGAACGAAAAGTAATTTTGAAAAAAAAAAGCACAATCTTTGCTTGGTACTCTTTGCGAAGCTCGTCTCAAGGTTAGGTGGTGTTGACTTGGGGTGAAAAAAAAGCCTTTTTACGCCATAAAAGTATTTTTTACATCAGTATTCATGTGAACTTTTACTTACAACTGAGTTTTTTAAATTAATAATTCATATGCAAGAACCACAAGATAAATAAAACTATTTTATGTGTCAAAAGCCATTTTCTCATTTTTTTTTTCTCAAAATGCTACTGTTTGAAGAATAAATACTTCAGAAAGTGATGACCTGTAACCATTAATTGTTTTGAATTGTTTTCAATGGGATCGATGGTTGTTAAATGCTTTCAGCACTTTGATTCGTCGTTTTGGGAAACGTATGTTTTATATATGGCTGTTAGGGACATGTTAAAATTAGCACACAAGAGCACTGAAGCAATCTTAAAGGAATTAATTGGCATTTTATAGCCTTCTACACGATCGACAGTCCCAAATATTCGATAATTTGAAGAAAAATTGTTTAATACTGAAATTGTAAGAAAATATATTGAATAGATTCATAAACACCCTATAGTTTTCAACATTTTATTAGCCTGACTAGAAATTTGCAATACTAATGCAAATAAAAAAAATATTTTATAGCCTTTTGTGGTTGATAAACTGACTGAAGAGTTATCACTTCACAGATGCTGAAAGAGTAAAAAAAGTGAAATGATAAAGAAATATTTTTTGACAAGCTTAACAACGTTAATCGTTTTTTTTTAATTATTGTAACAATTAAATATAACAAAAAAATAAAGACAAGCTAGCAAGGTTAATTGAAATTAGCCCGCTAACTTCTAGGGCTGGCTCCGTCACGTGACACAGACCTCCCTTTAATTAAATAACAGTCCAGTTCACCTTCCTCTTTTTACCTCCTCTGCCCGTCATCTCTGACCACCTCTCACGAGCGTCTCTTCATTTTACCTGTCATCCTCCTTTAAATCATTTTTTCCTCTCATGTTAGCCTCAGTGCACCCAACATCATCCGTGCCATCAGTCAGATAGCACTGATGAAACGGACCCTCAGCCGAGATAAAGTGAGATCAAGTTAATTAAAACTAATGAACGCCTGAATCCACAGTGGAAAGATCATAGAAATTCCACGAGAGCCTTTAGCATTTGACCTTCACTTCAGTCCCATACGCTGTGTGTGGTGTGTGTGGTGTATGCACAGAAATGAATTTAAAGATTTTTTTTTTAAATTATGGTATCAATCAGAACCAAGGACAGCGCCAGATTGCGCCTGAGCGCTGCGTCAAGACGCCTTTTCACGGTTGGAGAGCTGAGACGCACGGAGAGGATCAGAGTAACGCAACGGTCGCACGAGGAGCTCTGTCATCCATCAGGGACGAACAGACACATTTAAATGATTATGTGCTTATATCGATCCACGTGAAACCTACATATCTTTTCTTTTTAAATGTGGTCCAGGTTATGTCTTATTTACGTAACATGCTGGCTGACGCACGAACCCAAATCCAAGGATTTTTTTTGTTCCAGCAGGTGAAGCATTTGGATTCAACGGCATGATTTTGGTAAACATCCTCGGAGATTAAGGTTAAAATGTCTGGAGAATTTACTGACATTAAATACGAAGGCTCAGCGGGGGTTGTCAGTGCTGCAACCTTCAACTTCAGCTCTATTTTCAACACCACCAACCGCTCCTCCGGAGACTACTACGACTCGGACAGAGCAGACTTTATGGCAGATGGCGCAGCTGTTGTGAGGATTATCATCTCTGTCATTTACTCGCTGGTTTGTGCACTGGGTCTGGTGGGTAACTTACTGGTCCTGTACCTGATGAAGTCTAAACAAGTTTGGAAAAAATCCTCCATCAACCTTTTCGTAACTAGTTTGGCTGTGACTGACTTCCAGTTCGTCTTGACTCTGCCGTTCTGGGCGGTGGAAAACGCGCTGGACTTCACTTGGCTTTTCGGCAAAGCGATGTGCAAGATCGTTTCCTATGTGACAGCCATGAACATGTATGCCAGTGTGTTTTTCCTGACAGCCATGAGCGTGGCGAGGTACTGGTCGCTCGCCTCTGCACTGAAGGGCAGGTGGCGGCGACCGCGCTTGTGCTCCGCGCGGTGCATCACCGTTTTCATTTGGATTGCCGCTGTGTCCGCCGCTTTGCCGCACGCGGTTTTCTCCACAACCGTGACAGTTTCCAATGAGGACTTATGTCTCGTCAAATTCCCGGAAACCAACGGAACCACACAGTTTTGGCTGGGACTCTATCACTCACAGAAAGTGCTGCTGGGTTTCGTGGTGCCGCTTGGCATCATCTCAGCCTGCTACCTGCTCCTTTTGCGCTTCATCACCTCCAAACACATCAACACGTCGAGCGCAAAACGACGCGCAAAAGTCACCAAGTCTGTCACCATCGTGGTTTTATCCTTTTTCCTCTGCTGGCTTCCCAACCAGGCGCTGACAGCTTGGGGCATCCTCATTAAATTTAACGTGGTTCATTTCAGTTATGAGTACTACACCACGCAGGTCTACGTCTTCCCCGTGTCCGTGTGCCTCGCGCACTCCAACAGCTGCCTGAACCCAATCCTGTATTGCCTGATGAGGCGCGAGTTCAGGAAGGCGCTGAAAAAACTCTTTTGGCGGATGACTTCGCCCACCGTGAGGCCGATTACAGCCACGACAAAGCCAGAGATGAACGAGCAAGGACACGTCCTGGTCCCCGTCTGCGCGCCCGAGGAGCCCGCAGTGATGTTTTATCCTCCAGGGGCCGTTATGTACAACGACAGGCAGGATCTCCCGCAAAACAGCACTTAGTCTGAAGCGACACTGACAGATTTATTTTTATTTAAATATGTTTATATGCCTTTATGTCCATCGCCCCTTTTCTTTTTCTCAGAAGGAAAAGCCACAGATGTCGATCAGGAATGATCAGATCCCAATTTTTCACACCTGCCACTTGCTTCTTCACAGACAAGACTTCAGACACTTCTCACATTCCTCTTTATGATAAAAGAGACAAGGGCAATTATTCTTCACACAAAGAAGGAAGAAACAGTGTTTTGAATGTGTCTGTTCAAAATGTCAAACAATTGTGCAATTAAAGTGGATCTATACAATATGAGGTGCTTGTTGTCTTGTCTTTGTTCAAGGTGTGTAGAAAACACTCAGGTGCTCAGTGAGGATAAACAATGTACGGATACCAGGCAATATATTCATGACAGCTCATGGTTTATTAGATGAAATGATTTCAATAAGCTCTACATAGTGAGAAACATATTTTTATGTAGGGGAAAAATATGAGTTTGTTTCTGGAGAGAAAACAAGTCCTTTCAATGCATATGAGGATACCTTAAATCTTTACAAATTTCAGAGATATTACTGAGACTAGAATAAAGATTATTTCATTCATCATTTATGCATAAAACTACCTTAACCCATTCCTTAACTTACAACCTGTTCATTTTTGTTTGCTTATTTTTCAATAACCTCATGAAAATGTCAAAAGAACTTCTCATTTAAACCTGCCTTTTCTCAAAATCCTTTATTTCTCATATTATGCCATTCAAGCACAAGAAAAGTGCAAGTTAAATGTCGTGGTGAGTTCAATTCTTGGTATTCAAAGAGTGCACTTAAGACCAATTTATATAACAATAAAGAATTAAAAGACCTAAATGACTTAAATTCCTGTTATTTCTAATTTCTCCATGAGTCAGTGCTTCACAGATGCTTTAAGAAACATGTATAACCCTTAATTAAAATTGATTAAATGAAGAAAGTAAGAGTATTTAATGGCTAATATTATGTGTTTTTTATTCATGTAATAGCACTATTAGCCACTTAATGTACAGTGAAGTCTATATAATGTGCAGTAGGGCAAAGGGTTTATCTCATTAATATTCCCCTCGCTTCCTTTGCTCGTTTTCCTCGTCATTTATACAGAACCATTTGCAATTGAGTAATCAGACATTGACTTCGGCGCCCAAGACTATTTTTTCTTCACCATATATTACAAACCTTTTAGATAAAGTGTGGCTTTAGTTTGAAAATGCTGCCAACAATAATGCATCAATGAAAAATGTGGCCTTGCAGAAATTAGCAAGTTCAAGTCCTTTTACTCAAACCCAGAGAGAAGACGCTCAATCTTCCCAAATTAAAGCCGCTAGCAGAGCTCGTTTCAGGCTTCACAAAGATGAGCCAAGTCACTTTGGTTTGTTTAATTCTGCTTACAGAAGGAAAAAAGACCAAAACACACACTGGCTTCATCATTGCAAAGCCTGCAGCATGTTTGGTAATTGGGCTCTCAGAGTTCTGTCATTAGTCTGTGCTTCATCAGATTTGAATTAGACTTTGTGTGTTTGTTCAGGAGTGCTGGATGTCTCCAGTGGTTTCAATCAGTATTGCTCAAACGCATCTTGAGTTATAAGCAAACATGCATGCCTGCTTGCACCAGATTTTGGTCAATACTTGCTCCCAAAGCATGTATCCCTAAATTGGTAAAATTATGTCCAGCAGTTTTGAGGGAGGTTTTTGTAAATTGTGGTATCTTTGTGGGTCAGGCTTAAAATTCTTACACCTATGACCAAACATAGCCTGAAGATATGCACAAAGAATTATGATAATTAGGCAAATTAGTGAGGGGTAATACCATTGGCCTGCTTAGCTCCACTCCTTGCAAAGTTTTTTGGTTGATGGCGGCCATATTTTTTAACTAATGCAGTCATTTATAAATAAAATCTCTGTCCCCTAATGCTTCTAAATCATTTTTGTGTCTCAATAACAGCATCCACATCTGGCTTACTGGGCTCATGTTTCTTGGGAAGCACTTGGGCATCATTCCAAAGATACAGGGTAAAGAGTAATGCTTATAATTTATTGCAGCTAGGAAGGAAAAAAAAGTAATAACACTCCTACCTGCTAACTTGGGGTGTAACTCCAGGCAGATATGGAGGATGTAAGAGGATGTAAGAGCGACTAAATGTAGTGTAAATAAAACTAAGATACATTATCTCATCTGTGGAGGCTGTTAAATCCATTAAGACCCAAGGCAATTTGACTGTCATGATTTATGTTGCATTTGTTCACCTATTCCAGCAAGTTTCATACAACATTTGATTTAGGGGAACTTCAGGTTTCAGTCTTGTCCACTTTACAATCCTAATTTTACACATGCTTTGGTTTAGAATGGATTAACATAACCCTAACCCTGTAACAAAGCAAGTTACAGCCATTTTTTATAACATTAGCCAAAGCAAACAAGACATATTTGATGTCGCTGAAAAGCTGAGGAATTGTTAAAAGCATGTTGATTGCATGAATAATTCAAAAGTTGTTAAAAGACAAAAATAATAGCAATTTTTAGCATTGTATGTCTTTGAGTATTAACACTGAAACAAACAAATCCCATGCTTCTTTCACTGCATCATCAAGCTATGTCTTTTTTTGTCTTTGTTTTAATAGAGAGACCTCTAGTGGCAGAAATGACACATTGCAAGTTTAATTTAAAGATCCATGTACCTTTTTTCACCCCCGACTGATTGAACGGTTAACTCCCTGAATAACAGAAGGTGCAGGATTTAATTATACACCAGGTTCAGTATTCCAAAAAAGGATCTAATGAAACTTTCTCAGCTGAAATCTCTTTAATCCTTCCTCCCACTGCCGTGTGTGCATGTGTGTGTGTGGGTGGGTGTGACAGAAAGCATATATTTATATTGACAGAAATGGGACCAACTAACATCCTAAGATAAGTACTGTGTTAAACGTTTTAATTAATTAGCCAAAAAAACACAAAGGGACTAATTTTACACCCATACCAGCAGCCTGATTTAATTTGAAATAAATAAATTGCTGCACCAGAACCAGGTTATTAATTTGGTGCATCAGAGCCATGTGTCATGTGGATGTTGAATTCAGTGCCAACAATGCACACACACAAACATACCACTTTAACACACACACACAGAGCATTTCATCTTTAAAAAATAATCCCTTTTGGGGCAGAAGCACGTCTTTCGTCAAAATCATGATTAAAAATTCATGCAGCTGAGCACTGTGTTTGCCTTAAGTGACAAGTTAATATCTCCCATGAGGCTGAAGAAGATCCTCTGATGTGTTTTGAATGTCTGAAAATGGATTTTTAAAGATTCAAATATTCTGTTAAAGGGCTTTGTTGTGCACTACAGTTACTTATTTTCCATTAATTTATACAAGAAAACACATTTGAAAGTGTTTGTCTGACTGTGATGAACACTTAGAACCTATGAGATATATTTAAAGGAATATTTATAATTCTTTCAGGCATCTTTACTGCCTGCTGTCAGTCTCTTTTCTCTGTCAGTATGTATTGCAAGGCCATAAAAGACAGGAGAGAAACCTGGAAAGCTACTTATCTTTTTTTAAAAAAAAGCCTGGAAGCAAAGTCTGAGATATAATGAGGGTCAAGAAACGTTATTGATATTTTTCACTTTGATCCAGCAGAAACTTGTTCGGCCCACAGGGAATGTTGAGGCCAATTGGCCGCTTTACATCGGTCGCTCCAGCTGGTGTACTTACTTTCAACTGTGGAGGAGTTACATCACTTTGACTAACTTAAACAAGTTTAAAGATAAATCTCAGACAAGTTTTAAGTCATATATAAAACATGTGAAAAAGGTGTTTTGAAAAGTAACTGTGTCTGATATGGTATAAAACCAAGTTTAAAATGTCTTAAAAAATGCATCTACAAATACTAGAATCTATGGATTTGCACATATTTTTCATTTTAAATTATGGAATAAATGCAAAGTTCCTTTATCTAAGTAACAGTAAGAACAGTAAAGTGTAAAAATACTCCATCACAGGTAAAAGTCCTCCTTCCAAAATGTTATTTAAGTATATGTGTCTATTTATATTAATGTTTGTAGTGAGGCATTTAAGTACAAAAAGCATTTCTGTGAGATTCAGCGAGTTTGGCAGGACAGCAAGTAAACATATTTACCAAAATGTCAAACTATTACTTCAATATTAGCCAACTGCTTTGTGCCAGAGACAAATTTCTGTCGTTCAAATCCTACAAAGAGCCATGAAAGTCAATAAATGATCACCAACATACAATTATTTGAAATTATAAGACTCCAAGACATATGAAGGATATTATAAAGAATCTTTATTTATTAAAACAATACCATTAAAATATTTTCATATAAGCAAACTCATTCCACATATCTGATAAAGAGGGCGATGAAGATGCAGCCGAGCAGGGACATGGTTGAGGCCGAGAGGACCACCACGATCACACTTCCTGCCATGTTGACCAGAGCGCCGAGCCCCGCCCCCACAATGATCTGAGCCAGCTGGACCATGCAGGTGAGCGCGGCACAGTCCACCCCGGTGCCTCGGGGACTTTCATTGTTTCCTCGCAGCTTCAGTTGTTCCTGGAAGCACAGCATGTTCAGAGAGGAGGAGGAGCCACAGGAATATTTGATGTCAACAAAGTCTGCTGCACCAGAAATCTCTTTGGCCAGGTCACTTGATTAAACTTAATGTGATACAGAGCAACATGCCTCGCACATCCCTACTCTAATTTAAAAAATAAAAAGTTTTCCTACTGAATATATATAAACTTATGAGAGTTACTGGAATTAATGTTGGGAAGGAGCCCTGTGAAGTTATTACTGGCACCTCCTGTGGTTTGGTTGTGCACCTGTTAATTAAAGGACTCAAACATGAAACTCAAACCAGTGCACATAGAGGAATTCAAATTTTACCATTGAAAACTGCATAAAAAGAAACATCCAGACTGATTTGCATATGTGACCCCATTCGCTACTTTCAGATTCCAGCTTTGCATTTGACAGAACATAATGCTTTTATCTTCAACTCATATGCATCTCAAACCTAAAAAAAGAAAAGAAAACTATTTCTACTGATTTCACGGTACCTCTTCTTCACGCTGATACTCCGCTATCAGATTGAACGGGATGGTGTAGAGCGTGCTGGACATGACACCAAACACACTGCAGAGGATGAGTGTGGCGATAAGGTTGGGGAAGAGGCCAATCAGGCTGGTGCCCATGCCAAAAACAAAGTAGCCCATGAAGTACAACCCCTTCAGGCCGATGTATGGGAGAAGGAAACGCTGCACATCTAAAAACACACATATGTTATGTATAGAATGAAATAACACTGAAATAAATAAGCTGGCTGTCATGAAGCTATTACAGTAGGGATCAAATTTGTGAGAACAAACTTTCATGAAGTATGATACTTCAGGGTAGATGATGGATTATCTGACAACAGCTGACAACTTTGTCCTTTGTGGTATTGCACAGGTGGCATCGATTAAGCTACCGCTAACTGGAATTTTTACAAGACAGGCTGTCTTTTGTTTTAGAGCTTCAATGTGAAAAAAAACATTTGCCTGTCATCAAAAACATAATGTAAGTTTCAGACTCAGAGGCTGGACTTTGCTTTGCATGTCGCTCATTGGTCTTTTGAATTTTACATGACTGCTACTGCAGAGGACGCTCTGTTGTTGAATATGAAGGAACATGATGACACAGTTCAGTTCTTCTGGGAAAAACATGTGTGTTTCTAATAAATGTCTGGAGAACACAACAGTCTGTAATCCCCTCACAGCAGAGAGGGAAGCGGTAATTGCTCTTTGCTATCTGTGTCATTCTGTCATTAACAGAGGAGCTAATGTTGTCAGTGCAGGACACAGTGATGTTCATGGTTCACAGTTACTTACAAGAGTACAAAGCAGAGGAAACAGCGTTTATACACAGCCCCCAGCAGCCCACTTCGACTCCTCTCTCATATGTTGCGTAGGCTGTAGAGTTGTGGTCTGCATATGGATTTCCCCTATAAACAATCTGCAAAAAGCGACAAAAGAAACATTTTGAGAGAGAGAGACACTATACATGGCACCGTTTTCAAGAGAAGAGACAAAAAAATTATAAACACAGCGTCCTTAATACAGATATCAAATGTTGGGCTCTTTCTCTAATACTTTTTTTAGCCTTTTCTTTCTTAAGCAAATTGAAACCCAACGGGGCGCAACTGCTTATACAATTCTTATTCCTGATAACAATGGCTGCAGTTTTCGATACCGTGTTTGTGCGGTGCGTGTTAATGAACCATGGCGGTGGATACTGTGTCATAGGGTGCAGTGCGCCCTTTGATCAGCATGCACTCTGTGAAAATGTGAAGCATTAATCATTATCACACATGTCAACAGAAGATTACACACAACAGAGGAGGACTCCCCCACTGACATATCGTCTGCCCCCACATAGAAAAGGGATTAGTGAAAATTAAATTGAAAAAAACATACACATTGTGGTTTTTTCCGTGTGCGGCCACTTTTTGTACTTGCATTGCACACTAAAGACAAAGCATTTTTGACTGAATGTTGAAAACCTGTAGATGTTTAGCTTACAATGATAAAAGAAAGATTCTTATAAAAAGAAACACTCACATTATGAGTTGCTAGAAAGGAAAGAATGGTACTTTTTGCAGTTGTAGCTAAGAGAAGGCTACTTTAGCTTAGCATAAATATTTGATGTAATTGGAAAACTACCATGGCGCTACAAAAGTAAAAAGCCAAACAGCACATCTAACATTAAAATGTTTATGCTAAATTATTCTAACTAGTTCCTGGCTATTGTTTCATATTCAACAGATAAATAAATAGCCAAAGGGTTGGATAAGCTGTTTAGCTTGCTGATTCTCTCAGTTAGCGAGGAGGAAGCAGCTAGCCTGGGCTTTGCTAACAGCGACAAAGCTAACTATTTAACTTTAGAAGAATTAGCAAATTAATTAGTTAACTTTAAAAGGTGCTAGTAGGCAGATTTGTCACCTTAAAAAAGAGCAAGGCTTGCTGTTTTCTCCAAGCTAACTGAATTGGGAGGACAGCGAGTTAACCGCTTCCATTATTAATGTTATGCTAAGGCTAAGCTAACTGTGTGCTGATCCCAAATGTATATCTATTGTACATACATCAAGAGGGATATTGATCATTTTCTCTAACTCTTGGCAAGCTTATATCACAATAATTTGCTAATCATATTAATAAAAAATAACAAAAACAAAAAATTGTAAAATTAAAAAACCTGTTGAAGCTTCTAAGGCTGAAATAAATTAATATTATATTAATTGTTTAAACAGTTGTTTTGTCCATTAAATGGTTTGAGTTTGGACATAGAGCATTGTTGCACCTCATCCTGGTCTCCTCTCGTTAACTGTGGCCTCATTACTGTGTGTTAAAAAATAGGCTACTGTAATCAAAGCCTATCACAGTGTGCCGCCGCCAAGGTGACATTTTGAAATGTCTTATGTCTGTGAGACAGGCAGTGTTTAACCTAACAATATTTAATTCACAGCTATAAAAAAATAATGAGAAAAGCAGCATTTGAGAAGCCTGAATAAGCAAATATATCCCATTTTTGTTTGAAATAAATAACTCATTAGAATGAAAGAAGTCTTAATTAAAGGGTAGAGTAAGAAGAGATGGGTTTAATGGTACTAATTACTGTGAGTGACTTTGAATGTGCCACACTGGTAAGTGTAAATTAGCAGAAATTTTGTGCTTTGCAGAGCAGTACAAAAAGACAGAAAGCAGTGATTAGTAAGTGCAGTGTGACATAAAGACCTGTTCTTAGGTACATATGATGGGTAAGGTTATGAATGCCATACCTCTGTCTGGTTTGTTTTTTTTTAAACATATCCACTTGCATATACACCCACCTGTCCCATAAAATCTGTGAAGAAGAGCATATTGCAGAGGAAAGCAGTCCATCCCAGCAGATGACTGACACACAGGCAGCGGTAGTGGTTTGGCATGTTGATAATAGCTGTCATCAGCGACCTGAATGTCATCCTCTTCTGGGCCTGCAGGTACACATAAACCAGACGGACGTTACTTCCAACAGTTCAAGTACAGACAGAATGAACAAGTTTTTTCCCCCATCGCTCTCATGACTCTCCTTGTATTTAATTAGCTTGTGATGCTGAAGCCCATGCCTGACAATAGTTTGAAAGCCTCAGCAACTAGCACATGCATCTCAGAGACCTTAAGCAGAAAGAATACAACATTTAAATCCCAGAGGACTCATAAAGAGGACTCAAGGGCATGAGACAGAAGATGATAAAAGCCATCAGGGCAAAGCTAAAAAAAATAGCAATTTAATGAGTTATGATCTGATATGACATTGCAGTCTTGGGCTTTTAGAAATGTGATCATAAACATTGCAAGCAAGAGCTTTTGTAATAATAAAAAAAAATGTAAAAAAAAAATAAATAAATAAAATGTCATTATATTTAAGCAAGGCTATATAAGCGAGCTTTGATGAAAAGATGTTACAAAATGCTCCTTTTCATCAAGTCATTGCAAACATAGTTAGAAGTCAACTCAACAAGGATTGTTTGGTGAATTTGTTGACATTCAGAGTTTACAGAAACAAAAAGCAATTCATTAGTGCTCATCAATCATCTCAATGCATGATGCAGGAAATTATTTCACATGGAAATTTCACGTTTCATTAAATACATTTACATACAGTTATGTGAAGCCTTTTCTCTGCAGAGCGTAGTTTAATTACACATTTAATACTAAAGACCCTCACTACTCCTGTAAAGAGCTGGTTGAGTAAAAGAGCAGAGGGAGTTTTAATTATGGTTTATGGCAGGTACAAGCACATTAGGCTGGTTTTGAGGTTGTGAATTATACATAATTGAACTTTTGAAAACTTTAGAAAGGAACACAAAGCTGCTCATTAGTCGACATAAAAGACAACATACACAAGGTCTACTGGAGAGTTAGCTGCAAACCTCCAGCAGGTCCACAATTACATCAGTTACATTTATTCAAGGGGCAGATTTTCCAAGGAGACATTTCTTTAGGCCTTTATCAGCACGATTTTTTAATATTTTCACCTGTATACAAAATTTCTGTCAGTCTAATTAACTCTATTTCAGTTTAAACAGACTCCTAAAAAATACTCTCTGTCATAACCAAGAGTCTTTGACCAAAAAAAAAAGGACAAAACAAAAATGGACAGTTTCTAATTTCCTGTTTTCACACATAAAAAAACACATTTGAAAAAAATTAATTGAAAAGTTTGAACATTAGGTGAGACTGGATTTTTTCTGCAGAGTGTCACATAAAGGAACTGTTTGTCACATCTTACAAACCACTTTTTATGACTCCATAATTCATCAAAAGAAAATATTCTATATCTCGTGTAATCTAGCACAAATGAACAAATCAAAAGTTTTCATCATCATGTTTTTGAAAATCCAAAGCTCAAATAAGCCTGTTTTTTTCCTCTTTAAACTGCTTATTCAATTAAAACTATATACACACACCATATTGTGCATATTCTTTCAGTGAAATGTCGGTATTCAGTTTATTTTTTAAGGCATTTCACAATCACTCAACCAAGTAGCCTTACATAAACAGTTGATTTACCAGTTGATTTACGCCTACTTTAATGTTCCACTTAATTCTATCTTTAAATGGTAAATGGACTTCTTTTATATAGTTTTTTTTATAGTGTTTTGTATACATTCTTTGACAACAGCATTCACCTATTCAAACACCCATTCAAACACTACTAGCAGAGGCATCCAGGCTCATGAAAAACACACACACACTGTGATGGAAAGGCAATAAGAAGCAATTATAGGTTTAGTATCTTCCTTCAAGGACACTTGAACAAGCAGTTTTAAAGAGTTTACCACTGGCCTTTTATAAGCAGAAAGAGTGGTATGAAAAATGAGTGCATGCACAAAATCCTTGATCAATTTTATTTTCATATGTTTATATATGTTATATACATATGCAACAAAATAATGCATCCTCAAAGACTGTAGATGCTTAACATTGCTTACCTCCTTGTTCGGCTGCTTAGCGCTAGAAGTTACAGAGTTTGCCTCCCCCAGAGCGGAGAAAGACCTCGGCCTGAGGTCTGAAACAGATGTCACAGGAGAAACAGGCTCTTTGGCCAGAGCTCCGTAACCATTGTTGTGGGAGCTCAAGAGGTGAAGGGCGCTTGAAGGTGTCGGTTCGGGGGTGGATGGATCTTTGCCCAGAGGTTGCTCTGGAATACTGAAGAGGTGCACGGTGAGGAAGATGCCCCAGGTCAAAGCCGAGAAGAAGTAAATCACTTGGTACTCGGAGCCGAGCACCTGACCGAACACTGAGTGACCCCAGTCCATAGCTCCCACCAGGTATCCACAAGCTCCGCCCAGACCTGAAACACACAGCAGCAAAGGTTAAAACACTATGTAGACGAAAAAGTAACATGTTTTATTGCACAACCAAAATTAGATGAAAAAATGGGAAACATGTTGAAAACAGTTGCCTGCGTAGGATAAACATCCAAGGACACATTATCATTCATTTAGAGTTTATTTTTTTAGCCACCAGGCAGCATTTAAAGAAAATTTAAATAGTGGTATCTGATAGCTTCAGGAAATGCGGGAGACTTGCCTTTGTTCCCTGCTGAGTGTTTCAGGAGACGAAGCTGAAAGAACACAGCTTGTACTTTTGCACAAAAGCCGAAGGCAGATGGACAGAAATCCCGCTTCGTGTTGTGGTTGCATAGAGATATATTGAACAGCCTGTTTACTGATATGCAACAAGTAAGATCTCAATACCAAAAATCATGTTTTGTTTGGATGCACTTTCCTTAATAAGTGATATTTGTACCCTGGAGTTCAAAATTTTACAAGTGTTTTGTTTCTGCTTTATGGTTTTGGGTTTAAGTTATTTCCTTTTGGAGTTTGTTAGTATATCTTCTGCTTATGTTGTTTTTTTCTTCCTGATTTTTGCTTATTAGTTAATTGAGTCATCATTGTATTTGTGCTCTGATCATCTATCCTTCGGTTGAATTAACTCAGTTTAATTACTGGATGCCTCATGGCTTGGTTTCCTGTGTTTTGCCTGTTTAAAGTTTTAACCCCTTTGTCCATTCCCTTCTTTCTCGTCTCGATAAGTAGTAATTATTTGCATTTTTTCAGCACCTCATTGTCTCAAAAACATTTTTTTTCTTTTCTTCTCTCAGTCTCTATTTTAACTTTGCAACTTTGGCTTTGAGATAAGATGTTTTCTTCAGTTGGTCACCTGGAATGACGGCTATTTTTTCTACATCACAGAAACTGGCAGGGAAAAGTAATAACCACTTCAAAAGGTCAAACTTCACTTGTGTCCGCATAACTTGAACACTAGTTGCCACTTTTGGATGCATTAAACATTTTTTCTCAGATTCAGGATCCTTCCTCCATTTTCTTTGTGTCAGTTGTGTAAGCAGCAAAGTGCAAAAGCACAAAACAAAGGGAACACTTAAAAATAAAGCGACTGAAAACAAGAGAGAAAAGTTTTAATTATATTACATTAAAGCTGTTTTACCAGAAAAAAAATGTTCCCTGCGAGACTGAACAAACTCAAGAGGGAGCAAATAGCAAACGTTTACAAAAGTAAGTCTTGCAAACAAAGCTGTGATTAGGCTAAATGAGCTAAATGGTAAATGGTAAGGCTAAATGGTAAGACCAGCGTGCTAAGACACAAACAAAAAACAAAGTGCTGCCTGGAAAATTGTGTTAATTGTTGGACAAACACAATCTTTGCTCATTTGCAAGATATTCACTTATATTCAGCGGTGTAGCTACTTTCACTCGGCACTGAGAGCAGTTGTGAGTTCGGCTGTGACACACGGCGTTTTAGTCCTTCATTAAAAACTTAATGAAATAGCATGAAAGCTGCTGAAACCCAGATGGTAAGCCATTAACATAATAAACAATGCTATCAGAGGCCTAGTTTTGCATTGAACTGAGTGTATCGGTTTGAACCAGCTACAAAGAGGCCAAATGTTCCAGCAGTATGAGCTGCAATGCATTCACTTGGTTTTAGAAATACTAAAACACATCTAAAATGTGATGTGATCATTTCTTTTGCTTTGTTTGTTCTTAGAGATGGTGTGCATCTAAAAAAGTTGCATCACTGCCTACAAATGGATTAGACCGTCTAATCTCGAAATACAAATCTTCCTCTCCTCTCCCAGCTGTCATCAAACTGTCTAAACTGTCAGCTTCATCCAGCCTCTAGGAGGGTTCGCAGCCTCTCAAAGCTTCCACACTTCTTTTAAAGTAATTCCAACATCATCCAAAAACTTTCTTGCAGCTTTCTCAACAACTCTTTCTATTCTCACAGATTTCCTCTCTGCCTCAGCTGCACAGTTAATCACCACGGCACCAAAACCTAAGAACTTAATCTTGTCCTTACAAAAAACAATATTCATCACACTCCTACATAATTTACTCTTCTTTTCTTATTGATTCTTTTCCGTTCTTGCTGCCGTCTTATGTTTTGGTCTTTTCTTGGACCAAATTCTCATACCTTTCATCTCTTTTCTTCTTCTTCTTATACTTGGACAGTCTGCTTGCCATGCTTCACAACTCCACCTCATGCTGATTATCCACAGTGTCTGCTGCTGTACTTTTCATTTCCACATTTACTACAAATCCCTGAAAAGCTTCAACACAAAGGTGAGCTGTGTCCACATATCCGGCAGTATGTTCACAGAATGGGTTTGGGTAAAAAAAAGCCTTACTGAGTGACTGACATGGTCCAAGAATACCAACAAAACAAATGTGTTTCACATCTTTTTTCTCATCCTGAGCATTCTGACTGACAACATCTGCAACATCATTTAAATCTAGCATCCACTGACCCGAAGAAGAACTCCATCAGCTCCTCTGACAGGCCGTTCCTCTGCAAAGCACAAAATGTCATTTCATCCATGACACGTCTCTCAGTCAAAACAATGAAACTCACCACCAGGGAATCATGGAATTTGTTCATTTCACTGTTAAACAGCAACCACAGCAGATGATAATCAATCTCACTGACTCAGGCTGAAATGTTTGCAATGAGGAAGTGCATTAAAGTTTTATTCTTGCTATGTTAAGCTTCATTTTTGCCAACTTCCTTTCTCATTCTCTGACTGTAGAAATTAGAGAGAGAGTGAAATTACAGTTTTTTAAAGTTGAAACACTGATGGAAACATTTTAGATGATGTAAATACACAACTCCTCAAACTATAAACAGAGATAAAGTCATTTTTAGATATTTTAATGCAGAAATGCTGCACATTAAATGTGTAATTCAAGCAGAGGCTGTGAAATGTTAATTATAGCATTTGACATCTGATATTCAGTCCTCATGTTTAGGTTACGTGATAAAAAAAAATTCTCATTACAAAAGCACACAAATCACAGAGAAATACGCAGTAATCTGTGCTCCCTCTCCCTCAAACCTCACATACCAGCGGTAGGAGGGGCGTCTGAAGCGTCATGTGCCTGGCATCTGTCTCTCTCAGCCCAGACCCATGACTGCAGCACATGACTCGCTCAGGGCTGGATTACTGCCTGACTAGCACGCTCACACCACCCCGTGCCTGCTGACAGCTGAGCGCACCACTGGCGCTCACACTCAAAACATCGCCATCATCATCATCATGCCCACAATGAGCGCATAAAGAAATATTAGTGTAATCCTGTGGATTGACTGTAGAAGGGAAATTGCAATAAAAATAAAAAACCTGGATTGAAACGTGGTTGCATTTACAATTCATCATCTCAAAGGTTATGTAGGATCCTTTAAAATGAAAAAAAAATCTCCAATATGGTTTCGGAGGACCGCTTTAATGACACACTTCTGAAAATATCCTTTATTTGCAATCCTGCTGAAGAACAGGAGCAAGGTGTGCGATTATCCGCTACATAACAAATGCAGCTGCAGCCTCATTCAGTGCAGTTATGTTCAACATTTTGAATTTTCCTTTAGAAAACATCAGGAAAATGCTGTTCGGATGGAAACAGAGTCCCTAGCAACTTCTGTCCTCGTCCATTATATCTGCGGAAAACCTCACATTTCTTATTTTTGGATGACCTTGAACCTTTGAGCCACTTTGCTGCATCTATACGTCTAAACTCGATTCTGTACTTGCCAGTGCAAGAGGAGAATCTGTTCATTCAGTCAGCAATGTGTCCCTAAACTGGAGATGAAGAGCAGATGGATTAATCCAACAGGAAAACTTTTCAAAACATCTGAGTCTTTCTTCATTCAAGCAGCTGAGCATCACAAACTTTAAAGCTTGGAAAGGCTACCAAACACTCAGTTGTTAAACCTCTCTGAGATGTTATGACCTCAGGCAAGTGGCTCATGCTCAAAAAAACACAGGAATTCAGAGTAAAAAGGTTCTGAATCAGTGAACCAAACTTACTCTGTAATTCCCTGAGAGATGTCAGCCAAAATAAAAGTAAAAATTGGCTGTATGTGGCTATTCTGAGCTGATAAACTAGAGAGAGGGACATTTTTCAAACAGAGACAGTGTATTAACCTCATTTCAGTGACAAATTTGTTAAAATGATTATAAGAAAATGTTTTTTTGTTTATTCTTAATTCATTTTTTCTCATTTCAAAGCTTAGTAACGGATTTGGGCTGTCCAGTGCCAAAACTGTGAAAACTAGAGACATCTTTAGGTTTTTGTCACAGTTATGTAGGAAGAAGATAAAAAAAACAAAAACAACAGTAACATATTATCACTTTTGTTAGTTTGTTAATAAAAAGTTGCTTTTGTTGAACATATGGTTACTTGTGGTTCTGAAAAAACAAAATGGTAAGAGCCATAATGTCAAAATGTAGGCGTCAAACTCTCAGACTTATATTTTTTTATCCTTGAAAGCAGATGTAGCCTAGTTTTAAGCAGAGTACATGTGACAGCATGCAGCTGCTGAGAGAAAAGGCGCTGTTTCCACTGTCTTATTTAAAGAGCTGAATTAGAAATTGTGGCTCTCAGAAAACATTGTGCTGTCTGTGTCCATGAAACCTGAACAATATGATTTGTAAGACAGAAACTACCATAATAGCCAATTTGTGGGAGCAGAATCGGCTGGACACTGAATTTTTGCTGGTGAGGGCTTTCATCATCCCGTGTAGTCAGTGCTCTGGAGACTGTATTGCCAACTTTTTGGAGAAGTTAAAATGCTGCTTGTTTAGCCTAAAATAGGCCTGGAACCGAGCCACAAAATTGCAGGACAAGGAGGTTATTTTTCACCGTGTTATTGTCTCCGACGTATCCTATAATGCACCCACATCTTCCTTACAGAACTTCTGTCAAATTGAGTCATGATAGCAGGGGCATCAATTCTAAATTCATCATCTAAACATCAGACGAAGAAAAGCACCCTCCGGTTGCAGCTAACTTTTTGGCAAGACAATAAACAACTCATGAAATCATCTTTACATGCACACTTATCAAAAGACAGACATCCATCTCAGCCACAGTCTGACTGAACCTGCAGACAACAAAACAGAAAGCAACACATAATGTGTTTTTCCACCCACAAGGACACACTCAGTTACACCAGAACAAGATCCGGTTGAACTGACACACACTGTTAGTATCAATTATGTGAGTTTCTCAGCTACAAAATACCCACATGGCAGCTTTTCCCACTGAAACTGTAGAAAAAAAATAAGCCTTGCTGATTACGTCAAAGCAAATCCACCAAGACATGTGTTGACAACATGCATAAATAAGCATAAAATAACCAGAAAGGAAGTGAGTGTTGATGCAAGTACAACAACAGCGTGCGTGTGTGTATGTGTGTGTTTTTGGTCTGTATTACACACCTGTGAGTAGAGCGTGGTAGTGCAGACCTCTCTCCTTGTCCTGATGTGAGCAAACATCGAACAGGTAAGCCTTGATGGGCCCGTCGATGAAGTCTGCAGAGAAATCGAACAGCACGACTCCGAGCATCACCACCACGATGGCCCAGGTACTCCTCAGTGACCTGTCACTGACCAGAGCTGCAACAACAGGAAGAACATCTCATCCATTAAAAACGAACACCAGAGAAACAGCACACTGAGAGCTTTTCATAAAAACAATAGAATAAACTGTCTGTCTTGCACTTTCATTTAAATGAAGAATGTTGTCTGGCTACAAAATATAATGGAAAAAAAAAAATATTCAGAATCAAAAGTGCAATTCGCAATGTTATCAAAATGAAGCTATTAGATTTCAGGGCTTTTACAACAATGCAAACATTATGTCACACTGTAGCCTTGGCTCTAACCTTGAGAAACACGGGAGGTTAATCAGCTTATCCATGCACGTCAAGTGGAAGAAATACTATATAGGCTCCTTTAAAGAAACCCATCAACTAAAGCTATAATATAAACACAAGATGTTTATATGTCTTGTATATAATTGCAGGAGTTTTAATTGAGACATCTGCCTCTAAAGCTTATGCCCAAACATGAACTGAAATATTACATGATAACTGTGTTTGCAAAGTGTTTTGAATATTTGTTAAGAAGTGCCGAGATGTGCAGCTGAATGATTAAAATATATTCATGAAGTTTTAATTGTCCTCTCTACTCATTACGCCAATTATGCCTGAATCAAAGGATATGATTGAGGTTTTTAGGATAATGTGTTTCAAGCCCTCATGAGTAAACGTTTTACTGAATTATCACCATCAATCATCTCTGAATATGTAATTTAACCCACACTGATCCTGTGTTTGTAACAATATTTCAGCCCTGTAATCTAAAGAAGTGAATCAGCTCACGTGGTGACTCTTTTCTGCTCTTATCTCTCTCTTTTTTAAATAATTAGTCTTTAAAGATCAGAGTTTCCTTTGTGCAGAGATCCTCTCGTGATGCTGCCTGGAGCCTGAACTATTCTCAGGAAACAGTTTGTTAAGTTGTCAGTCGTTTTTTTTTCCCGCTTCAAACTAAGCGCAATGAGATTTTCTCACTTTGTGCCTCGTCATCTGTCTCTGCCAGTGGGCATCGGCTCAGGGCCGCCCCAACAAGTCACACGTTTGATTTCAGTCACAGGATAAAAGTGTGAACATGAGAGCCTCTCAGGACCTTATGCCAGCACATTTAACAAGTTCAATCTCTCGTTTTTCTTTGATGTGTCACTTGATTTAAAAAAAACCTGTAAGCAAGCAGATACTGATACAAAAAAGCTGAAGCTGTACAAGTCTCAGCTAAGACAGAGCTTGAAGGCTAAAATTAAAGTTAGAATTATTGTAGCAGAGGGACAATAATCCAATAATCCAATTACAATGGAGATTTGAGAGAAGTTGGGAGTCTGAGAAAAATGTAAATAAAACAGGAAGTGATAATTAGCCATCCTTTTTGATATATAATCAACTCCTAATCATTAACAAGAAAGGATGGGGTGATGGTCACCATTCTGTGTGGGCGAGTAGTTCAAAATATTTCTCATTACACAAGGAGCTGCAAGGGGCTTCACCATCCACCATCTACAACCCATAGTATCGAGAAAAGATTTAAAGAATCCAGGGAATCTGTGCTTGAGGCGAGGGCTGAGCCAACCCGTGACCTTGTATCCCACCGGGGCTGTTGCCAAAAAAAAAAAACTAAGCATGATTGCATAAGAATATTCCTACATCAGCTCAGGATCACTTTGGAAAACCGCTGTCAGTAAAAACAGGACTTGGCTGCATCTACAAATTTAATGTAAAAATCTTATCCGAGCAAACAAACATCAAGTTCTCTGGACTCGAGCTCATTTGAGACAAACTGACTGAAGTGTAAAAGTGAACTGTGGTCTGTTCAAAAGCCAGCTTCTGTGATGTTGTGAGGGTGCGTTAGTGAAGGCTCTGCTAGTGCTGACAGGTACATACAAGTTTTAGAGCAATACTGCCGTCCAGATGACTTCTTTCTCAGGGACATCTCTTTTTATTCCAGCAAGACAACAACACACCACTCTGAACGTGTTAAAACATTGTGGCTTCAGAGTAAAAAATCTGAGGTACAAAGCTGGATGGCCCACCTGCACTCCAGATTCCTGATGAAAATATGAAGCATTTTATAAAGCACAAAATATCAGAACAGACCTGGACTGCTAAGCAGCTAAAGTCATATTTGTATGTATAGTAAGACTGGGAAAAGAATTTCACTTTTAAAACTTCAGGGATTTATTGACCTCAGTGTCAAGATGCTCAGTGCTGTTAAAAGTAAAAGTGATGTAACATGTACATGTGCAAAGGAAAAGGTGTATCTGTGTAAAGGTTGAATATCTTGGCCTCTTTAAAAAAATATGGAAATCTATCAACATAATATTTTCTCACTACCTGTTTCTAAAAGTGTCTGTCTTTCACCTCCTCTCTTTTTAAAATTCTCTTGACCCCCCCCCTCACCTGAGATGACAGCATCTCCATTCAGGAACAAGGTGATTCCCAGCAGCATTAGGATGCCAAGGACCAGGATGTAAGGCCTCCGCCGGCCCCAGGGCGAGCGGCAGTAGTCGCTGGCAGAGCCGATGATGGGCTGCAGCAGGAAGCCCAGTATGGGGCTGATCAGCCACACCAAGCTGTACAGGCTGCGGGGAAGGCCCACACTCAGGAGCACGGGCGTGACGAACGCTGCCTCCACAGCGTAGCAGAATTCCCTTCCAAACATAATCATGCCGTGGAGGATGAGGCGACCCCGCGAGCGCCTGGGGGGCTCCACGGCTCCGAACACACCACCCTCCCCACTGTCTATGAAGTCCTCTTTGGAGCCAGTGTAGTCTGTTGAGTAAGGGTGCAAAGAAGTGCTGATGTGTTTGCCGGGCTCCGGGACCCGACATGGCTGGGGCCTCACAGACTGGTCCTCTGACAGAAGGGTCATGATTAAGAGAGGGGGAGAAGGGGTAAAAGAGGGGAGCGAAGGAGAGGTTTTTCTTTTTTTAGGTAATTCAGAGAGTTTGGTAATGTTTCTCTCAGGCCGCCTGGAGATGGATGAATGACCAAATGCTCAATCCCAGCGCTGGTGCTCAGCTTTAGCTAATCCTCCTCTCTACTGCATAGCTGAGCAATGAGTCCAAGATCCACAGAGTTTAACTTGACTTGTGAAGTTCTGCCTCCTGGACTGAGCAGAGCAGAGTGGGAATCAATGAAGAAGAGAGTAAGAGGGGAGGAGTAAGAGAAGTGGGTGTTTTGAAGAGATTACTGGATGTTTCTTCCCCTTCTTCATGCTTCAAAGCCCCGTAGTAAAGGCTCAGGGCAGTTCATGGCAGTGTGGAATGAATTACATGCATGGGAGTGTGTTAGTGTGTCTGATGTGATTCTGAGGGTAATTTATTTCAATGTTGCCACAGTCAACTTTGATTAGCCACTAGATGAGTACTTATTTATTCAATGACTAATCACTTTTCTTTCAGAAGTGAGGCAGGTCCCACCAGACTTCATGTTTTTCTTTGATACTTTTAAAAACCTTGTGTATGCTTGTACACAATGCTGGCATGCTAACAGTGATAAATATAAAACATTATACTTGCTAATCATCAGCACTGTGGTCAGGATTTAAATCAGAGAACCACAGTGGCCATGTAAAGCCTCATGGAGCAGCTTGCATGTGTTGCTGTAGATTCATAGCCTTGTTTCAATATATTGGTATTATTATATAAAAGCTGAAAAAATTGTGCTTTATCCTGCAGGTGGACCACTTTAGTCTCTATGGTGTAACCCAGATGTAAAATGCAGCCTGCTGTCTCTAACCTCACGTCACGTCGTGTGACGGATTGCTGCTAATCAGTGTAGTATTTATGGGGGGAGGGAGAAGGTGGCTCGCTGCTGCCGAGCCACGATCTGAACAGAGTTGCTGCAGGAGCCGTCTACCGCTGTGTTGTCCGCCCAAGTGTCCGAAGTAGTAGCTTGATGTGAGCAGAGGCCAGGTGGATGGCGAGCTACCAGAAGTTAACCTGAACCAGAAAAGTAACAGTGAACTACAACTTCCACCTCACTCCTGTCGGTCTGGGTAGGAGGCTCCTTGCAGCCTGTAGACTCTTTTATTTTAGAAACATAAGGAAACTCTTTTCATCTTATTCCATCTTACCACACCAACTAACACACCAATCACTAGAAAAGACTGAAGTGATACCTATGGATGATTCAATTGGACAATTGCTCATAACCCGGAAGTTGGGGTGGGACGTTTATATAGGTTGCTTATATTTTTTTGTTTGGGGGAAGATAACCACTGTGATTATTGTGAGATCCTGTTAAACAGTGAACTTTT
>JAPZDV010000011.1:16326038-16339341 GCA_029814665.1 Acanthurus lineatus | reverse complement strand
AGACACATGACAAAACTATCTAACATACAAAGGCTAACATTAAAGGAACAGTTTGACATGTTTGCTTTCTGTTCGTAAGTGGAGACATCTAGAAATGGAAATAAACCAAGAAACTGATCCTGCAGCACAGAATACCCCTCTAAAAGCTCTAATTATTGTTTTTGTTTGGAGTACAAAACTAAGATATTACATGCTTATAAATGATGTTTTTGGATGGATGAGTAAGGCTAGATGTTTCCAATCTTAATGCTAAGCTAACCTAAGCAAAGTTCTAACAGGAGAGTTAAACTCTGACGACAACAAACAGGTAAAGCAGTAAACTTCCTCTGGGTCCCACGACTCCAGGGACCTTTAATGCTGCTCCAAACTAGCTGTTACATTTGGTGCAAATCTGAGTAAAAGTCTGTTTGGGAACATACACCACTAAAGCACAATATCCACTGACATGACAGGGTCCCAAAGGTCAGTCCTGTGTTATTACCTAATCTTGAGGCCCTGTGTTGAGTTTTGAAATCGAGGGTTCAAAGCACCGTTCAGAGAATGTGACCCATTGTGGCGCTAAGGAGCAAAGTTTTTAACAGTGGGTCCTTATTTTATTTTCTTGAATCTCATTTGCATGGACGTACAAGGGAGCAACATGATAAACAGTCCTGCTAATGATTTGACAACAAAATACTGATTTACTGTTTGTGGTAAATTTACTGAATTGCATATCTGAAACCAATAATTATTTGGTTGACAATTATTTTATGTCAATCAAATTCTCAAGTATGAAAAACATCTCTGAAGAAAGATTGTATATTTAACAAGTTCAGCCTTTCAAGGAGACACACAATGACACCTTGAGAGAAACAGTGTACATGAAAGCAAGTTTGTTTATCCCCAAAACGCCACAGGACACCTTTAATTATTTTTGCATTGGTGCCTTATTGCTGCATATTGCTGTTAATTTGTGTTTAAAACAAGTAGCACAGCAACTCTGGCACATCACAGAGAAAAGGAGGCTGGTTATTAGCAACCATTTTTTCTACCCCTGGGCCCCCTTGTGGGTTAATGTGCTCATGCTGATAATGGTTATTATTGAGACAACTTCTTCAGTGGAAGAGGTTTGATGTGAATCACGGCAGCGTCTGTGTTAACCAGAGTGACCACTTTGTCCTGTTGTTACTGAGCTTTCTTAACTTTGATTTTGTACTGATTTAGTTTGCACCAAATAACAACATCTGAGGGCAAAAAGACAGGGTTCTTTATTTATAAATTGAGTGAACTGACATTTCAGCTCTCTGCTGCTTCAGATGTGAAATAAAAATAACATGCACTCTTTAATTTCACATCTGTTTGATATTTCACTTGAAAAAATGGTTCACTTCTTTACATAGTGTGCTAATTTCCAACCTACCTTTCAGTTTCCTGGGAGCTCCTGCTAAATCATGAAATTCTTGATGCTGAACTTATACATTTTAAAACACATTGACTCATGACAATATGTACAATGGAATTAACCGATAATCTGCACCATATCCTATTATCTGAAATCCAAAGGCTTATTGTTCGGCTGCAGGGTCAGTCAAAAGTCATTCTCACATTTCTCACATATTTCATATTTCAGGCATAGAGACATTTTTGCATTTGATTGTATTTATTTAAAAAGGTTTTTTACATCCCATAAATTGCCATTTAGCTCCTGTGGCAGTGTTTGATTTGGTATGAAAGGATATTTAATAATGTGGCGCTGCTTTAAAACTTTAGCAACTTGTTAAGGAGGTGTTTTATTGGCTTTACAAACATCAAAAATAATAACAAAAAAAAATCAAAAAGTTTTTAAGAATCACAACCTGCATGAGATTTGCATGAATCAAGTTCTTTGAACTAGAGAATTTAAATTATTACAAAACCAAATATTTCAACTTTCTGCAGTGCTGAGCTGTAGTGAGATAAATAAATAACCATTATGCAGGTTACACAATCAGTTTAATAAATTAAAATGAACTAAAATATGAAATGAAATAAAAAGTTACTGGGGAGTAAACATATTAAAAATCCAATCAATCAGTTCAACAACCTAGTTTTCCCTCTGTGATTTGAATGGGAGATATTACGGCAAAACATCCAGTAGTTTTGTTTATAAGTCATAAAAACAATTTAATATCTCGTACTTAAGTTATTGTCTAACTATTTAATGAACTTTATCACTATAGAGACTCACTGTTTGTCACAAATAGACCTTCCATATTAAATCACATATTTCTTCTGTGTTCCGTGAATAATTAAGTGCAGTGTGGTACTGATTTACCATTTCTGCGTCAACATCTGAAAGTTTTGCATGTTCAACGTGTCACACAAATCCATTTTTCTGAGTAAAGGTGATTTGCAATTTTCAATTACCAAAAACAAAAATACTGTTAAATTTCCTGCATATTCATTTAAAGAGCTGAACTGCATGTGTGAGGGCTGTGTGACTCATCAGCTTTTACCTTGGGCCAAAAACTTATCAATCATTCCTTGCATTAGAAACGTTGCTGCTTAAGAACAGACAGTTCTGAAATGTTCCCAGTGAACGTGGAAACCATCATGGAGGCGTAACTGAGCTGCAAGGCACAACTCAGTCAGATTTAGTGGACATCAGGCAGAGCAAAATAATACCTCAGTATTATTTTTCTCATTTAAGTGCTTCAGATTTATCTTTCAGTGGAAAAAAACAAACTTCTTTTGGCACATGGAAACCAGGCTGACTGAATGGGCTCTCTGTTAGTGTTTATATTTAAATAAAAGGACTTAACTGAAACCAACAAACAAACCCAAACTGCACTGATGTAGCCTGAGGGAACACAGGATGCACTTTACCTTCTCTGATTAAGGCTACTGAGGTTAATGCGTGGGACGTGCAGACACTCTGCTTTCACAGAAAATGTAGGAACATCAGGCTCCTCAGCACTGAGAGACTAAATGTTTTCTCCCAACATCTCAATGTTAAATTTGGCTTCATTAGAAAAAAAAAAAAAACATTTTCTTACTTTTCCTCTTTTGTTTCTTAGACATGATTTGAATGGGAGACATTAGCTCAACTCATAATTAGTCTAATTAAGGCAAACATGGTGGGAAAATTGTGGATCATTATACAATTTTTTGATTGTGAACCTTCACAACTTTGCCTTGACAGCATTACACTCTACAATCCCAGCTGCTCGCATCTGTTCAATCTCTGCTGATGTATACCCATACTCCTCTAGGACCTCAACTGTGTTTTCCCCAATTACAGGGTCGGGGGTGAGGCAAGGCTCTGCAGGTGTCATAGAGAGAACGGGGGCTGGTCGGGGGCTTTCCTCCCCTTTGGAGTCCTTGATGAAAGAGGCCCTCTCCTGGTTATGTGGGTGTGAGCTCACCTGGTCGAAAGATAACACAGGTGTAACACAGGCATCAGTCCCATCAAAAATCCTCGACCAGTCCGCTTGGGTTTTTGAGGCAAAGCGCTCTGTGAAGACCCGCCTCAGCTCTGGCCAATTACTACTGCTCATCTGAGGAGGCAACTCTGCAGGGTCCAACTCTAAGCCTACAGAAAAAAAGACACATGCAAACCAATGAAGGAACCTGCATCAATAGCAAAATAAAGTAAAGTGAAAAAAGGTACAATGTGTCTTTGATTGTTTCTAATTTTAGAGCAGCAGTCACTTTGTCCATTTTGTGTGGTTTCAAGAATTTCACTTGAAAGGTAATTTGCTCACTTTCACTATCATGGTTGCTCTCCTGACACTGGTATTCCTAATTTAAAGAGAGCTGCTCTTGATGTTTGCAGAGGCACATGTGTGACACAAGTGACCACTGCCTTTGAGGTTTATTTAATTTAAAAAATGCCTCCTGTCTGTGTTTGTACACTACGAACCCTTGAGTAGCAGAGTGTAGAACTGTGGTTCAATGGCTCCAACAGCCATGTACTTTCCGTCTGAAGTCTGGTAGGTATCGTAAAAGGGTGCTCCACTGTCCAACATGTTCTTTCCTCTTGAATGGTCCCACAAACCGATGCTACGAGATTTCCATATAAATGAACCTACATATGCTGCTCCTTCTACCTGAGGATAGTGAGAGGAGGAGGAGAAAAGGAGAGCATGAGGTCATATGGATCGGTGCTTGGTCTTATATTCCATGCTAAATTAAACCAGTCAAAAAACAGCTAAATGAATTATGAGTTCTATGTGTTTGCTAGAAATAAGAGCTTATATGTTTATGCCCTTCAGGTTATTACTTTTTTTCATTAATTCAGATCAAACTGACTAAAATTGTAAACTCCCTCCAGTGCGCATTTCAATTTATGTTAATTCAAGGTTGCAGTTTTTTTTTTTTGAAAGCATAACAAACACTGCTATGCTTGAGTTGATAACTGCAGCATATATAAACACTATTTTTTTACATTGCTCAGCTAATAACACTAAATCAAAGTGCATTAGAGGAAAAATATATATTTTTGTATTTGGTTGAAATAACCCTTTAATTACAGCACCATTTGTAGTATATTGAGCTCATTCCTTGGGAAGTGCTTGCTAGCCATTTCCAGTAACTTGGCTTAATTTTTAAGTGCAGAAAGTAACTAATTTTCAGATAGTAAACCAGCACAAACAAAAAGTGGTCCAAACAGCATGCCCTCAACAACATCGATACATAAAAGTTTAGTACCACTTAAAACTGTAAAAGTCAGATGTGTGTCTTCTATGACTGCAGGTGCTTGCTAAGGTTTGGGAAAATAACCCTCACAGGGCTGATCCCAGAACATCATGATTCAATTCTGAAGATGAGTCGGTCAAAGTGAGTCCAATCATTCAACTTTTTCAAGCTGCTTCACTTTCTCACAGAACAAGGCAGGATGACAGCATGACTAAATGTGAACTTTTACAAATTGGGACAGTGCAATAATAACAACACACTACTTTATTTTAATGAAAGTTGTCAAATATCAGAGCTTTTTTGGTCTGACAATGTGCTTACCATGCTAGCATCGATGATCTGTCCTTTCCCTGACTTAGTCCTCTCCAGCAGTGCTAGGACTATCCCCAGAGCACAGGTAAGACCACCGCCTGCAAAGTCTGCTAACAGGTTCAGTGGAGCGCAGGGCTTCTCTTCACTGCGACCCAGCCGAGATAAAAGGCCTGTGTCACAAAATTAAATTACAGCTTCACAAGCTGAAAACATTAGAGAAACAATAAAGTGACGACCCCAAAGTGAAAGGAAATTAAATAATTTTGAATGAATGAATCAGGGAATGATTGCAACTCATAAAACATAAAAAGAAGAGGTTAGCAGCCTCTGCAAACAAAAATGTTTTTCCTTTAGTATATACAAGTACAGCTTCGACAGCACATAATAGCAAACCTGACAATTTAATTGCTTACTCCATTAAACCAGCATGTAGCTTTCACTTTTTTTCTTTCCTTTTGCTGCTCTGTCTCCATAGAAATATAACAAAGGACCTTAAACAAGAAATTTAAGGACTGCTAACAACAACTTCTTCACGTCTCCACTTTTTGTTTTCCTGTTCTTTGCAGGGTTGCCAACTAATAAGGCAAACCTATTACAGCACCTTTCCCTATAAAAAGTAACATCTATTTTTGTCTGTGTGTATACTACAAACCATACATAACACTCCTTAAAAAGACACAGTAACATGACAATCATTAGTTACTGACAGCTGTCTCCTCTGACTATTACTTTAAGTTTTTTAATTTCCACATTCACAAGTTAGAAGTCTTACGAAGGTGACTTCTAACAGAAAATCTTAGTATTTAAGGTCCACATGTATTATATGAGGCTGCATCAAGCATCAGTGAATTAACCCTAGATGGAGCAAAGTTTCATTAGTTAGTTCTGCAGCTTGTCTGTAAATATATAGCATGGCCTGTTTTGTAAATTTTTACAGTTCTGGGTCTTACACTAAGGCTGAATCCCACCATCAAGTGAAGCAAATGGCCTCGAGTCTTCATTGTTATTTGTCGCATTTTTTGTACCAGCCACATTACTTGTGTTGGCCAGGGTTTGCCAGCAAAATACAGACTGTGCAGAATAATGTCTACCGCATTCCCTAAATTACTGTGAAACCTTTACTTATTAATGCAGTTGAAGACTCTCTGAAAAAAAAATATAATAATAATATTATATAATATTGCAATATGTATATTTTTTGATATCATAAGTACAACTTACGCAGTTATTTGATTTTATAAAACAAGTTATTTAACTAAAAACAAATGTGTTGGGGTTTTTTGTGTATGTCCATGAAATAGTTTCCAGTTTATTTTCATAAAGTGTGCCTATGTCATACACAAAATTACAACATGGTTGTTTACCTGTATCATCCAACAGTTATATCTACAGGTTTGTAAGTAAACATTATCAGACCTTGTCTTCAAAGTGGGCAGACACATCTGAAGTCTTTCTTTCACTGTTAATCCTAGGTAGGTATTGATTTGTCATGCCTGATTTGTTGTTGGAAACGTTCCATTGTATTGGCTTTGGCTATAGTTAAGTTTCACAGGCAGGTTTTTTCTTCAAGGTCACACTACAATGCAGAAAAATATATGTTGTAAAAAAAAAGATGGACTTGGGCAAAAAACACAACTAAAGACAGAAAACCCCAGAGATAAGTTAATTATCGTCCTCCCTTTCATCAGTGTACTGTGCTAGTTGTATAAAAACATTCAACTTGAAACATACAGAGCGATGTGTGTGTTACTACCTGACATGGCAAGGTAGTTGATGTCATGCCCAGCTGCAGTGGAATAAGGTCCACTCTGACCATACCCAGTCAAGCGAGCATAGATCAAACGAGGATTTTCCTTTAACAGCTCTTGTGGACCGAGGCCCAGCTTCTCCATCACACCTGGATTGTCAGAAAAAGTCAGTCTATAACATGTTCTATGGCTACTTTAATGATTGATCCTATTTCTTTACCAGTGACTGTTTTTGTTGCTTTTTGTTTGTGTGAACCTTGTGGTGACAGGTTTGCTGTGCAATTCTGAAATCACATCATAACAGTTAAAAAGATTATTTTAGATGAGATTTTGGGATTTGATAGATTGATAGATGATTATTTGCATTATTTATCAATCTGTGGATTATTTTTTCAATCTAGAAAATTCCAGAAATTATTGAAAAATGTCTGTCCCATTCTCTCCAACTCCTACATGAGGATATCTCTTTTATCAAACAAACAAACAGACAAAAACAACATTTGAACATGAAAACATATTCAGTCTCTAATGATATTATATTATATTATAAAACAAATTTAAACAACATACTCTGACACTGGAGATCCTGAAACCAGAGATTGTTTGGCATGTTTGCTTGTAAAGTATAATGATATAAATAATTAATCAACTAAAAATTAAGTAAAACAGATGCCAGTTAATATTCCAGCAATCAACTAATCGATTAATTCACCAATTGTTGCACCTCTAGTAATTTGTTTTCCAAAAACTTCGCAGCTGGTTCCTTTTGAATAACTATTTGAGGCCCAAAGAAGGAAAATTATCTATTACTTGAGTGAAAGGCAACAATTTTAGGAAAAGCCCTAAAAATAAAGGAACTGGTGGTCTGACCTTTACGGTATGGCTCAAGGACAACATCAGACTGGACACAGAGCTTTCTGAGTATGGCCACACCATCTGATGTCTTCAGGTTAATGGCCACAGATTTCTTCCCCCGTGCTTGAGTGTCCACGGACATGGAAACTTTAGTCCGGTCAACACGGATCACCTTGGCACCAAAGTCAGCCAGGATCATACCACAGAACGGTGCTGGGGCCAGGCCTGCCAGTTCAATAACTCTCACTCCAGCCAGCGCCATAATGGAAGAACTATTAATGTAGTGCAAAAAAGAAGAGGTTCTCATTATAATGAAATTTAATTAAGGTTAGTACCTGTATTAGAAACAAGTTTGCTCTAATACAGAAAACAAATGGCAACTCAGTACAAACAATATGGCACAAAGACCCCTGTGAAGTGTAATAGCTTGAAACAGTAAATTCACAACTCCACTGACAATAACATTAACAGTGGCAGAAAGTAAAAGTGCTGCACTCAAGTAAGATTTTGAGGTACTTGTTTTTTACATGAACATTTCCATCGACTGCTACTTTTTCCCTACTAACATTAGGACATGGATATTGTACCTTTTAGTGGACTACATTTATTTTAAAGCATTAACTACTCTCTGTGCAGATTCAGATAACTATTATATATCAACTAATACAATATGTTGTTGATTTATTGGTTACCTTAAAATAAGGATAGAAATTTAAAAGACATTAAGTATAAGATTTCAAAATTAGTTAAACCTCTATCATTTTCAACATTTAAGTCATGTACACACTAATACATCAATAACTTTAGTATAATAATATCATAGAAATTACTCTGAAATGGGTCATGATGCACATTAAATAACTTCACTTCAATTTTGATGCTTTACATATATATTTGGATGCTACTACAACTGCATTTTACTGACTTACAAGTACAATTTTAACCGCAGAATTTGTAACATAGTTTTTATTGCAGAGATTTTACTGAAGAAAAATATCTTATTACTTCTTACAACACTGCATTTGGACTTTTGACTTAGAAAAATGTAACTAATTTGAACTTTGACGCAGTTTTAAAGTCCAGGGTGCAACAGTCCTGCAGAAGAGACAGGCTGGGTACAAGTGGGTTAGTAAAGTTTGTAAAAAACTACCAAATATTTTAAGTACCTTGTGCAAACGGGCACGCACTGGACATGATGTACCAAGTGTAACTAGCTGCTGTCTGACATTAGCTTAATAAAAATAATGGTTGACTCTATAAATCACTGACAGTCTGAGCAGAAACAAGCTAACTGGCTAACCCATTTAATAAAGACTATAACTGTAACTGTTGCTGTAACTAACGTAACGTTAAAAACATTAGAGCATTTGTTAGGTTACATGAGTTTACAATGTTATAAATTACAGCAGCTTCTAACTAACCGCTATTAAACCTACCTTTGCTTACTAGGAGAAGAAAGGACACTGTGCTAAAGGTTTGTTTTGAAAACTTGTGTTGCTACACTCGGACACGCACCGGGGCGCTCGAGCTCGGTGTCAGTCGACAGACGTTACGTTAACCGTTAGAGGTGCTAAAAATGCCCGGATCAAATACTAACTTATACCATTAATATCAAATGTTATTAATACACATATGATACGGCTAATAATGACAGCAGCCTTAGAATGCTACTTCTTTGCTGTTTTTCACCTGTTTGTCTGTAACGAGCTTTCGTCCGGTTCGGTTGGGGGTCGAGCAGGTCGGTCGGTGGTCGCTTGTTGCACAGGTGGACGTTTCGATAAAGCCTTGTCTCCGCCTAGCTTAATAGGCTCAGGTGTACGCTGGTTATCAATGTAAGTTAACACTGTTTACAAACTGCTTCCTGGTGATCGACGGTCGCAAAGCTTTCTGGGATATGAAGTTTTTACTCGCACCGGCGTTTAATTCAAGTTGTTAGATAATATACACTTTTACCATTTCCCTATCTCTTAGGCTGAAATCGTGAGAAACTCTGATCTTTTACAGTCAGTTTGAACAAGGGGCACAATTACAGTGGCCGTAACTCTTGAAATGTACGTGCAGGTATGTGAGTCTTCTCTTAAGATAGATTTAAAAATGTAAACTTATATTTTAAGAATAAAACCACGTTTAGAAACTCAAAAAAAGGGGATAGCAAATGTTTAAAAATTAGGACCACACAGAGGACCAAAATATTTGTAAGGACAGATTGTAACTGCAGATTATCACTGACCCTGTAAATTAAAGCATTGTTATGAAAGGGGATATACTTCCTGCGTGTGATTTTTAAAGTAGAGGAGAAATGAACTTACCATGCAATTATTACATGTATGTAGGCCTAATATATGATATTATAACTATGCATCTCACAATAAAGGCTTTATTTTGTGATAATTATTATGTTTAGATATATGAATGGACATTTGAAGTAAACATTTCACAGATTTGTATGAATGTTAGAGCCTCCTCCAAACACCCAGCTGTTTTCTTACCACTGCAGACAATAACAATAAGCATATTGCTGAGCCTCAGCCGTAATCCTTGACTTTTAAAATTTTAATCCTTTCAACACCACAAATTCTTAATTTGAACCAGTTTTAAAGTAAAATCATAAACCACAGTTTTAATTAAAATTAATTCTCCTTTTTTTTTACCTGTTACATAAAAAATGTCTGTTGGTTATGTTCCCCTGAAATTATCTTATTTATCATATTTCTGGCTATTTTCTTCACCAAAATGATAATTTGTTTTTTCCACATTGTTGCTATTTTAATTTATTACTTTATCCTGAGCTGTAGTGGCATAAATAAAAATGTAAAACAGTGTTGCTTCATTGTTTTTTTATGGTTTGCATTATTCAGAATAAGCTTGTCAGGATTTACGGTTGTGAAATAAACTTACCTTCAATGAAATGTCAGCTTGTATGCAGCCCATATAGATGTCTGATGAAGATCAGGTTCAGGCAAGCTATATGAAACATTTCATTAATACCAACGTACATATATATTAAAGGTCAGTCGTAAGCACAACCATAGACCTTTTTTTTCACATTTTCAGACTGAAAGAAGAGGCCTCTGAATGACATGATCTTTATTCTTGAAATAGAAATCACATATTGATCGACTACGTAAAATACATACATAAAAGATAATTACAGCTTGCAGTCAGGTTATTGCCCAAAAGTCACAAATGCACAAAATCTTATCTATGCAACGCTGTATTTAACACAAAAATAAGTTTGAAATCAGCAAAAAATACCAAGTTTGGATAACTGTATCATCCTCTCTAATTCCTCTGCAATATAGAGTTGATATACAACTCCATCATGTTATTAATACCATAAAGCTAATAAATATCACCTTGTCCTGCAGTTTATGGGAGCCATCACAATGATTTGCAGAGTTCCTAAACAGTCAACATGTTATTAAAGCTGAGGAGCAGCTTCCCCTTTTTCAGTAAAGGAAAAGAAGTAAACTTGGATCCCTTCAAGTTTAGAGAGGTGGGGAAATAATCACTCGAATAATAAATCTGTCCTTGTGTAATGATCTAAACAACCTCCTTTGCATTCACCACAGTGAGCACATGCACAGCATTAGGCTGCTCTACAAACAAACAAGTTAGAATGAGTTTGGTTTGATAAATGTTGTTTTCAGGGTTAAAGACAAGTTTTAGAACATAACTTTAACAGAATTTCCTAAAATGCTCAGAGAAAAAGGAAATTTGAAAGCTACAGAGCATCTCCAAAACTGGCCCTTTGGTTTCTTTGGTTTAGGGTTTACATTATTTTATAGACAATATTACTCTAATTTTAACCATTTCACTTGTTTTTGTATCTCAGATATTATTTCAATTATTAATTTAAGTAGTTAAATTTTTAAATTTACTTAAGTAAAATATATTTAAATTACAAATGACAATAAATTGGATATATTTAGGAGTAAGGATTGAGCCACATCATGGAAAATCTGGTTAGCAAATACTAACTCTGGGTGAGTTTTATGAGTGGATGACTTTTGCTTGTACTTTCTCTGCATTCCTGCGCCTGACCCAGCTGTTTCTGCATCTGGTTAGTGTTGCACCATGAACCCATGGGATAACAGAAGATGCTGCTGGTCTCAAGCATGAATATGTAATGAAAGCTTTTGGAAGTTCTTGTATAACCATTTCTTTGTCCTCTACTTTTCTGCTCCTACTGCCATGGCTTTATAAAGCACAAGGGGCTTCACGGTGAAAAATCGTTTGCAGCCACATTTCACAATACAATAGTAAGTGATTCATTTTAGAAGTGGAAGCATTATTGATTTCCCCGCTGTGATGAGCCAGACTCTGAGGCTCAAAGGATGACTTCCTTTTAAAGGCTATAAATCAATAAGGCAAAGTCTGTGTTTGCCTCAGGGGACAAAAAAACCCCAGGGTTCCTAAAAGCCCTAGAAGCCTGTTATAAGATGGTGGGTCCTTCTTTATCTCCTGATCTGCAAATCCTGCTTGAAGTGAGTCTCTGTGGGAAAAATCTACTTTTTAGACCTTCATTATTTTGTTTTTGCATATTTTCATATTTGCTGCATTTTCTGCAATGATATGTTCTGTCAGAATAAACACAGTGTAAATCAAGGGGCCGGTAGAAAGAGCCACTGGCAGTTTAATCCAGCCCTTTTTAGAAAATAATAATTCTTGGAAATGTGAGAAATCATTAACTATGAGACACAGCGATAATCTATTCTCAGGGAAAGTGCTCAGTATTGATGCATTAGGGTTAAATTATGTTTTGGCCTGTTATTAGGCCCTGCAGTGGGTATTAGATGTGCCATCATAAATCTACTGAGCCCTCTGTTTGGCTCAGTTTCCAGGATGAGATATTACCATTTTACAGTTCTGAAAATCATGCATGAGTTAAATTTGTATGTTTGGGTTTTTTTACATTAACAGTTCATAACACAGTGACATGGTTCTGATTACATGTGACCTGACATCCTCATCAGGACAGGTGCGGATGATGTTGGTGTGGTAGTGAGGTTAGACAGCTGCCAAACAGCAGACAGCTGTTTAAGGTAACTTAACTGACAGTTTCAACTGAAAATACTGAATATTTTTATTGAGACTTTGCAACATTTTCCAGTTGTGTTTGTGGCAACAAAACGTGGTATGTTGAGGCAAAATGTGAGCTTTTTCTCATCTTAATCAGGAGTTTTTTTTCTGACTAAACCTCTCAACATTTCTGTGGTTTGCAGAAACACACAGTGCTAGCATTTATTCTAGTGACTGGGATTGTTGTTTGACAGTTTATGTAAATTTCCCAAACTGACAGTCCAGCCTTCACGCCCACCTCTTGCCATGGTGGCCAGCTATGTGAGGGTGGGAAAGAAGGCAATGTTTGACCTTCTCCCCCTCATCTTCTATCTTTCTTTCTTTTTTTGTCAGTTCCCAGCTGTTGTCAGGTTTCATGTGCACAACCCAGAGAAACACTATAAATACCTTCCAGGAGAGACAATGTGTACTGTTATGAAATATGTAAACAACTATTTCATCCCACCACCATGTTACACTTTCTTCAAGTAGCTGTTGACATCTGCTATAAACACTTGTGCCGTTTAATGCAGTCTGACAGCACTTCATACCAACTTACTTCCTTATGTAACCCAGCCATTATGCTCAGTAGCATGCTTAGCTAACAGCTAGCATTTTGCCAATAAAGGTGACATACTTGCTGAAAACAGTAAAAGTCAATTAAAACACAT
>JAPZDV010000011.1:16280275-16318953 GCA_029814665.1 Acanthurus lineatus | reverse complement strand
GTCAATTAAAACACATCACTTTAACAAAAACCCTGCAGTGTGTGAAATAAGACAGACTTTACTATGGTGAAATGACAACAATGTTTCTTTTATGAAAAGGCCAGTGAGTTTGTAGACCAAGAATACTTTCCCTTTGATTAAATTATTTGTTTCTACGTGTATTGTGGAAGAACTCTGGAACAAAATTAAAGCAAACTTTAGTTTGATTTTTTTTTTTTTACACTGTAAACAAGTCTGTTACATATCAGTATTGGCATTACAAATAAGAAATCTAATGGTAAATTTCTTCATCTCCTTTAAGGTCCTTTTAATTTACCACATGGCTGAAAAACATCAAACCTCACAAGCTGTACAATTTAAACACTGATTTTTTATCTTGAATATTGACTAAATAATGGTAATTGAATTGATTTTAAAGTCAGATAACAGCACTGATCACTTTGCCTTAAACTCAATATCAATAAACATTTCACAGCATGACCAAAGAATTGATTTGACTTTTTTTAGACCTAAAGAGAAACACTGATGTTTATTATGCAAAAAATAAACAGAAAGCAAAAATGTTAAAAGGTGGAAGAGTGACTGGATGCCATGTAGCGGACCAATGTTTAAGACCACGTTAACGTTAACAGCTTTAGGCATGAAATTTAGCAGCTAATCATTACATTTAACAGTTATTTTGTAGCAGCCCAAACCAATTTTTTGTAAGGAGATGATGGGAGGATTTCCACCCTTGTATCTGGCAACCAAACCAGGCATTTTAAGGAGACGATATGAGAGTTTCTTACTGTGCTTCTAGCAACAAAACTGGGTGTTTTAAGCCAAAACATGATATTTTCCTAATCCTAACCAAGTGTTTTTTATCTCTTAACCTAACCAGACCATTAAAATAGGTATTTTGAGCAAAACTTGATCTTTTCGCAGTCATAACAAAGTGATTTTTTGTGCCTATATTTAACTACACCTTAACCACAGGGACGCAAAGTTTAAATAAATCTACATTTTGGACGAAAAGGAAATGTACAATGTCAACATTTATTCCTAGTGGTTGGGTGTGTAATTAGCCAAAAAAGAAGTTCATAATATCACACGTTACATATAAACACAAACAGAGTGAGGAACAAAGCCTCATAGCTCCAGTAGTTTGTTTATTCAGCAGGGATCCATATTCACCCTGGTGAAAAGAGCTCAACAGCATCTCTGACAAAACACATTTTAGCTGGCATGCTCAGTGAACGCAGCAGAGGCAGCACAGATTAACGGGCACAATCCTGTCGCTGTGTCAAGTCGGAGTGAACGTAGCCAAAAATACAACCTTATCAACCACCCTGCGACTCAGAGGCTGGCAGTTACTGCAGGTTCAGCTGATGGGATCAGAGGAGGAGGGTTAGGGGGCAGCAGACAGAGGCAGTGCTGCAGGGTGTTGCTGCCCTCTGTTGGTTGTGCATAAATGACAGACAGTGCTTTAAAGTAAGTTGGATATATATAATGATATATATACACTTTAAAATTTATATATATATAAATTTTAAAGTGCATATATATTATTATATATATAAATTTTAAGGTAAAACTGCGCAGATGATTGTTTCCGAAACAGTAATCGCAGTTACCATTATTGCCTGTGCTATTGCTGTGATGACTGTGTGTCTGTGTGTGTGTGTGTGTGTGTGAATGTGTTGCTGCAAAAAATTATCCCTATATTACCTCCAAGTGTGTAGGTGAACTTCAAAGCTAGCTGTAAAATGTGCCTATAATTTTATAGTGATTAGATTTTTTATTGCTTGGATTTAACCTCAATGAAACACTGAAAGAAGAACATGGGGATGTCTATATAAAGTCACTTTCCTTGAGGCAGAGTCTTTATTTTGGCATCATCAAAGTGCTGCACCTTATTGAATTTTGTAATTTTTTTACTTTATCAGGAAGTAGTCTTAAGAGAAAAGACTCACCCTGACATTTAAAGATATTTGCACTGTGACTTGGCCTGCTCATTATTTTTTCATCCAAAGACATTTGCAGAGGAAGTAAGAGAGAATGCATGAGAAGGGAAAAAAGCAGATGCATTTTTGTTTATCTGGTTGAAAGTTCGAGAGATGTTTTGACTCAGCTCCACAATGTCGACATCATAACAATTTAAAAAGCAGGGGGATTTCCATAGCTGTTCCTAATACATTTTAATATTTGATTTGAAGGTTCACCAAATTCAGTGGTTGAGACATCAGTTAGTTTGCTGAGCCAGGCTTGTACATGCTACTTTAGCTTCATTTTTCTCTGTTTGGATTAGATTGAATACAGTGGCCTGAGTCGGATGCACTTTATGGCTACTGTAGATTTAGCAACCGCCCAATGTGTTGTAACTTGCTGAATAATTAAAATGAGGATGTATCAAATTTGAGTTTAATCTCAGGAAACTGCCTCTTTTTAGTGTAAAAAAATCCATCTGCAGTCATCATGGTGAGTGATGTTAGTTGACTTTTATTCGGGTTTTTAGAGCAGTGTTGCTCCTTATTTTATTTTTCTTGAGGAATGATTCACTCACTGTCGTAAAAATAGGATTTACACAGAGTTTAAGAGGTCAAGTGGGCAACTGACCTGCAGATGGTCGGTTAAAGTGCCATATAGCTGTCTAACATTCCAGTGTTAAACATGTAGCAGCTATTTCTTGCGCTGCACACATGCTCAGATACTCACCAAGGTCTTTTTTGTCTTCAAGAGTCTTGATTTATAATACAGGACTTTAACATACAAGCTTTTAAAACACTTTACTTCATTCTTTTATTGTAGAACACTTAAATTTTAAAGCTTAACTTTAACACCACATCAAACATATATATATACCTGTTAATTTAACAGAGGATATCAGGGATCAGTAGGTCTGAGCGTGGCAAAGGACACAGCTGCTTCATGTAAAGATGGTAAATCACTGTGTAAACTGAACACTGCATTTACTGCTGCGGTAAAGAGACCTGTCAACATGGACTCTGGACCAGGAAGTGAGAGAGAAGGAAATCCCATATGTATGCTATTGTGTTGGCCTGCACTTCTTATGTCTGTTTAGCTTCTATAAGTGTATGAATCAGGTACTTAAATATTTTGATTCATACACTTTGAATGTATGCTCAATTTTTCCTTGATTATTTTCCCTGAAATACCCTTTTTATAACTATTGTAAAGGTGTTGTTATCTTTCAAAGAAAATTTTATCTGGACTTTATAATTAAGTTTAAAAACTGGCTGATACATTCAAATGTACTTATTATGCTATAACTTATTTATGTATTACTTCTAAGCCCCAAGTTCCCTTTATCTCATTCACATAAATCCCAAGTAAAATCTATGTACTAGATCAACAGTGACAATAACAGGATGGATCAGATCTGATGATCCAACCTGAAAAAAAAAGGTTTCTGAGATTGATCCTTCCAAAAATGATGCAAAATGAGATGTGCCTAAATATAAACCATGTTTAACAACAGCACCCTATTTCTTTCATTTGCAGTGTTAAGACATTTTTGTCTTGATTAAAACAATACCAGGATGTGTCTTCCGTCCAGTTCTTTGGTCAAAGACGTGATACCTCAACAAGGACCAGACTGAGAGGAAATATGGAACAGCTCCCGAAGGATTAGACACAGTAAAGTGGGTGACCCCTCCTGATCTTTCCTGTTTAACATTTAAGTACACAACAAAGGTTCCTACAAAAAGCAAACAGATTAACGTGCAGTTCTCTGGAAATATGTGACCTTCTGACTTATCCTGTAATGTCACTATGAGGACAAATTGTAAATTTATTAACAAAAAACGTCAGTCTCATTAACAGTTATCAGAGAGCATTTAGAGAACTTTTAAGCTGCAAAGACAATGGACCTTTTCTATGTTGAACTGATGGCTGACCAGCCATAATCATTAACTTCATCCAAATAAACTACTGTGAAACTAAACATGCACCTCTGGCTTTATCCTACAAAAAAAGGAGAAAAAATCATAAAAGGTAAGAATGTAGGCTATAAACCCAGTTAGTTATTATATTGGTAATAAACTTTATTCACATATTACACTTGTTAACGTGCAGTTGCAGGAAACTGTTTAATATTTACCTACAACAGGAAAAATGGATAAGTCAACATTTTGTCAGGTGCATTTGATTAGTCTTACCTCATGGTATTTGCTCTATAATAGCATTTTTATTAACAAATATTAACTCATAGTCATAGAATTGATGCCTCCAATATTTGTTTAGCTGCAGATGATGTTAATGTTCGCAGTACTGTAGTAGATGTTTACATCTTCACGCACCTTTTTGCAGGCCTACGTATCACCATCCCTGCAAGATGTTTGGATCCAAGAACTTTCTCCACCTATCTTAAACCTGAGTTGGTTCTTTACTACATGCTGCATTTTACCAGATAAACAGTATAATTATTCTTCTTTGTTGCAGCTGAAGCCAGGTAATTAAGGATTAATTTCTCTGATGTTTCCCAGCCCATATCACAATAATTTAACTTCAACTGTGAGTAGGTGTACATTCAAAATGACAAAAAATAGCTTTTTTGTATTTTTAAAAGTTTTTTATATTTAAGATTACACTGAAATATTAAATAATACAAGCCCTTGTCAAAAGGTGGATGGTACTCATGATATCTATTGTTTTTGAAATAATTTGTCACTTGTGGCCTTGGTGGTGTTGGCAAGAAGCTCAGGATGTGTCTCAAACAAAGTCAGTTGTCTTCTGTTGAACCAAATAAATCTTTCCATGCCAGTACCTGTGAGAGAAGCAGAATATTCACAACACTGTCTTTAACTCTGTGCTGATACTCACTCGAATGTCAAGATTAAATCAGAATTGGCCTCTCACATTATTGGAGAAATATTTGGACAATTTTTTTTCTGTCTGTGCAGAGTCACATTTCTAAAAACAAAAATCTCAAAAAAGTTTCAGCAATTTACAAAACTTAGAAAAGATTTAGGAAGATGAAAGTGCACAACTTAATAAATTATAGGAAGTAAAATTGTTACATATTGCACATTGAGTTGACAGTTTTTAACTGCAGTTTGGTGAAACACGTTGAAAATGACAATATTAACATTGTTATCAAGTCACGCCATAACATAAAGATACAAAGTTTCCAAAAAAATTCAACATAAATCATATACTATTATTAATTAAACTGATTGTTGTTCCTAACAGAGAGTCAAACTGAAAAGTAATGTTCTTTACAGAGATGAACATTTTAATTTTGTTGTTGCATCAAAAGTTATTATTAGTAACACTATTACATCAGCAGATAGCAACTTTGATGTATCCAAGTTATTGTTTCAGCAAACAAAAACTTTTTGTCATACTTCAGTTTAGAACATGTACAACATGTTCGTACGATATTCAGAAAGCTTGTAACAATGGTGCCAGCCGTCAGGGCGTTCCAATGAAGTCGGGACACAGGTCATCTGGAGAAAGCATTCATGAAATGTGGTTTAATAGAGAGCCACATTTACCAAAACAGAATTTATTTGCCAAAAGAAAACACAAGAGTAACACTTAAATAAACAACATGTTTTAATGCTTCCGCAATTTTGTAAAAAATCAACTAAATCTCCACCAAAAGTTAACATAGCAGGCAGTGGTGTCATTATCAACCTGTTTAACAACTGTCTCCTTTGTTTCAGGGGGTGTGGTGTTCTGCAGTCCCCCTGCAATGTTTCCTATATTATATCCTTAAACTGTTTGGAAAAACATAAGGAAGTGAGATAAGCGCACATGTTGTGGCCAAAGACATGATACATCCTGTACAGAGAAAGATCAGGGGGCCAAAGTTGAACAGAGGTGATGGATGGGATGTACCTGCACCGCATTGACAAAATATCATTTAAAATCTAAAGGTATGAGGCACACGTGTTGTAGTGAGATTTAATGTACCCAAAATGTCAAATATGACTATTCCTTTAGGGAAAAAAAGACAACAGTAGCAAAATGGCAGAGAGATTTTTTAAAGAATGTAAATAACTTGATTACTTTGCCGAGTGATAAATGCTGTCATGCCCGTAAAAGCTTTGTCTACGGCTTCATGACGGTTGCACTGCAGTGCATCAATCTACTTGGCAGCTTCTTGGACGGTACCAAGGAAACCACACTTGAGGAGTTTGTGTAGAAAAAGATAAACAAATCTGAAATAAACTTTGAGTGGACACAACCGCATTCAAATGCGATGCCTTCAGATTTCGCGTCTTCCTTGGGAAATGCTTCTCCTTGTTCTGGTCTGGACTGATAAAGGCAAGAGTTAGATAGAGTTGTCCCAAAATCACAGAGGAGAGAGAGAGACTGCCAAGGCCTTCCAAATTCTGATAAAAAACTGATTTCAAATGTTTGAACTGTCACACTGCAGTTTTTCTTCCACACTCTAAACACAAGACAAGTGCTCATGATGTGTAAAAGGGAGCAAATATATCTTAAGTACATTAGAGAAGATTACTTGCAGGTTTAAGCATCAGACCTTAAGAATCAGTACCCTGGTTTCCTTATTATGCCTTTTTAATCACTTAAATTTATGTTCCCTCATACAAATTTCAAAATTTAGCAACACAGGGTTCATGTGGTTTTACTTATGCTGAGTTTAAACTTAGACACCGGTGAAAATGCTCTTTGTATAGTATTTCCATCTTGGTTGGATCATCACTTGGATTCATACAGAAATATCTTAACATCTGCTCAATATATTGCCAACAACTTCTTCTTTCCCAGGATGGATAAACATGCCATGCTGCATGTAAAGAAAAATAAACATGTTAAAAAATTACAGATTATCAGGATGAAATATGACAAATAGATTGCTGACATATCTGGAGAATATGGGTGTGTGAGGAAATTGCGTTACTTCAACTGAGCTACATGACCTCCTCTGAGGTCTCTGACCACCACAGAGACCTAGAGAGAGAAAAAGACTAAACGAAAACATTAAAGGCAAAGCTAAAGTGCAGCATTCACACAGATAGGAGAAAAGAACAGGCACAAACAGGGAGAGAGAGAGAAGAACAGAGACTGAATTTCCTTTCTGAAGGACGAGGATAGAGATCCAAAACATCTGAGGCTCCGAGAGCTACAGTGATAGAGAGAGGTCACATAAGAGCAGGTGGGCTTGTATAAATAATCCCAAGTGAAAAGAGAGGACTGAAGAGAAGCTGGAAGACAAAAGGGAGTTAGGCAGAAAGCATAGCTTGGATACTGGAGTGTTTCATGATGCAATATCATCAGGTCATTTTTTTATTTGTCCAGGATTTTAGTTCATGCCTAAATACTTGCAGGAATAATGTCATTCCCATCAGCCTCAGCTGGACTGCATAAAGTGCTAATGAGCATGTGTTAGCATGCTGATACACTTAACTGAATGAGGAACAAGGGTAAAATTATATCTGCTAAAAATCAGCATGCTAGGATTGAATTGGCTTAAGGTACTACTGTGCCAAAAACACCTTTACAGAGCCACCAGCATGGCTGTAGACTTTTCTTAAATATCTTGAAATCAGAAAAAGAGAGCAGCTAAATTAAGATTTCCTTAATATGTCTTCAGGCAGGAAAAAAGGACAGGAGAACAAGAGCCAAAGTATGCAAATGTATCTAACTTTGCATTAAGCTGCAGAAGATAAATCAGAAAGTCACAAAAGTACTTAAAATTTTTCAAAAAAAGGAAACGTTTTTCAATCATAAATATGTTTCACTAAAAGAAAGAGGAAGGCTTTGCTGAAACTATTACAACAAATAATGATTTGTTGACAACTAAAGTTCAAATCAGAGAAGTACAACAGCCAATGAGAAATAAAGAGACAAGTTTCCACCTAAGCTATTCTGGGACAATGTGATCTGTAGACAAGAGTGTTATAACTAACAGCAGCATATGTGTTCATTAGCAAAGCCTACGTTATAAACATCTTGTGTCTGAAGACCCCCCCCCATGACTGAGCTATTCTTACCTTGGCAGTTCGCCCCGACACTCAACTGTCCTGTAGGCTTAAGTTCACAGTTTCAGTTCCTGTGAAAACCGAACCAGAATATCTGTGTGCGCATAACTCAATCTAAAGTGAGAAATAATTACTAATGTAGGCCAGAGAGTAAAAATCACAAAAAAACGTGCATGTGCATAATGTACAACCAAGTTAGAATTCTTGCACTCATCAGATTGATTTACTTATGAATAACATTTTAAAGTCTTGTCTTGTCATGTCAACAAGGCTTTGTTTCCCAAGCATGTTAATGTATAAAACAGACCCTGGCTGTCAGAAAAGGGGAAAGTTGACTCAAGGAAGCCACATATCTCGTGGTTATTACAGGGAAATATCCTGTGTTGAGAAAATATGTTTAAAACTATGTGGACATGTGTGTGTGTCATTAAGTGATAGAGTGGATTAACAATAACTCATTTTTGACTACATCAGGCCAAAGGCCATCAGCTTAGACATTTCCTTTTTAATCTATTTGTAGTGGTAAGTAACCACAAAGAGACTCTGACATTATTCCAAACCCAAATATCCTGCATTACAACACATTGCACATCATACAGCTTTCTAAATTAAGGCAACTGCAAACATAACGGACACTTCTCTGCAATTCATCAGGATTTTCAAAATGTCAGTAAAGGCCTAAAGCAACTGCACTATAGTCAATTGTCCACACTTCTGGAGCAGCAACAACAAGACTGCGATCTGCTTTTTGCTTTGTTACTGAACATGTGAAACAACAAAATTAAAAACAACAGAGGACCTGATTGACCCACAAGGCAAAACAGGGCAGAGGAGTCAGAAGCTCATAGATGGTGGATGCAAATACAACGAAACAGTAAAAAAACAAGCTCACAGTTCAGGCCATAAAAATGAGAGTACAAAAATTTGAATAATGACCTTACATTTACACATCTATGCCTCAGCATAAACAGATGGCACACTGTGCATAATCAGTACTCTGTTTAGTCTTTGTAGTTTAAGCTCAATACTCTCTCTTAACACCAAGATTTAGCTTTGCATTACAGTGATTTAAAAAAAAAAGGTTTGTTTTCATCACTTAAAAAAAGGTCATAGTAATTTTTATTATGAGCTGTGAACACTTACTATAAACAGACAACTCAGATCAAGGAAAGACCTATTAAATACCTACTCCTATGAGATTTCTGTGCCTAATCTGTGTATACTGTACATCCTATTGCTTCTCTCACTGCTTCCTCAAACAATGGCAATTCAAAGTAAAAACCCTTTACTGAAACTGAGCACACTGTTGATTGAATTTTTCCTGTTATGCTGAGCATACACTTGATGTTTACGGGACTTCTGGGCAATACAGTAGGCTATTCAATGCAAACTACAGGGGGACAGCGTGTGAGACAATGGTGATATTTCCTATAGCCTATTTATAGAAGTAGCAAAGCAGATGAAAAAAGGTTCCTCATTTGTTCTTCAAAAGGCTGCTGTTTTTTGTTGGTATACTACATTTTGTTTTTGTTTGCATTTTCACCTTTTTACCAGCTGTATTATTTGCATCATCAAAGCCCCTCTGCCTATAAAACAAAACACTCTCTGGTCTTACACAGGGAAGTAGTAGACCAATAATGGCAAGTGATAAACACATATGACCTTCGGACTGTGAAAAATTGAATAAGCATGTACTGTTAGCTGTCAGGTGTGTTACTGTACGACTGTGTGACGGGATAGTGAAAGAACGCTCTTTCAATATCCTGTTTCTATCAGATCAATAGAGGCCACATCAAACATTACCTCCATGTGGAGTTCACCTTCGTGACCACGTGGATGTCAGAAGGCCGAAACTATAATCTTAATGTTAATGTGGATTTCATACAAAGTCCAATTACCAAGGAAAAGACCTTTAAATTACATCTCTGTCTTCTTACTCATTAAAAAGGCAGGAAAAGGGAAAAAAATGTAATAATTTTTGAAAGTTTAATCGGTAATTCTTCTTAATATGGGAAGTGGTGGGGAGGCACCTAAGCGCCCCCTGCTGACTGGTTGCCACTAACAGCTTTGACCATTGTGATCATTTTCTTGTCCATGAGATCCTGCAGAAAGCCCTTTCTAAAGTGATGTTTTGAAAAATGTGGGAAAAAATTGTTGCTCTGTGTAAAAATGCATTACATAATAGCTTTAATGGGTATTTTATAATAACAATGTATTAATTACCAATAAGAAATGGATCGTTAACAGTTATTAGCTAAATCTGCTGGTCCTTTCAGATTTATGGATATGTAGAAATAATGAGATTCATTCATTAATGTTGATCTTTATTTAATTGAATTCAATTAGCTAACTGTTTAGGTGCCCATCTCACAACTTCATTGTTCATTGTTTATCGTTTAGCCTCAGTAGGCAGCTGTTTTTTTTGTGTGTGTAAGAGCTTTAAAAAACTTACTGTAAACTACCTGCTCAGCATCAAACAACAGACGGAGACAGTTAGCGACTAGCTGGGTGAAATAACACACCATTAAGCTGCTAAAGAGCTATAAAGCTATAGAGCTATATTTTCGTCAGGAGTTGGTGAAGACCAAAACAAGAGCGAAATTCATAATTTGGCCAGAAACGTCACCCAAATTGAAATATATCTGGTATGATAGAACTCCTTTATGTTTTCTAATTTTTAAATTTCTCAGCTGTTGCATGGGGGGAGTTATACAATAGTGGAAGATGCCTAATTGATTTTAACTCATTCTGCTGAGTCTATATAATAACTTTATTAGTCTTTTTTTCCACACAGAAGAGGGACTGCAGATTTTATCCCTAATCAATTACATTAGTAAGGGATCTTTTTAGAGACAGAGTGACAAAAAGGACCAACTTTGGCAACCAGAAAGCCCTTGGGTGTATGTATGGGTGTGTGAGAGTTGCTTTAAACCAGACTTGACAAAATGTGAACCAATATTTTAATAATTGTTGCCTGTGGATGGATCCAAGTGTGTCAGAATAACACCATGTCCAATATGCTCTTCTGTCCCACTGGCTCCCCGCAGAGCTGTGTCCTCTCCCCTTATACACTCTATGCACTAAAAGAAATGCAGAAGTTGCAGAGCATCCAAATGAGTCAGCGTCCAGTAAAAGGGTAACCGCCTCTTAAAACTGAAAGCAAGAAACTAAATGAACTTGAATCACTCTGTGTTATATCTAGTCAGGAAGTATGTGAAATTGTTATATCTCTCAAGTCTTGTGCCAATAAACTGTTCATGCTAAAAAAAAAAATGCGTCAGCAGACAATAGGATGACCAGTTTGCAAGATAACCCCTGGATGGACACCGGATATTTTTGTTATGCTCATCTACTTTAACCTTAATTAAGGTCGGATATATAAAACTGTTATAATAGTTTGTCATAGCTTTACTACACCTTATAAACTGCCATCTGAGGAAACATTATTTATTGTACGTGAGTTTGTAGGTTTATGTCAGGGAGGTCCTATGTACTATTTGCTAAATCATTTTTCTTATGTTAAATTAGTTTTCTCATGTACTCTGTGTTAATGTCTGTGTGTGTTTTCTCTTGGGAGAACAGATCTATGAGGACAGTAAAGTTCAGGATTAACATTATCAAAGATGCAGAAAACAAACTGCATTAGACAACATTCACAAAATCTGAAACTGAGCGTGAGTGTTTTCTTAGCTTTATGATTTACATTATGTTAAATTATTTGTAGAGAACTGTACTGTACTTGAAGAAAAGTATCAATACAACAGTGTAAATACTCCTTTACATGCTTATGCTCATGCCATACTGTTTAAGGTTTGAGAACGGAAAGCATCTGTCACGTGCATCTGACTTCCTGACATTCATCACATTTACATTTAAGCCTAACCTTCTGCCTAGTTTAGCGGTGCTTGCAAGTTTTGGGTCTGTGCTATAGAGGCTTTACAGCCACAGTACTTGTTGCTGTGGTGTTGCTCTGTGACTGTGTTTTTTAAGGGAGACAATTGGCCTTAATTACCAGACATTAGGCGAACCCTGACAAGCCGCAAGAGAGTATATTTAAACAACTGTTACCATATGCATCTGCCCCTCAGTGCCTTTATATGGGAAACTGTAAACATTAACATGTAATTACACCTGAACTATGACTTTCATTCATATAAGTACTCGACTTGTCGACACTTCATTCACATTAAAGTCCGCTGTTTGAGCAACTGTCTTTAAACGGAGCCATAAAGTTTAATCGCTTTCAAAATTATTCATCCGGTTGTCCTCAGAGCTGGAGGTCACAGCGAAGGAGGCGCGTTGACGGCGAGCACACTCACGCGCGTTTTCGTCACCCGAGGGGGGCACAAACTAACGTGACCAATCAGCGTTCTCCGCTCGAAAGGGGAGGGGGGGGCGGTGGATGGACCGACTTTAGCCCGCTACAAAAAACCCCGTGGCACATTTTTTTTCTGGGATTGTATGCGCTTTTAGGTCGCCACTTAGACTGACTCAGAAAAACCTCGTGGTTGTCAGAGTTAACCACTTATTAACCTCGAGTAAACAGACACTCAGCAGCTTTCTGGAGCACAAAACCAAAACATTTTACAACGCTTTTTTTTTTTTTTTAGCTGCTCACCGGCTTGAGTAGACACCTCCTGAAGAAACTTGTCTTCAACTTCTCAGCAAAACAAAGGGAGAGCAGCGTGTGAGGCAAGGTTTGAGCCTTTTTATCAGTTAGAGAGACGTATTTTTGTGAGTTTTTCATTGAAAGTAGCTTGCTAACGTCGGAAAAGTAACGATTTCATTCATCGTCAAGAGTCTCGCGCGCGTCCTCATTTGTTTTTGCTAGTACCTGCAAACATGACACGACGATCCTGCGCGATCCCTGCCGTCGGGATCATCGCCGCTCTCCTGATTGTCACCGGGATTGGCTTACTTTTGTCTCATGTTTTCAGCACGTTCATGCATAACCGCCTCAAAAAGGTAAATACCCCCAACATTAATCCTGCAAATTTAATCAATCATCGGATTTTATTGAGCAGTTTGACTGATTTCATGCTAACTCTCAGACTGCACTGCTGAGTTTAAATGCAGTTTTTAAAATGATACGACTCTCTCAACTATGATGGTATTACAATGTGTTCCTCACTTATTTCATACTCTGTTTGCAGACTCCAAAAGATATGACTGGAAGTTTATTACTTTGGCTGTATTCACTCTCTATCTTTAGTACAACCAGTTATGGTCATGAGATGACAGATTAATGAGATCACACCAGGGATTTTGCAGATAATTAGACTGCATTAGGTTTTTAAGTGTGGCAGCTCCGTGACGCACACAGAGTACATAACAAACATTAAATACAATCTTTGATATCTGCTGTTAGAAGTTTATAATCATGTATCATGAGATGCAGTGGTTGCCATTGTGGTTTGCTGAAATAGTGATGGGCTGTGTTGCCTCTTAGGAGTAGCTCGAATAAGCAGCTCAAACTCCTTGAAGTGGAAAAGGATGGGTTTTTATGGATTCAGCTGGGTGTGCTGCACAGTCACTACTTTCTCTTCCTCACAGTTAGACTTCTCAGTTTTATTTCCAGGCAAAGGTCTTTCTCCATTTGGCCGCAAAACGTGACTTAATCAGATGATAGAGCCAAAGTAATTATTAATGCCCAATTATGTGTGAGTTTCTGCCTTCAATACCTCCACAGTTTTTCCACAGTTAAGATGCTGGTTTCAGGTTTAGCTTAGTCCACTGCTGAGGGCAAATCACCACCTAGCATAAAAAAGTTGTAATTTCTGGGGTCCATGGGTATTTTTTGCCCTTGTCACTGAAAAAACGGTTTCATTCAGTCGGTAAAAATCTATAAGTGTGCAGTTTGGATCCAATCATGATGGTCATATATTAGCATTTTGTTAACAAAACCTTGTTCATTTACATTAACAACTAAGTATTGATATAGTAATTTAATTTGAGAGGCCTGAGCTGACCTGTAAAGGATAGCCTGCAAAGCAATTGTGAATGGTAAATAACTTTTTTGTTTATAATTTATGGTATTTCACTTGGTCTATAAAATTTCAGAAAAAATTACCCCTTTTGAAACCTTTGTAAAGCTGTCGTTGTGTGAGCCCAGCGAGTCCTACTTTTCAAGTTTATGCAGCATATGCTAAAGCTCACTGCATTGGTGTCTTAAAAATTAAAATGAAAAAAAATTTAGTAAAATTTCACTCTTTTCTAGGTTTATTTACTCCTGCAATGTGCCGCCTCACAGTTGGAAAAAGGTAGCTAGCTAGACATAGTAATTATGGCTGTAACAATAGTTGACAGCTATGTTATTTAAAGAATTGCCATACAGTTATTAAAGGTCAGAGGTTGCATGCTGCCACCAGGATGCAGAGAAGATGAAAAACATGGTAAATCAACTTCTATGCTGTGGGGGGAGAGTTTGTAGTGAAAAAAGGCCTACTTCGGCAAATGAACTGACATGGACAGAAAATTTTAACCAATTTTACAGCAGATACGTAGGATACAAAAACAAGCTGCAAATACAGACACATAGCCAGTCCCATTACACTCTGTTCATTTCAAGTCTAAGGAACAGCAGTTGCTGGTGATTAAAGGTTTGAAACTTATAGATTAAGGTTTTGTAATTGTGGAGATTGTTTACAGATGCTGTGGTTAATGGAAAAGAAGAAAGTAAGCAACTTAAGTAAGAGAGTTCCTGGATTTCCACTATTTTAGATTGTTAGTGAAGTTCAAAGACCTTCCCAGAAGGTTCACGTTACTTTGATAACAGTGCAGGCATGAAAGTACAGTTGGCCCACATTCAGTGTTATCATAAGGCACACCTTCATCCTTATTTTCATATCAAACTTGCCTCTCCATATGTCAGTTGATAATTACGTCATTTCTCCATCTCAGCAGCTGTACGCCTCAAATAGTCCTATCTCTTGAAACATTCTCAACTATTGCTGAAGTAACTGATTAAATTAATAAGAATATTTAACACTGACAGCTTAATCCTGTTTAGCAATCATATTTACATGAACAATATTTACTTTTATGCTTGTTAGTTGGTCTTCAGCCTGAAAACAGACTGGTGAGGCTGTTGAGGTTTTTCAGTTAAGTTAAGTGAATAGCTTGTGTAGCGATTTATGAAGACAGTTTTATGCAGAGCCCAAGTGCAATCTTCTCTATCTTCAACACAGTACAAAAGTGTGTTGGCTGTAACCAGGAAATGAAGTTTCAAGACAATCATAAGACAGTTGAGTAGTGCTAGGTTAGTCTGAGGTTTTCTACTAAGCTGAGGTTTGTGGTTCAGTTGAGAAAGCATTCAGCATGTCCAAATTTTGTGCATAGCCCACAAAATTACAAGTGAGTAAGTACTACAACGGGGATGACTATAGTGTTATACATGTAGAGTCAGAGAACAGGATAGATTACCCAAACACTAATAAGGCAAAGAAGTTTCTGCCTCTGGAGAGTATAAATTATGTGAGCAGGCAGACATAATATATGTAAGATAATCAGAAGGTCAGTTTGACTGGTTTTGTGAATTTTGAGTTGTTTATTTTTTAATTTCAGTACAGCGCCTTAGAAATGTATACATGTGGGTGTAACACATATTGCTCACTTGCAGATACACGGTCACTACAGTTATTTATGATTTGTCTCAGCTGTATCAGGTTACTCTTTTACCACAGTTGCACCAGCATGAAGGATCTCATTTCATGGATACCCTCCCAGCATGTAAACTCTCTTTGTGTTCTAACCCTCTTTCACACTGCTAGGTTTATTGGGAAATCAGCTGGGTTGGCAGCCCCTCAGCTTCCATGTGAGTCCAGAGTGGTCAGTATGTAATGACCTGCTGATGGGGTGATGATAAAAAATGACTTTTCCCTGATGAGGAATGTGGTAATTTGACATAGACTAGGCTTTCATATGACAGGTTATTAACCCCTTGCTGGTTGTCTGCTGTTTCCATCAGAGTTTTAGCTGTGACATAAACATATTCAGATTTAAAATACAGACTTTTATTCTGAACTTTAAGGGGAAGTGTTTCGGAAAACCTAAAAATGGTTTGGCTATGTTCCTAGAGATTTATCGGCAGTGGAACTAAAAATATAGTTTATCTTAAGAGTGACACTTGAGAAAAGGAAACATGGGATTGTAAAAATCAAAAGGTCATTCTGAAGGAATGAATATTCACTCCAGATTTCTGTGCTGTGATCCATTGTGGTCCTTGTGGACCAAAGCAGTGTTCAGGGGAAATTTTCACATGATTGTGCAATATTTGTTATTAAGATGTCCAGTATTTGTTTTTAAGGTATTTAGCTGTGACAGAAGCCCCACCAACTTCTTAAACAACATAAACAACATATATGGCTGTAGTTGCTGGTCTTTGAGGCTGCCCATAGCCACAGTAAAGCTTTGACCTAAATGTTAATGTCAGCATGCTAACATGTCGAAAATGACAAGGGTATAAAAATTGGCACATTAGTAGTGAAAATGTTATTTGTTTACAGGATAATGACAGTTATTCATATTTCTTTTTCTGGGCAAAACATGGGTTAACCAGAAAAAGGAATAAAAAAGGATTTTAATTTCTCCAAAAGTCAAAGGTGTCATGTCATGATTGTGCTTCATAAAAAGTCAGAGAATTTCCAAACTCAGATGGATTTTTTCTTTTCATCATGAATGTCTGTACCAAATTTTAACTTCTGTTTATTTTTTTGGACTTTTTTTGCAGGGGACCAACAAACTGTCATTGCCATCCATAGAGCCACACTGTCTTTGGATAGTTACCTTTTTAATTCATTTGAATCATGCTCATCAGGATCTTTACAATATGATAAAACTGCCTACATTTGCTAACCAGGGATCTGTCACTATAGCCAATGCAGCTTTTTGGTGGCCATTGGGAGTTTTGGTCAGTGCAAAACTGAATCGACCTTAATATGACTTTGATGGGCTCAGTAACAGCAGGACTGGGCTACAGTTCAGCTGTTAAAGCTTTTTCAGGTTTGTGGCCACGACTGAGACAAACCCATTTAGGGTATGCAAAGCTTGTGCATCACGGCTGGAACATTTAATGAATAGCCTCTTGCTGTGCCCAGTGTTATTCAGGTCCATGTATTTGCCTGTCTAACCATCAAAGCACCAGCAGAATGTGTATTTGTGTATTCACCTGCTCATGTGTTTTCAAATAGGGAGTGGTGTAAAAGTAGCGGTGGTTAGTACTGAGATAAGAGATTTTTTCTGTTTTTGTTTTCCATGTGGTATTCCATGTAGAATGCAGGGATAGTTACCATGTTGATTGTTTAAAGTATGAAAGGAGGACTTAGAAAGACCATGCTTTTCCCTCTTCAATTTAAGGCGACAGCTTTATTGTCCTTGACTACTCAGCTAAACTTTTGTCTCTGAACAAGTAGAAGGGACCTCAAAAGAGGGGGGCGTCAGTGCTCCCCTGAAATAATGAGATCTGTTGTGTTCAGCTCTATTTGGCCTATTTTATACAGAAGTATTGCTTCTATTGCAGAAGAATCGTAACATAAACCTGACGTAATTAGGCCAAAGAGAGAATTTACCTCAGCAGAAACACTAATCCCCTCAACCCCTTCCTTCATCTTTCACTCTCTGTGTTTTCCAGTCCCTCAAAAGATTCTTGCAGTCAGTCAAGTCATCCTTGTCCAGAGGCAATGACATCTGCTGTTAACAATTTTTATCACACTATGCAACTGAACAGAGTAATAAAGGTTTGTAACTGTCTTGCAGTTATAAGGACCTCATAAGGCTCAGTCCAAAGGAATGTGGCTCAGATCATTAAGGTTGCAGTCCTGTGGGCATCCAGCCCTTTGCGTCACATGATGTGTTAGAGGCTCTCCCTGAATTTCTGTTGTCATTGGCAACCACTGACAAAGGAACTGTGGAGGGGTCTCCCTAATACCATTCATGTGTGCAGCCATTGCTCTTGTCTGATACTCAGACGGCAGCTCCCCTCCAGGACCCCCCAAGGTTGTTTTTGTTCTCTGGGTTGTTTTTGCATGGTACAAATTATGGAGACTCAAAACTCAAAACATGTGTTCACTATTGGTAAAGTTTTACACACTTTGCAGCAAATGCATCATCAGCTGAAATTCATATCATTAAAAAATCACCTTTGTCTACAGAAAATCATATCAGACAGTTATATGTTTTTTTTACATGTGCTCAAAGTGTTTTTCCATAATTAGAAACTGATATTTTTTTCTTTCTCAACCATAAATATGTGTATGGACAAATTAAGGTGGGATTTGAACTTATGTATACTATATGTCTTAACAGGAAATTGTTTTGGTCGAGGGCAGCCGTGTGTTTGAGTCATGGAAAAAACCGCCCCCTCCTGTCTACATGGAATATTTCTTCTTCAATGTGACCAATGTGGATGCAATTCTTCAAGGGGCCAAGCCAGAGGTCAATCAGGTTGGACCATACACATACAGGTAGGATGCAAGATGCATCAGTGTACACAGAGGCGCACAGGCTACCGCAAAGGAAGTCACATGTTTATTACATGGGACTTGTTAACCTCAAAATCTGAAGCATCAACAGAGTCTGTTGTGATTTTATCTGTAGGAAGTGATGTATGCTGAGAGTTTCTCAAAAGACTGGCACATGGATCAGCCAACTGATATTTCTCAACCACATTTGAATTAAGTCTGTTTTGACTGTGAAAGCAATAGAAAAGTCTTGAAGAAAATCCTATAAAACATTCAATGTTGAGGAAAATAGGTGTCTTTTCACATAGTACCACCTTATTTAGCCTAGCCTTCTGCTAAATGCAGCCAGATGTTCAATAAAATTCAGAAAATGTACTTGCAGTGGTCTAGAGTAACTAAAGGAACCCAACTTGATATAGCTACAAACTAACTGTGATGGAAGCAGAGGGGAGGATAGAAAAGGAGGTTAGAGCATCTGCAGACGGTTTTTTGCTCCAGTGCTCTCTGCTCCGGTGATAAATGTTAGGAAAGTCAGTCAAACAACTTTTGCACCAGACAGTGGTACAGCTTCGTCTGCTGCTATCCAGTGTGACTGACTCTTGCTGAGCTGTCAGCAACTCAGCAGGAGAGACACTCTCTGTTGCACTTGAATTTTGTAGGTGAACAGTTAGCAGGTTGCACACATTTACTTTATCTGAATTAGTGGAATTCTTCTGTTTTCACAGCACAGATGATGAAGAAAGGGATTTAAATGTGAGTCTCAACAGTAACGTGACTAATTAAAGCTGATTTAAAAGTTTAGGATAGTGCTAAAGTGAAAAAAAACAAAACAAACCCACTATTAGTTGTTTCGTCATATTAAACAGACAAATCCAATTTGGCTAACAAGATTTTTCCCTTGAAAATGGTTTTAAAAATGTACCTTTTCTTTTCTTTTGTAAGAGTTGACTCTAACTAAGATTCTTCTTGTAGTGCTGTTGAAATGTGCCCGTTATTTGTTCAGCACTGTGTAAACCGAACAAGGGGCATCAGCTTCTGCTTGTCTGCTTCCTCTTTTGTGGTCTATTAAGCAATTTTTGTTCTGTTTTGTTCTGTTGACAGATGGGTTTTATTTATTATCTGTTTGTTAGATACCATATGTTGTTTCATATCCTGTCCAGTCCTTCATGTGAGACCTGGCAAGAAATTTTGTGTAGATTAGTTATTTGGAATCACTTCAGATTCACCCACTGAAATCCTTAAACAAATATCAAGGTTCACTGCTGAAGCCCTGAAAATGTTACAACAGCCAGCCTGACTGCATTAAAGATAATCTTACCCCGCCACCTCACCCATAACTGTTTGGATTACCAAGTTTCAAGCTGATGTTGTGCTGAAAGGAATGAATTGTGTGATGAATGTATACTTATTTACACAGATATATGTTACTCACTTGTGACAGGAATAATACTAGAAGGCTTAATAAAAATTAAAAAAAACTGATCATCTTAAATTTATTGTGTTTGTTTAGGGAGTACAGATACAAAGACAACGTGAGCATGGTGGAAAATGGCAGTAAGGTGTCTGCTTACAACATCAAAAGCTTTGTTTTCCTGAGAGAGAAGTCAGTGGGTGATCCAGCTGAGGATAACATCACCACTGTCAACATCCCTGCTTGGGTAAGTAATGAACTAAAGGTCTAAAGGACAAGAAGAGGAAGGTGGAACTCCAAATGGGGGAAAGTGGAGTGTGTTCTTTAACTTCCTTCTGTGTTTTGTATATTGTTTCCACATACCATGTCAATGGACAGCACCACCCACTACCTCATCCTGCATTCTTTTTCATATCTTCTCCATTCTGCTCCACTTCCTGTCTCTAGGCTGTAATGACCAAGGTGAAAGGGAGTTTCTTTAAGCGCAGCATGGTGTCTATCTGGATGAACACTCTGGGGACTACTCTCTTCACCACACGCACTGTGGATGAATTGCTGTGGGGCTACCAAGATACCTTGCTGACCCGTGTCGCTGCCACCAGTCCTGAAGTCGACAAGTTCTTTGGCCTTATGTACAAGGTTGTTATTTTCTCCAAAAATAATAAAGGATGATGGGCCTCAGCTTGATGCTGTTCTTGCAAGATTTTGATTAAATCTAGTCACCCAAAAAAATAACAGCAGCAGATGCTTTTTGTAACAATTACTTTGCAAATAATTGAAAAGATGAGCACATTTTAATGACTTAAATCTGTGGATCTATTCAGAAAAATGGCAGTGACGATGGGGAATTTGTCTTCCACACTGGGCAGCAGAACTACATGGATTATGGTCGCGTTGAAACATGGAAAGGCCAAAGGTAGCACAACTGCACTCTTACACAAAGACACAGTCCCTCTCTTTCTTCATCCACTGTAATGAAACCCTGTTAGGTAACCTTTGGATTTTAAAATTTTGTAAACCAACTGCTTTCTGTCAATAAAAAGAGAGGACTATGTCTGTCTGGTTGCCTGGGTTGTTGCTCACAGTAAAGAGCAGAGACAGAACATCCTTATCTGTGAAATGCCTTAATAATGGCTTTTAAGTGACCTTTCTTATCCAGTTTTATTCCTTCCCATCCCCTTAGTCTCTAATTACCCATTTTACTCCTGGGAACCCCCCTTTTTCAACTGTAAGTTTCAGATAAAAATGTGTTTGATCATCAAAACAGTTCTTTACACTGTGCTGTGATTATGATGGAGATGATAATGTTGTTGACATTTAAACTATACTTTTAAAAACAGCACATTAAGCCAAAAAGGAACAAAATGCTGATACAATTTAGTTTTATTCTGGTTTTTTTTCATCCATTGTTTTCATCTTGTTTTTGTCTTAAAATCTGGAGCACTGCTGTCACATGAGCAGCTAACTTGGTTGCTTTGCAGGCAGAATATATTTCTAAGAAACCTTAAATCAGTGCCCAAAGAGATACTCTCTGCTCTCGACTGCATAATATTCTCTTAATGCAATTTAAAAAAAAAACATTAAATACTAATATTTGTGATAATATGTTGTTTATTTTGTTATATTTTGTGTTGTTGTTTTGCAGCCAACTGACCTTCTGGACGTCAAACCAAAGCAACAGTATCAACGGATCAGACGGAAGTGCCTTCCATCCTCTGCTGAAAAAGGATGAACGCATTTACGTCTTCACTCCAGACCTCTGCAGGTAAAGCTCTGCTGCTTATCCTCTAGCTTTATACTTCCATGGTGTCACTTTATGTGGGAAATGTAGATCCCCTCACTTAACCAGTAAGTAAAAACATTTAATTAATGTTGTGTTAATGATCTAGTAGTAATATCTGCTTTGGCTATGCTTGCAGCATGGTTCTATGGATGGCAGTGTCAGTTTGTCAGTCATTCACTTGGTCATCAAAATTGGTCAAGAATAAAATATGTGATCTAAAAAACTTATGGCCATAGAGAGGGAAGACACAATACCGCCTAAATGTGAGATAATGGCCCACAATTCACCTGGAGATCAACTTACTAACTGGCATTTCACCTGCATTCATTCCCCTTGAGAAACCCTGGCTCCTCTCTTATCTCCAATCACAGCATGAGGAGGATATGAATGTTGGATAATTTGCTTCAGAAATGTTATGGACAGTTGCATTGTCACAAAATCTGGCTGTGATGAAACAGGGATTTGCATCCTCACATTTGTTCCACTATTACCTAGTTACCTAGTTTGATATTTCATCTTTGGATGGTGAGGTCATGTTAGGTTACTATTTCTGGCACATGACAGGCCTGAAAATGCTGGACTCAACTCACAGCACAGCAGGAGGGGGGCTTTTAGATGTTGTATGGGAATGTGTTCACAGGCATTAGATCCCATGGATTATTACCAAAACATCCTAAGCACTTACAAACTGCATCACAAGTGACGTCTGTTTTCTCACCAAGGCTTTACAGTCTTCAAGCCCTACTCAAAGAGAAATGTAATGGAGATGGAGGGTGAGTTATTGAGGAAGGGAAAGGACTACCATGGGAGATTGTTGAAAATGAAGAGAGAAAAATACTCTTAAGTGTTGGATTAATTTGGGCTGAATCACAGCCGTGGGAAAGAAAAGTTGTTAAGGTTTCTGTTCTCTACCAGCTGGAACATACAATTTTCATTATGCTTTGAATGTGAAATTGGCTTAATGCATGTGGGCTGTTTTTCTTTTGTATTTCTTTTCAGAAGTAATATAAAGTAGTGATACTTTCGGGCACATTCTGATTTCTAAAGTATCCTTTCGAGAGTGTCACAATCAGGACGTCTTCAATGTAAGCCTAAAGAATGTTAGAGAATTGCCTCCCACACGTTGATTAACGGATGATAAGTTTCTTTTGTCTAAGTTCACAAATGTAGAGTCTGCTGACTTTGCTGATGGAACTAATTTAGAAACTAATTTAGTAACCTTGACCTTGAAAAACAAAGGCTGCCACAGACATCTTCTGCTTTTTATTGAGTGTGGAAAGAATCTGTTGGAGGGGCATGGCTGAACCTTTGACTCTGATTGGACTTCCAAATGTTTACACTTTCACCTACTTAAGCATTGCGTTGTGGCTTCACTGCGACCCTCTGTCTTATTGTGTGCAAAGGAAAGGCTCACTCCCTGTTTCCTGTGCTTTTTACCCTAATTTGAAAAGGAAATGTTCCATTAAGTCCCATATGTTAACCTTTTACACAGATAGTGTGGCTCAAGATTTTTAAGCCTTAAGCCCCTGTAAGAGTAGCTCAAACTTCTTGTTTGAACATAAAACAAGTGTTAAGTTAGATGACATCTGGGACTGATTTGCAAGATAAAAAAAAGTGCTAGAATTCCCATCTGTGCACTGACGGGGTAGTGACCCATTTGTCCAGTAACTGACAGCTGAGCCACAAAAGCCTCAAGATTTTGACAAATTGCAAACAGGTGTCACTGTTGAAATACCAGCCTGCCATATGTTTGTCTATTTTCTAGCTATGATCCTTTATTTAAAAGACTTGTTGTGATTGAAATTCATTCTGTCATTTACAATCAACACTTATTCAATAAACAATATTTACAGAACAAAAAAGGAGCACACCACAACAAAAAAGACTGTTTTAAATCGGCACTGAGCCTAGATATATGAAGCTAAATAAAATAAAACAAACAATTTTCAGCATGGAACACAAAAGATATATGGGGGCAAGGGAAAGAAAAAGAAACACTTCAAGTCATTATAACTTACTTCCACGGTGGTCCTGTTCCCCCAAACTAAGACAAAAAAAGACTTTTGCCTCAGCAATACTTCAACCTTGAGTGAAAGTTGTAATGTGCAGATTTAATTTAATTATTGTAGTTATTGCTTGTTATAGACAATGTAAGTTTTTACTTAAATACAAAATTTATTTCCCCTTTTTCCTTTTTTCATTCCTTTTAAAGTATCTTCATGATCCCATTAGGTGTTCTAGATTTTGGCTCCTGCGCAATTAAAAGATTTTGATAAAAACAAAACACTGCATCCCAGCTCAATTTATCTGAAATTTATTCACACTGTAAGAGTTTGTCATGCCCAGTAGTACAAAGCAGTGGTGTTTTACGTTCTTTTCTAGGGAAGAAACACAAGCTTTTTACTTGGCTTCTTTTACAAAGGTCAAGGGAAAGGTCTGTACAGTATTGTTGCACAATTGGTGGGCTGCATAGTGACGAGCTGCATCCTCCCAGCCAGTTGGCAGACACTGTATAGACTTCTTTGTTCTCACTGAGATCTGTCTAGATTCCCCAAACAGAGCAGAACTGCAGATACATAGAGGAAGGATGAACTACTCACAGTAAGGTAATTCTCTTGGAAACTGTAAAAGAAAACAAACATCAAAATTTCACAGAGGATTTATGATTTCTTCCCTCCCAGTGCAAAAATAATGTCAACACTCACATTATATCTCCAATACATGCTTAAAAAAAGTTGTCTTAACAGACTTTCACAAAATGGTAAAGCCAGAATAAGATCCTGTCCAAAGTTTCCAAGACTGCTCCTGTTGTGTTTAAATTGGGCGCTGCACAGTGATGTGCATGTAAAAGGTGAAAACAGTAACTTTAGTGAGTGGGTATTCTAAGTTTCAGAGCATGATCATCATCAGCACCTGAGTTGTACCTGATATTGTTTCAGCTCCCCAGGCAAAAGCAGCACCGTATCTGTGAGAATCTCTGTGAACAGGCTCTGATAATCTCAACTTCATGTCCAGGATCATCAGCAGGATAATTAGTTGTGTCCAAGGCTACCACCCAGAGAGCAATCAGTAGTTCAGCTCTAAAAGCGTTTACAGTCTTTAAGAATAAGGAGGTCAGGAGTACAACACAGACCATGCTGGTGGTTCTCTTTGACATTTGCAGGGTTGTGCACAGTAAATGTTGGTAACTACTTCTGTAACGTTTTGAGGCCCCAAATTAGTTTCAACAACATAGCCATTCCACCCGACGCCTCTTCATCACTGGAACTGGCTTCTTGCAACTTTCTGTTGTTTCCTAAAATTAAGTTTGGTCTCAGGTAAGTAACATGTTTCAGGTCCATGTTGAAATCATGATTGCGAATGCGCCCGTGGTTACAAACACGTGTAACATTTTGTTTAAGTTTAAATATGTAATAAAATATATAATTCTATGGAGCTTTTTGTGTTTTTATCACTGTATTCCACCAGCCTCTTTGTATTACTATTTTATGCAGTGTTCCTGACCGATGCAATGTCATTTTATTATTAATTTGATTAATTACAACTCCAAGTTAGATATTCATTGGTCAGGCTGTTAACTTTTGTTAAAACTAATTTCACTTAATTTTGTCCTGGCATGTTCTTGTTTTGCTCTCCAGGTCGATCTACATGGAGTTTGAGAAAGATGTAGAGGTGAAAGGAATCCCAGCCTACCGTTTCACACCACCTCGATCAGTTCTGGCCAGCAAGGAGGAGAACCCAGCTAATGAGGGTTTCTGCGTCAGCCCAAAGGAGTGCCTGGGAACTGGCCTTCTGAAAGTCAGTCCTTGTCGCAAAGGTAAATGTCAGCTTGTGCAGCATATTTTCTCACCCACGCTTTTGCTCTTTCACACGCCACTCTCAGAAATACTCAGTATAATACCCAAAACTCATGGTGTCTGCAATAAGTTCAACATTTTTCTGCTCTCCTCTCCTCTGTCTCTTTTTTTTGGGTTGTGTATTCTACACAAAGCCTCTGTGCTTTCACTGCGACCTGTGTCTTTTTAGAAAACACACACCTGTAATTTGAAAGCTACCTAAAATATATATGTGTGTGTGTGTGTATTTTATTTATTTATGTATTTATTTTTATTTATTTATTTATTTTTCTGCTCTGTTTTTTTTTTTGCTCTCTATCAAGCCTGTGTTATAATTTTAGAACCCTACCTGGTAATGCACTATATTGGTCAAGTCTTACTTTAATTTCCTTCCAACCATCAGCACCTCTAAAATCCCTTAACAGGCCCATGTGACACAGCTCTCTAGCCCTCTTCACATTCAGGCACCATCTGACCATGACTAGCTCAGTAGCTGAGGGGGCGGTAAGCCCTGTCACCTGATTCTGGCCTTGACCAGACGTTACCTCAGTGCTTTGTGCTTACTGCCCAGTTTATTTTGTCTCTTAAAGATTACAATACCAGCATTTTACCATGTTTAACTAATTTTGCAGAACAATAACAAACAGTCATGTTTTCTACTTGCAAGGATTTGCGAAGAATTAGTGTTGGCAAAATGGTTCTCATTGTGTACTTAGGTGAATGGAAAATTTTGACCACATAAATATTAAGCGCGCATGACTTGTAGTTAATGTATGCATGCTACAGTTTTATAGGTAATCAGAGCACTTTGACATCATGGCACAAATCTAGTGCAGCCAACAACAGACACTTCAATCTGCTCAGGTGGTGAGGAGGGATCTTAAAGAGCATCAGGGGGTTATGTGTGGGTCAGGTGTTGAGAATGAACACCATGATTAATGGCATTTGTAAGTATACTAATACAAACATGTGTGTGTTTGCGCTACAGTGACCTTGTGGGTTGTCACGGGAACAGCCACTCAGGTGACTGCGGGTGTCCAATGTTTTTGTCAAACGTCTGTTGCCAAACACAAGCGCAGGAAAACTGTCACCTCTGCCCCACTTCATCTGCACCTCTAACTGTGCCATCTGACTCTGTCCTTGCTGCTGACAACCATGTGGCTCATTATTTGTTTTTAGTTGGTCAACAGACTTGCAGAAGTACTTACTCCAGTTTTCCACAGGTGGAATGTAACCACAAATGTTTCATTTAAACATAAGTTCTCTCTCTTGTCCCAGGCCACACTAGTAACGCAACGTCTTGTGTTGACAATATGAGGAAGGAACTTAGCAGGGGTAACACAATTCCTTATCTGGATATCAGATACAGCCGTTAATTTGTTTAACAAGCAGGCTTGGGACCCATTTGTGTACACATTGTTTATTTTTTTGGAAGGTTGACCTTGAGTAACATACTGCTTGTCCTGCAACAGAGGTGAGATTATATCTCGTCACGTCTCTTGAGGACTCTTCCCAAATGTTCTACTGTTTATTATGCGCTGATTATATCACACATCAAACAGCAGGAAACTTTTCTTTGTTGCTACGTTGGTCACCTTTTTAAACTTTGGAGCGTGATAATTATAGAACCTATGTACTTGTTCTGCAGGTTTGCTTCACAGAGCAAGCCAAGTATAGAGGTCCTTGCTGCTCAAATTAGCATATTAAACCCTGTAGGAAAGACTGACGTTGTTCAAAAAGAATCCCCTTAAGTTGCAACATTAAGATCATTGACATTTTGCCTACCTGTTACTTGATTATATTTATGCTGACTTAAGAATTTTTGCTAATTACAGTCTAAATTAGTCAAATTGAATTATATCTAAAACTTAATTAGAACAGGGAAGTTTTCACAGAGGATAAAAGAGAATTTTTCATAGTTCACTTTTTCTCCACTTGATAAAGCGGAGAAAGGAGAACTTGGTATGACTACTTCAATTATAAAAGAAATATGTAGCGTGCTGTGTGTCAGTTGGATGTTGTTGCTTCCTATATTGTTTCTCAGCTGAATCCTCCAACTTCCTTTCCTCACAGGTGCGCCAGTTGTTGCCTCCTTTCCTCATTTTCACCTGGCAGACAAGAAATATGTGGCTGCCATTGAAGGAATGTCCCCTCAAGGAGAGCATCACAAAACGTTCCTAGACCTTAACCCGGTAAGCCTGCAGGTTACAGTGAGTCCCACATGTGCTTCTGCAGTTATGATTAGTAACATTAGTGCTGTGTTACTGTTTTATGTTGGTCACACTGGACATTTCAATCCACCATTCAGGGTTCCCATGCATCCTGGAAAACCTAGAAAAATGTTGTCCAGTTTTCCAATAATAGAAAGCACTTGGAATGTCTTGAAATCTCTTGTCTTATACTGGAGAAGTGTTAAAGAGATAAAATTACCATCTCAAGGGCTAGGTAATGATAAAAAATAAGAGTATTTGAAATGGGCTTGTTGATCATGTTGTGGAATTGCTATGAACACACCCCTAAGTCATGTCGCATGGTAGCACAGGTCAGACGAACTTAGTGACCAAAACTCTAAATAAGTTACATTATCCTGTAAATGTAAAGAGATTCAGGATAAAAATTAATAATCATGCATTTAATGTTTAAAGCATTTTAAACACAGAAGGCTCTCCAAAAATTACAATGACAAAATACTACAAACGACAATTGTTATTACAATATTTTAACAAAACCTTAAAGAAGAGTATGTTAACGTATGGCACAATCCCTAGCTTTCGTCCCAGCTAAATTTTCACTGAAAAAGTCCTGAAAAATTAGCTCTAGAAAAGAGTGTGACTGTCGACTTTGAATATGTAGAAACAACAAGAAGGAATGCCATGATGCATTAAGATATACTGCTACACCACCTAGTGGCATAACACCAACATCAACATCTTTATTTTGCACATGAAGCAATCACAGATTTCATTTAAGTTGTCTGCTCTGATGCCACAATGCTTTACATCACATCATTAATGATATATTTGTTTAATTTTGTGTGTGCAGACCATTGGAGTGATTGTGCGTGCAAACAAGAGAGCACAAGTAAACGTCCTGATCAGCAGAATCCCTGGATTCCCGTAAGTTACTGCATATAACCAAAAGTCAAGGATTTATTATTCTAAAGTGCTGATGTTTTTATATCTGTGCTGCATATGATTGCTTCACACACCCTTTTCATTGAATCCATAACAGGAACACTAGAAACCTGAATGAGACGGTCTTTCCTGTCATGTTCCTCAATGAGGTAAGAAACATGAGAGTCACGCTAAAACAAAAACTTGTATCTTGTGACTGCTGACAGTAGGGCTGAACACATTAAGAATTAGTGGTTTGTCATGACATTGTTTTATTTTATGAGCAAAAATAATTTAGATTTTTCCTTCTCCTTTTGATTTATTTAGGAAGAATCATTCCAAAAATCAATCTGTAGAATTATGTAACAAAAACCACGAGATGTATATGCAAGATGTTAAATCCCTAAGTAGTGATATAAAAATATCCTCTGCATAATAAATTTGTGCAATCTCTTTAAATACACAGAGTGTGGTGATTGATGATGCGTCTGCAGAAAAAGTGCAGAAGTTGCTGCTCATTGTCACTCTGGTGTCAAACTTCCCGCTCCTCATTTTGGGACTTGGCGCCATTATGCTGGCAATCTTCTTTGTCCTTCTGTTGTGGGCTCGCAAACAAAGGGTATGACACCATTTCTTCTCTAATTTTATTCTAACAACTTGCAATTTACTTGCTTTGTCACAGTGAGTATTTAATGATAATTTATGTGTGATTAATTCAATTGCTTTGGCATACACTAATGGCACTCTGCATGTATGTATTACTCTGTGTCTCCGTGCAGAATGAAGCTAAGAGCATTAAGTTTACCAAGCCTCTCTATGCTGTAAGTGTCCATGGTCATTTTGCTTGTTTTGTTTAAATGTCTTTGTTGTCTGTGCTTTATTTAAGGTTTTGTCTCACTGTATTGCTATTATCCATATGGGTCTTTAATCCCATTTTTAATGCAGTTATAAGACTGTTACTTCTCTTGAAATAATTGAAATGCTGTAAAGTAAACTTATTGCCTGGTTTTAACACAATAACTTTATGTGATATTGCTAAATGTTTATTAAACACTGTAAAAATGTCACTAACAATGTGAGATAGCATGTTTAAGGACATGAACCATTTTAATTAAAGCAGTAATTGTACAAAGTAAAATGAGAAAAGAATTTTTAATACTGTTTTTTATCCTCAATCTCTCACTACAGTCATCCACTGAAGAGGACACATCTTACTCTCCAGTCAGTGACAAAGAGAAGGATGATTCTCACAATGGAACCTATATTGGTTTGACACCTAAACCTGACCCACAAGCTTGAGGATAAAGTAGGAGGAAGAAAGGGGCTTTGTACATTAACAACAATCAGAAATACAAATAGAGATTTGGCCTCTTTAAGGAGATAAAACAATCAACAATAGAAGTTTTTCAAATATTTCTGTTACAACTCTCAGGGGGGTAGAGTGAAAGAGGGCGGGAGAATAATTTTAGTCCCAAATATAAAGTACTACTTCATTTTTGCCATGGAAAGCTACCTTCAGTTCAGGTCTAGCACATTGTTTTCCCAGAAAAAAAGATATTTGACATTCATTTTAAAAGCACTGTGTGTGAAGGGCTACTTTTTGCTGTTTGATTGAATCAATTGCTGTAAATGTAAAATGTAAAATTGTTGACAACAAGAAGCAGATCTTTAATGAGTAGAGATGGAGAGCGCACTTTGTTAGTGGTCCAAAACAAACAAAAAACACCCTTTGAGCTGTGCCTCATGTTGTGACAGTTTTAGCTGCTGAGTACAAAGCAGAGAGGATGATGGGACCAGGGTAATGAAGTCCACAGACTGAGTTTTTTAGGTATCATACCTCACTCTCAGGGGCCTCTGCTTGGAAACTATCAAAGCTTGTTAAAGCAGGAGAGAGGAGAAAAACAAATAGCAAGTCTTCTCTTTGTGAAGACATTTCAATCAATTCAGTGTTACTATGTTTCATTTGCATTTCATCCTAAATTGATGTTACAAAACATTATTATTTTTTGTTTGTGCACTGTAGAGGGATACCTGTGCATGTTATTCGTACCATACCTGAAAATCTTAGAGTGTGGCATATTTTTGTATATACATATACAGTGTAAGATGTGTTGGACTGCTTACATTCCCTTCAGTGTATGATAGGAATGATTGTCACACAAAACACTGTATATTTTGGATACTTTAATTTTTGTAAAATAAAAAAGTCCTAATTTTTTGTAAATGATAGTGTAGAAATGCTTGAATGACAAAACAACTAGATCTTCACAAATGACCTCTAGTGCCATGATAAGCAACACTTTCTGCAGTCAACTAAAACCCTGAACATGACGAGACTTTTGGGGTGCAAGCAATGATTCATACACTACTCAATATATTATATGTGTTGTCAGTATATTTGCCCTGTGAAACTGCTTATACTATCTAACATGGCCATATCAAAATCCAATTAATCTTGTTATCATATCAAAATGTGAATGTGCTTTTTTGATGCTGTTGTTGAAGGCCTTAGCATTGTTGGTGCTGAATATAAAACACAACAGATGCTGTTTTTTCAGTGTTTGTATCAGGTGTCCAGTCATCGCAACTCAAATGTCATGAGGGCTCAATGTGAAGGATCGCTGTAGTTGTGCCTTTTTAAAAACTCATTGTTACTGGATTTTTGCCTTTTAAAAGGGCTATATGTAGTATTTGAACCAATTACAGTGTTTCCAATACCAATACAGAGGTCAAGTTTGTACTGTTTGTAAAGAGTTAATGTCGAGTTTAAAACATGGAGGAATGGAGCAGCAAATGAATGTTGACTGAAAGAAACAAAACTGCTCACACGTCAGGAGTTAAACACAGGTGGCCTGAGTGAAAACCAGGAATCCTAACAGCAAGACCATATGAGACCTGCACATCATGAACACAGTACTTAAGATAGTGGTCCATCATGAAGAGAAGTTCAAATGACTTGAAGCTTGATTGCACTTTGAAGCTGTGTTTGAATTGAGTTGTGCAAATGAAAGTAAGGAATTGCACTGTAATTGGTGCTAAAATGAAACATAAAGCCCCTTTAATTTTTTTTTATTTCTACCAACAAATCTACTCTCAGTTTTATGTAATTCTTCTTCAGATACCAAACAAAATGAAGCATGCAACTATTTTTATAGTTTTCATATAGCCGGCAGGGTCAAACTACACTTGGAAAACACTCTGCTAGAATTGTAGATCCTTCAACAGGTCTACAGCTTTTTTACTCAAGTCTGGTAAAATAATCAGATTTTTCAGGTGCCATTTAGTGTAATTTTAAAAAAAAATGCTGCAGAATTGATTCATTTGAACTGTGATGAGCCTAGCTTTTATTACTGCTCTTATTGTCAGATGCAAAATATTAAGGATTAATGAGTTGCTTCATACCATCTCATCATTACATGCACTCTTATAATCAGCAAGGACTATATCAGACAATAGTGGAGAAGCTATAGCATTTTATGTTTAGTCGGTGTTGATTTCCAATTTGTGTTTGATGTATAATCCAATTTAATTATGTACAATAAGAAAAACAAATGAAAATAGGGTGCATTGTGTAGTGTCATAGATTCATGAAATGCTTAATAAATAGAAAAGCCAATAATTTTCAATGTAAAACACACAGTATTACAAAAAATTGTTGTCGTGGTGAATGAAGATAAATTATTTTGCTACATTGGTGAAACCAAAACACAAAAAGCACCATGCTGACAGTACACTTTGCTACTTTGTGCCATACTTTGATTACAGATTGTACTTTTGAAGTTATCGTTACAGCTATAACCACATATTCTTCTCGGCTTGTTTTGAAATGTTGACTGTTCATATTGTTTTTACTGTGTACACAAAAATAAAAGTAGTTTCAATAAATGTGTCTCTTCATCATTTCAGCCTTTTATTTGTTAATTGCATGGTTCTCATTTCTGGGAAGTAACAGTTAAAAAGCTATAAAGCGGCTTACCTAAGTAGAATTAATTTTAATACTTAAGTATTGTAATGTAATTAAAATGAAAGAAATTGTACAATTAATGTTATGTGTCACGTGGATATAGATTTCTCATACTGCACTAGCTTGTCTAACGGTATGGTTGGAGGAAGGAATAAAACAGACTTGCTATGAGAAGCATTGTTCCATGTTAACAGGCATGTTGTGATTCCATAGAGGACTGAATTGTATTGTTTGAAAATGCTGTAATTTGTAAATATTTGAGGAACAAAAGGCACAAGTTTCTAGTGTTGCATTAGTCTAAAACATCTTTCCATATAGATCTAAAACATGGGGTTTAAAATATCTGGTTTAAGTTAGGTTTTTTGTCTTAGTTTTACAGTAAAGTAGAAATCCTGCCAGTATTTGTGAGATGAAAGAGACATAAATGTATCAGGATGCTATGAATAAAAATAGTATTGCTATTTACATAGTCCAGCATAAAGTGTTTTCAGTTCATGATTCTTGACTTGTGCGGTATTTGTTATTTTGTTTAGTTCTCTTACTATGCATATTAATCACCAAACTACCAAGGAAATTTCCTAAATAAATAAATAAAATAAAAACCTGTGCATAGACATTCATCAAAAGTCAATCCTGACACCTGCGGAATTCCTTCTGGTATCTTCAAAGGGCTCAAGTTAAATGAGGACCCTTACGCCTCAGCATTATAACTGCACAGGTAGTTTTTTTCTTGAGATGCTCACGGTAAACGCATCAGAATATTTCTGATTCAGACTCTAGGTGGCGGTAAAAAGCCGTTATGTTGGATGATTACTGCTCGGCCTCAAGAAAGAGGAGAAGAAGAACTACATCTGACAGCAAACATGGCGTTCAGTTTTGGCGGCGCCACGAGCAACACAGCAGCAAGTAAGTTTTTTTTAAAATTTGAAATATTTTAATTAGTCTGATATTACACCACTCATATTTTGTCAAAGTAACGTTGTTTTGGTGTTTATAATTTAGCAAATAAATATGAATGTTTGAGCGAGCGCACACGTAGCAGTCATGACGGTTGGATCATCTAATTTAACGACCGGCTAACGGCAATATGAATAGCTCTTTGCATCTGAGATATGTCGCTAATACAGAGTTAGGCTTCGGTGAAAGAGCGCTTCCTAGCTAGTTAACGTTATATCGCACCTACACGTATTGTGGCTGAAATGTTAGCTGTCCTGGCTAATAAAGAACGTTACCCTCATGAGCTCCTCTCTTTGGGCTAGCTAGCGCTCCTTCTTGACAAAAGTGAGCTTAACTACATCTCATGAAGTCCAGTGTAGCTGTAACGTTACTCTTACAACAGTCAACACTTATAGAACTCTCTATGTTCTTGTGAAGACACGTCCGGGTTTTCATTCGGTTCATTTGGTTCCAAAACCACAGCATCTACAGCGTTTGGCTTTGGGAGCGGAGCCACCACGACCACCGCCTCATCCGGATTCGGCAGTAAGTTCCGAGAGCTGCTCGGCTGAGATGGGCATCTCTCCTTACTCATGACCTGCAGTAAACAAAGCTGTGTTGTTGGTCACAGATGTATCCCGCTTATTTGTATCGTTTGGGAGTATATAATTTGTGTTGACGATTTTTTATTTTATCTTTGTTGTTGCATTACAATCTAATTGTGTGCCAGGTTAACAGAGTGGCTTTTTTTGTGTCCTCATTGTCTTTTCAGCTCTTACAGCCCCTAGTTTTGGGGCAGCTACCACAACTGCTGCTGCACCAGCCACAGGATTTAGTTTTGGCTCCACCAACACTGGTAAGATACACGTTATGTAAACACATGTAGCTTTGTATTTTTTGCCCTGTTTCTTTTTAAGGTATTTGGAAACTGATTAACATTTTATGAGCCCATACTAGGCCTAACCTTCTGCCATTTAACTCATCCATGTCGTTTTCTCTTTCTTGCTGCCTGCCTCTGCTGGCTGCAGGATTTGGGGGGCTGGGAGCTGGAAACACCTCGGCTGGTGGGTTTAGTTTTGGGGGGTTTGGTTTAAATGCCAACCCAGCAGCAGTCAGCTTTAATGTGGGGTGCTTTGGTACAGCAACCACCACTGGCACAGTTTTCAATTTTGGTAATAGCCTGGCTAGCACAGGTAGATGACTCTGATTTGATCGATTAATCAGTACAGTCTGTCTTTAAACACACATTGTCACCCATTTTTTACATTTATGTGGTGGTGTGATTTTCCTTACATCTCACATGTTGCTCTGTCTCATAGAATGCCATAATTTGTGTTTTTCATTTGCATGAAAGAACAAATTTTTGAATCATGCACTCATCTCATTTGATTCCTGTAGATGTATAGTATGTTTTCACCTTCTTTGTAAGAGAGGAGAACAATGCTGGATGGAAAAAAGATTCAGTCTTCCTTTATTAATCTTGAAGGCCCAGTAATGATTTGTCTCTAATAATTTATGTCAAGTAGTCAGTGATTTCATTTTTTTTTCCTCCCTCCATTTATCCTTCTCAGCCTTTTTGTGTCACCGCATTTTTCTAATTTGTAATAATTTGCTTTGTTTTGTAGGCACATTTGGTGGCTTTGGGACAACTACAACTACTGCGGCTGCACCAGGCTCTACTTTCAGCTTTGCTGCGCCCTCCAACACCACAGGTCAGTAGTATAGCTGCATTCAGCCTTATCAAAAAAATAATAATTTAGACCAAGATTAAAAGCATCATAAGGTTTTTTTTAATGAATAACATTATTAAAATGAGAAATAGGACAACTCAGTTGACATTTGAGTATTATATATCATTTTTCTAAACTGTACCTACTTAAGTTGGACTGTTGCTTACAGCTGCACACTCAGCTTTGTGTTAAAATACCAGCTTACAGATGCCAAAAGATGTCTCACTCACTGAACTGAAATCCTCTGTTTTAGGAGGCCTGTTTGGTAACACACAGAACAAAGGGTTTGGGTTTTCCACTGGACTTGGCACCGGTACTGCCGCTGGAACAACAGGATTTGGAAGTGGATTAGGAACAACTGGCCTGAGTGGGTTTGGAGGATTTAATATCCAGCCAACTCAGCAGCAGCAGGGTGAGAGCCCATATTTCCAAACAGTTCAACCTACATATGAAAATCAGCAACTTGTGACATAAGTCTGGTGGCCATTGTAAAACATAAAAAAATTGTAAGAACTTTTTTTCACTATGGTTTGAGAAACATCAATCGGTCTGTTCTGAAAGTGTCAGTAATGTGTTTTCAAAAAGCAATCAGCAATGTCTTATTTGCTGTTTTATTTGTTTCTTTCTTTTCTCTGCTTTCTTTTTTCCACATTAGAAAAGCTCAGCTCAAGTCCAGAAAATTGTGTTTCCAAAGGTTTTTTTTTTTAAAGAAACACTGATCTAGATAAAAATAAAGCGTATTAAAAAAACAACATTTATGACATTCAACAGCTGTGCAGTACACCTCTTATTCCTGCAGAGGGCGACAATAAGCAGAAAGTAAAAGTTATCAGCTTTAACAGCTCATCAGCCCAATAATGTGAAGCTAAAGGAGAACTAAGTAAGGTGTTTTAAAAAATCATTAAGTCTAAGACAATCCAACCTGTCATTTTTCTTTCCTTTCCCTCTACTAGGAGGTTTGTTTGGCCAGCAGGCCCAGCAAGCGGGTCAGGTGCAGTCCACCCATCTTTACCAGCAGGTCGCTGCTCTATCAGCACCCACTTTGTTAGGGGATGAGCGTGACTCCATCTTAGCCAAATGGAACCAACTGCAAGCCTACTGGGGCACTGGGAAGGGTTACTACAGCAACAACAACCCACCTGTGGATTTTACCCAGGAGAACCCATTCTGCAGGTTCAAGGTAAAGATGGATTATTCAGAAAAATGGCTGAAAATGTTGCTGTGCTCATTTGAGTTCAACTAATAACTGGTACATATCCTTGTGTTTGGTTTGCTAGGCTGTCGGCTACAGCTGTGTCCCAGTGAGCAAGGATGAGGATGGTTTAGTTATCTTAGTTCTTAATAAAAAAGAAGCTGATGTGCGAGCTCAGCAGCAGCAGCTGGTTGAATCCCTCCACAAGGTCCTGGGAGGCAACCAGACGCTCACTGTCAATGTGGACAGTGTCAAAGCCCTGCCCAGTGACCAGTGAGTTTCTGTAACACTCGTGCTACACACATGGTTTCCAAGTTCATAATAGAAACTTTGTAGAATATATATATATAAATCTATGTGGAATCATACTCTTGTGTCTATCAGGACAGAGGTGATCATTTATGTGGTGGAGCGTTCTCCTAATGGCACCTCCAAGCGTATCCCAGCTTCCACGCTCTTCAGTTATCTGGAGCAGGCCAACATCAAGGCTCAGCTCACGCAGATTGGAGTGCTCATGTCCGTCACACGCACAGAGCTGTCACCAGCACAGATCAAACACCTGCTGCAAAATGCACCTGCAGGTAGATGCATGCATGTTTGTGTTGTCTCACTCACAGAATTCAGTACAATTTTTGTTTTTTGACTTAATTGTCTTAAATCATAACTGAGGATGTTTTCTCTTCTTACTAGGAGTGGACCCCATTATTTGGGAGCAGGCTAAGGTGGACAATCCTGACCCAGAGAAGTAAGTTGGTTAAGAGGATCTGTCCAAAAGTTTTAATAAAGAGTGTCTATGAGTAATGTGAAAAAGACTGAGTCTTAAAAAAAGATTCTTTTTGTAAATTTGCACTGCTGTACTTCACTGTGTAACACAACTTACTCCCCCGGTGGGGACATAATCTAATCTAAAGGCTATTTCCAAAGGCACATCAGCAATATACATTACAGTTTAAGGGAAATTCTTTTCAAACTTTTGACTTATTCTCATATTTAAATAAAATTGAAGCACAATAGTTTTTAACTTAATTTTATTAATTAATAATTTTCTTCTGCCCCCACACAGGCAATTGATAAATATGTATATTAATTTTTTCCAAAAGCAAAATACAAATGATCAATTATGAGTTATAATAAGGTGTTGTGTGATCTCTAGAATTGTTACAAAATGCCTGTTATGCTATCGTTTTAATTACTGCCACAAGAAATTAAGAGGAAACAACTGATTCACTTTCTGTGGTAAATTATCTTCTCATTATTATTTTCGTTTCTTTTTATTTTTTTTTATTTATTTAATCTGTTTTTCTTCAGATTAATCCCAGTTCCCATGGTTGGTTTTAAGGAGCTACTTCGCAGGCTACAGATCCAGGAGCAGATGACCAAACAACACCAGACCAGAGTGGATGTAAGTTTTTGAAATGTAACAAAAGCCTCGTTGAACATGGGCATACTACTGCCTTCTGATTATCAACAAAAGGAATATTGAAACAGATTTTGTGGAGTCAAGGACAGAGGACACAGATGTCCAATTCATACTAGCTGCCAACAGATTGTTTACAGCTGGAATTATTGTTCTAAATACAGCTGCAAGTGGAAGTGGAAAGAGATATATTTAAACCATTTTGGCTTGTATATTTTAAATAACTTTGGTGGACTTTCTGAACGTATACTTCAGATACATCAGGAAATATGTGTGAAAGGCTTACTGACAATGCAAACACACTTTCAGTACAGTTTAGTCTCAAAAGCTGGTAGATAAAACAAAAAGTTTGTGTGAAAGCATGCATCATTTGTTTTTAGTATTTTCTTCAGTGACATTACAACAAAAAAGTCCCTAAACATAAAGAAAATATTCAGTGAGAAAAACAGAGCAGAGAGTGTTTTCAGGTCTAAATCGGTGGAGAAATGCTAAACTTTTTTACAACTGTTTTCGCTCGTTGCAGATTATCTCCAATGACATCAGTGAACTGCAGAAGAACCAAGCGACCACAGTGGCAAAGATTGCACAGTACAAGAGGAAGCTGATGGATCTGTCTCACAGGGTGCTGCAGGTAGCTGTCTCACCTTTCAAACTTTGTCTGGAAAAATTAGTTGTAGGTTTCTGGCTCTCCTTTCAACAATGAAATGACCTGAGATGAAAACCGTCTGTACATTTCAAAGAGTTTTAATAAATGCCCTGGCACTGTCTGCGTCTTTCCTTTCTTTGCGCAATTCTCTGTCATACTCATCAATCCTATTTCACTATTTTCTGGCAGGTGCTGATCAAACAGGAGATTCAGAGAAAAAGTGGTTATGCTATCCAAGTAG
>JAPZDV010000011.1:16217424-16269000 GCA_029814665.1 Acanthurus lineatus | reverse complement strand
GATCTAAAATAGCATAAAGATTTTTTTATTCTGTCTTTTAAAGTTTTATTCACAAATCCAAAGAAGCATGGAAGGTCATCATGATGCATCTATTTTTATAAGTTTTCCATAACAGCTTTATGAAACACCAGCTGCTCCTTCTTTTCCTCATGCGGGTTGTTGAGTTTCTATTACAACTCCCATTTCTTGGCCTGACATAAAAGGCAGAAATCTTCACTGATAAATACAATAACAATATTATTCCCCTTCAGTTTTCATTCAAGGACAGGATCTGGAGGAAAGAAAAGTAACAGAAAGCAAATATGGCTGCCGCAGGTGATGTGAATATCTGAAAGTCCGGAGCAAGTAAGCTTGGCAGCATCAACATTTTTGCGAGCCAGCAAAGGTTGAAGGCATGCAAGGAATGGTAACTCTGTGTCCTCAGATTCCCTCTCCTCTCAGTCCTCAGGTCTAAACCTGGTCACAGCAACACTTTCCCATGTAGCTGTGTGTGACGGTTTATCTGCTGCAGAACATTTCAACCCATAATTCACCAAAAAGGCTGCAAGAATTCTTGGAACAAGCTGATACAAGACTCGCAAAGTTTATTTTTGCAGCCAATACAAAATGACAGGATGATCCTGAGGTGAAGATTAGTTCAATTTCTGCAGATTTTATATCTGAGATGCAGACCTGCAGAGGTAAATTTATCTTTTGTAGTGCACGTTTTCATCCAGTAAAGAAATATACATCTATTTTTAAAATATAACTTTCACAAGGGGCAAATTTCCCTGTATTTTTATCTGAGCTTACATTTGTGGAAAGTAACTATTTTATTAAAGTAAAAGCAGCGCAATAAGCAACCTTCATATGTCTGCTTCATTCAAACTTTAGGGAGAAATGTATTATTTTTACTTCACATTTATCTGACAGCTATGACTTTAACATTTTGTTTGTTTTTATACATTAAGATTTCACATAGAAAACACATGATAAGTTTATAAAATCCAAAGTATTGATTAGTCAGGGCCCCTGGCTGACTCCCAGATGTCTCTAAGTTGTTAGCAGTTCAAAAAAAGTGATATTTCTTAAATGGTCTCATATTTTTGAACCCAAATAGATCAATGTGTCCAGTATTTTATCAAAAAAAGCAACAATTCGAGAAAATGGAGACAGATTTATATAGCAGAACTTTGTTTCTTTATTCTTTCCAACCCCATTAATCATCTCACAACCCCTCAGATTAATCTTGTGACCCTTTAAAGGAGCCGCCCACCAGGTTGAGCAACTGTAAATGTATATAAAGTAGTTAAAAGTGGCCTCACCTCACCTAGTCAGCTACAATGGTAGTATGCAACTTGTGAATCAGTATTACAGATGTAGTTATTCATAATATATCAGTCAGATTTCTTTTTAAGTACTTTCCTGTTAGATACCTCAGGTTCATTTTATGACAATTATACTTTTTTTTACTTATAATCTTGCAATGGGAAATCTTAAGATGTTGCTACTTAAGCTTCACAAAAGGATCTGAATACGTTTTCCATGACTGTCAAACCATTAAGGACCCTTAAAGCACTTTGTGCACTCACTGTTATCCTATCTGGGCCTCACAGCACAAGTATGTGATGTGATCTTGCGTAAGATGTTCTGCAGGTCTCAACAACACCGTGAAGACCTAAATCTCAGGTCTGAAATTATTGCCAGATTTCATGGTGCTGGAACACTTTTAGCAAAGATCGGCAGTGTTTCAAGAATGAAATGAGGTTACAACTCGCACACAGACTTTGGTGATATTCTATATTTTTCTCATTGTAAAAAACATCCCATACAATGACCAAAACCAAGAACAAATGATTCTGTAAGAAAGTTGTGTGTAGTTCTGTGGCAGATTTACAGATTTATTTCTCATTGCTTACCACAGAACTATGTATTTATATGTATATATATATATGAATATATATATACACGACCCCCCTAAAAAATCACGTCTTGTGATGGTCTTAGAGTTGTTATATGTTAGTATTTGTATTTATTTGTGTTTATTCTCTGGCTTGAATAGCTTTGTGTTAAAAATCATTAACCTCCAGTAAGGAGATGAAACAAATTGACACAGACAGGGATGTAGGTCTGGGCAGTGGAGGGAGGTGTGTGACTGAGTTTGTGTGCAGAAGGCCCAAAAGATAGCTGTGAATGCAGAGAGGGGCCCACAGAGGGTGTCAGTGTACAAAGTTATGGCTACCAAATAAATGCTATGTTGGCTATTAGAACAAAAAGGATATCTCCATATAATGCAGTTCAGTTAATGACTACAATAATACACATATAGATGAATTTATACATTTCTGTTAATCTCAAAAAAGATTTATCATCATGAGCTTCAAAAAAAGACAGTTATTATTACAGCAGGGCTGTTGTGTTTGATTTCATAGGATTGTACAGGTTTACCTAATAAAGGGGCCACTCTGTGTGAAATAATATGATTTGAAGAGCATTCAAGCTACATGATGGGCACACGTAGGAGAAGACTCTGCTCTCTGCTGGATCTTCCTCCTTGCACTCTTTCACAGGGGACAAGACAACAATGTTAAGTATCTCAAGGTCACACAAGAGTACTGGATGATAAAAACTCAGGTTCCCAGGCCCAGACAAACAATACATACAAGCTAACACCAGCAACATCACCGTCTGGTCACTCCTATCTCCTCGTCCAACCAAGACGCACAGAACCAGCCGCAGCCTTCGTCCGTCACGAGTCTGACTCCAGAGCAGTTCATCCGGACCGAGAATCCCACTCATGCACCATGTCCTTTACATTCATTGTCATTATGCTTCTGGGCTCTTCAATGGCCATTGCATTTGTCTTGCAACCGTCCAAGGAGGAACCTGCAGCCTCTGTTACTCATCACAGGTCAGTATAAAACACATTTTATGTCTGTGCAATGACCTGATTTTTGTTAGTAGTGACATTTCTTTAAAGACTGCAAATATAACTAAAAAACATCTTGTTAGGTCACAGAGGTTATCACATTTTAAAACAACCTCAGGCCTCTCGACTTGCCTTCCAAATTACATGTCGTAATCTGCCGAAGAATGCACCCTGAGGCCTGTCTACATGTGTGAAGGGGAAATTCAGTATATGATTCAAGGTCACTTTGACCGTTTGGTTTGTGAAGAATGTTTTGCAGAGATATAACACACTGTTCTGTTTAAGCTTGTACTTGATAACAAATATCTGCTCTCACAGTTTATTAAGGGCGATACAGAGAATATGTCGTTAAAATTTAAAAACCACAGCTAGCATCTGTTTTAATGCATGCATTTTTTTGTCTTCAATTCAGTCTTCTGTGTGTTTCTGTTAATCATTTTTAATATAATGCAATCTTAACTTGAGTGCTGTGTGATGTTCAGGTGCCAAGGAGAGTCATTGCACTCCATCAGGAAGGGTCTCCTCAGGGATCTCAACTTGCAGGTTGAGCCACGCCTGCCTGCTGGTGGGCTTGAGGGTGTCAGAGAACAATGGAAGAACACCTACAGTGGCATGGCTCAAGAAGTCCAGGATGATGCAGGTAAGTTGAACCCATAAGCTACTTTAGCATGCAGCTTTGTGGTTTTTTACCTCGTCTAACCCTCCTTTTACTCTGCCCTTAAAGTTCCAGTGTTCCCTGGATACTCTGTGTTACCTGATGGCGGAAACAGTACAAACCTTAAGTGCTGCTCCATGGCCTCGGAGGTCTTCATGAAAGGTATGCAACAATCTATCCGTCTGTTTCTGTATAATGATATCCGTTTATATATGAAGAAATCAAGCAATATTCTCTAAATCCATTCTTATGGTTACCAGACCTGGGATGGGACAACTGGGTGATCCATCCTCTCAGCCTCACCATCGTTCAGTGTGCGCTGTCCCACAGCAATGTTCAAGATGCCAACTCACAGGTATCCATCTCTGAGACTTTTAAATGTCTGCAAACCTGTCAAAAACTGTCAGATAAATATAGCAAAGAAAAAAGTACAGCATTTCCTCTGAATTGACTTAATCTGTGTACTTTGTTGCTTTCCACAACTGTGCCTGACTTTTAATGTCTTGTTGCCACAAACAGCATGAACCCTAATTTACCTCAGTATTCCCTCAAGCTTCAGCTTCCAATATACAAGCCTGTTTTCCTCTTCCTCAAACATAAATGTACTGTGCCAAATAAAACCTCTTGTGTGTTCAGTAGTATAACTGTGACAAAATGTGTGCACATAACTATTAGTAAAATTATATGCAAAGATGCGGACTCATAGTAAATCCATCTACAGTGAACTTATATTTAAAGCTTCCTTTTTACTCAAATAGTCTTTTTATAAGTTAGGCACATCTTTAATTGAAATAATCCAGCTTTGACAGACCGTATTTGTTATTAGATTTTTGCTCTTTCTTATTCAGGTGCCGTGTTGTCATCCAACCACCCAGAAATTGGTGCCAATCATCTACATGGATGAATCCAGCACCATCATCATTTCCTCCATGCAGCTGACCCGCAGCTGCGGCTGTGAACATGAGAACATCCAGCAGTCCAGCGAAGAGTAAAGTCAGATTTCTTATCCAGAGTATGCGAAAACTGTGAGCCATCTGTTGCCCACTCATGCTTAGCTCATTTTGTGGACTATTTCTCTTTCGATTTATGTATTATCTGATATCCTCATAAAGTGTGTGTTCAACACAGATCACGGGAACCAAAGCAAAGAGGCTAAGAGCTCAGATTTGCATTCCTGTTCCTCTATTCCAACCAGAAAGAAAGATGCAAGTGCCAGCATGGATTCTTTTTTTTAGCCAGTCAAAGATTAAAATAATCAACTAAACATGTCTGGTCTTAAATTAAAAACCACACATTTGTGCATGTAGATTAGTCATGAAGATAAGCAATAAAACTTTGCATTTCTGTAGGTAAATCCAAGTATTTCTCCTGCACAACAAGCTGGATGTGCAGTGCATATGCATGCAGCCACTTTATCTTTAAATAAATCTCATGACTGCAGAGTGCTATTTTAAGCTGCTAACTGTTACTGAGTGTTCCCTTCAAAAATGTGAGACTGACCAGAGCCAAATCCCCTCAGTTGTCTCCTTTCTGACCTGTGAATCAGCTATTTACTCTTACAGGCAAGAAGTCAATTTAGTCCCATAAAGGGAACAAACTTAAGACATAAAAATCATGGGGGAACTGCGTATTTAAATTAAGCATACACTCGCTGCTTTAAGGGTTTTACACTTTTACAAGGGAGATTAATAGGAGGAGATTTGGTTCACCAGTTTAACTGCAACTAAAACTTAGTATGAGTCTCTCTTGGGTGTGAGCAACATCTGTGCTGAGCTTTTCCACCAACGCCCCTTGGCCATGCTCCATTTTCATGTTTCATCTGGTAGAAAAGATAAATGGGATGATGCCACTCTGTAAACGCCCCAGAATGTGGCTTTACTAGTAAACAATTAAACAGTTTTATTGTTGCATGAAAGACATAGTTTGCCACAAAATAAAATCTAAAAAAAGTAACATTAAACCAAATTAAAGCAATATGTAAAAAACAGACGAAGACACAGATTAAACTGTCTTATTTTTGATTTAAAACATTGATTTTCGTGCCTAAATTTGACTGTCAAAATTCAGATTTTTGCTTTTAAAGATTTCATTTTATTTTGTTTTTGTCTCAATCTAAAGCATTTAGTTTGATATTAATAGCATAATTATTGTTTTTTTTTAAACTCACATGTCTCTTAAACATTTCTCATGCTTTTTGTTTTAGTTCTGTAACACATTTTATGTTTGTATTTGTTTAATGTTCTGACTCACATTACAAAATTACCTCACTGTTGACTTTCTTAAGTATTTTTCCCACACGGACTTCTACTTATCACCTCAACTTAATATGATATATATATATATTCAAATGTATTTGATGTGACATCTTAATCATTTGTACCTACTTACTGATTTTTTTTCTCACACATTATTTGAATAAAACTAACCGCAAACAAAAGTTTTTGGCATTGCTTTTTTTTCTTGTAAAAATAAATTATGGACTCATATTAGTATTATTTTTTTAAAGAAAAAAAAGCTGTTCCTCATGCCAGACATTCAGGATTTCACGCCTTTGTGTCATTAACATGTTCAGTCTAGGAGGGAGGAAAAAAAAAAAGCCGAGGGAGAAATTTTGGCACTAAACTCCGGAACACCAGGAGCTGGTGAGGGAGAGAGCAACATGTTGCGCACTTCTGGGAAGTCTGCACCATTTTCCATTGCTCTGCATGCACACTCAGGGCTTTTATGATTTAGTTCCTGGATGTAGTGCAATCAAAATTTATGATTCTCAAGTTGTGCATTCAAGAAAGTGATCCCAACAACTCAACAAGAGGACAGCACGATCTGGGCCTGTAGCTCAGCGTCGCCAGCAGTTTTATGTGTCCGTGATATTGGACAGAATGTCGAGGTATTTCACTGTGTGGGTGTCTTTTGGCATACTGGCCCCTCTTCTGTTGGCTGTGGGGGCCATTGAGTGTTCAGAGAAGGAGACATTGCTGAGAGAGATTCCCAGCAGGGTGACACAACCGACGGACTGTTTGATAGAGTGCACTGGGATGACGTACATTAAAAAGCTGCAGCTTCAGGACAATCATAATATACGGCTTAAAGATTCCACTGAAGGTAAGGAGACACTCTGATATTTTCAACTTAAGTGTGCTGATATAATCACATATCATCAGCTTGGTGTATCAATGAAAGTGCTTCTCTTATGTCATTTCATCCCTGCTTGACTGACAGACCCACTCTGATGCGTATAGGCTCTCATCTAATAGTTTCTCTGTCTAGGAGACCTCGGGGAATACTGCTGGTCTATGGAGCTCAAGTGCACCGCAGGAGAGAGCTTTCAGCATGCCTATGTGGTCCTGCCTGTGGATATATCTGCAGTTACACATGAGATGCTGGAAGTCAAAACCACTGCCCCTGCTGCCACCACGCTGCATGCACACAAGAGCCCCACCACGCTCGCAGAGAGCTGTGGCCTCCGTTTCGACGTTTCACAGCACTTCAGCAGTACAGAGGACGCAGGGACTTCATTCTGCATACAGATCATCAGTCAGACAGACGTCCTGGGGGACAAAGTTCTTAAATGTCCTCCCTATCTGGTCACCTTCTGGCAGAGAAATCCAAATCAGTCCAACCAAGAAGGTGGGGGATAATTATCAGGGAATAAATAGTCAGATTTTTACTTCAGTAAAATCGCACTGAATGAATTCTACACCACAAGTAAGCCCTGCATTAAAAATGCTACTTTAGGATTCTGATACTAAATCATATCTCATTCATGATAATAACTCATGCATTAATGTATAAGCTGGATTTTACTGTTATGGTCGTAAGGTGAAGCTAATTTTTACCTATTTTATACAGAACTGCACCTAGTGATTATTTGCATTATGCATTAATCTGCTAATTCTGTTCTTGATTAATTGATCAATTGTTGGTTTGCAAAATTAAAGTGCCATCACAAAAATGTGCAATTAATACCTAAAAATTCACAGTGCCTTTTTAGCAAGTTATTGCACAGTTGAAATCCTCCAGATTACAAAATTTATGCAAAGGAAAAGCAGAAATTGTTGTATTTGCGAAGCTCAATCTATGAAATGTTGATGAAAGCTACTGCAATTATTTCAGCTATACTTATGTACAATGTTGGAAAGTTTAAGCTATAACAAACTTTTTTAAGTTCTCCATATGTTTTACCGGCATCTTGTAACTTGTAAATATAGTAGAGGTATCTTGCATGTTTGCAGTGAGGTGGATTTAACATGATTTGCATAGTTTCTAGACTTAAAACCTTATCTGAAGGCGTGAGTCGTGACGTATTCAACATAATATATAAAGTAGTGTAAAAAATAGTGTGTAACAGTTTCATAGTTATTTACTACTGGCTTAAACATTTCTCCCTGATGACTTATGACAAGGTAATGTAGAACAATTGTTTGTGTTTTTGTTTAGAATCTGTTTTCCAATGATTCCTCTTTCACATTAAAGCTCATTTTGGCACATTTACAATAAGCTAGGCACATTTTGGCAACAGCTTTCACTGTCAAACTAAATCCATAGTCGGGGTTTGACATAGTTTTTTCGTTCTATAAGGACATTTTACAATCACAGTTAATGATTACCAGTCTTTAGGGTTGTTTGATGTGACTTCAAACCCCTTGTTTCGTGTTTTTGACGTGAATGTATCTGATGGTGTTAAGATGTGGATCACTTCGTATGTATGAGTCCAGCTTTGTCGAACACTAAAAGACGTTTATTAGAATTTCTACAAGACGTTATCAGTGCTTTGCTAGACTTATTCAGAGGTAATGATTGTGATGTAAAAGTTCAGTTCTCTCAGTTTGATGAAGAATGTAGATGTTAACTGCTGACAATGTTTATGGCAATAATAAAATATGTCATTTTCTTTTTCACCCACATGTTTAATTATTGAGAATCACAGATTTTAAAGTTATTACTGTAACATCATGAAGGAACCTGTGACTGAAAACAGTTCTTATTTGGACTAAATGTGCTGTAACATTTGGAGTACTGCTCTAACATATGTACAGTTTATACCCTGTATGTGTTTATCAGTTAATGTACATATATGGAGCATGTCAGCATGTTCTGCTCAGGTAATCATGCAACATGTGTGTGTTTTGATAATTTTGTGGCTCAGATAAAACAAGATAAGCTATGCAGCCCTCCTAACGTGCATGAGAAGTTAAACTCTACAAGTGTTTATGTTGAAAGCTTGGAGTCACTAATTTTTTTGGTCTTTCTGTTTCAGATATTTGAAAATTACATGTCAGCGCTACGTAAGAAAAAGGTTAAATATCAGCTTTTGCACATATTTGTATGTATTTCACCTGCCCTGGTAGGTTTGTGTGACCATAATGATCCCAACCTATTCTGTTGTGTTTATCTACTCAAACCACAATTTAGTGCCACCTTGTGGTTATTTTTAAAATTGTAGCTTATCAGACAGCGGTCTTTTACATTATTCAGCCTCTAGATGTCAGACTTGTCACAGGGCAATATTGCATGTCTGTGTGTTGACACTCCTCACTGCAGTAGGTGTGTGTTATAAAAAAAAATGTGAGATGGAGACAGTTTACATATTCACTGAAATATTTGTGTTTTTAAATCACTGAGACACTACATGCAACCAAAAGACTTTGTGTCACACACAAACTACTACTAACTCTCAGTCAGTGTCTTGAACGCATATTTCAATTCTAAATAGGCGCAATTTCTATTACATTACACTACTAACACAACTTTAAAAATATTGTGTGTTAAAAAAACTTAACTAATACTTTCTGGATCCACTTTTTTAAGTTATATTGACCATTTATTGGACAAATGCAAGGCTTTTGACAATCTATGTAGCAGTCAGATTTGTTTTAGATATGCTCTGACTACCTTTGTTTAAAATTGTAATAGTTAAACATGAAAATCACACATGCAGGTGTTTGAGATAGCGACCCATGGCCCACTCGGCTGCCATGAAGCCTGCAGTTACGTCTAAATGGAGGAAGATGGGGTTAGTGTGCTCCACTGGCAGACGGCCAGCGGCAGCATAACATAACCACCCAGGGTGAGTGTCCAATAACAGACCTTTTCTGCACAGCCTGTGCTCAGGCCTGCATTAAATCATACACGTGCCGGTGTCCATGTTCAAGCAGCAACATACGGACAGTGGTGGACTCTGGCTGTCCGTCTGAAAACATAAAAGAAGGGGGGCACTAGCGTGCACAGTGCCATGACGCATTTATTTATGATTTAATAATTTCAAACCATATTCTAGAGTGTAGAGCCATACGACACTGTATCATGTTTCCTCCACTGGAAAGGCCCCTAGAGTTCACCTCATCCCTTTTTTCTCCACCAAAAGACAAACTGTGGCACTTTATTGTGTTTGCTTCACTGGATTGGCAAACTGAAGAACTCCTAATGATACTTTCTACACTGAAAAAGCACCCAAGTGGGCACTTGATCATGTTTTCTCCACAGACAGGCTGCACTATGGCTCTTATTATGTTTTCTCAACTGGAATGGCGATATAGAGGAAACTTTATTATATTTTCTACACTGAAAGAGCACCCCAGAGGGCACTTTATTGTGTTTTCTGCACTAAAAGGGCACCTTATGGCTCTTTGTCAGGTCCTCTTCACAAGCAGGTTACCTTTTCAAACTCTTTATCATGTTTTCCTCCACTGGAAGAGCACACTGGAAGGCACATCTTCATGTTTTATCTACCATACGGGCATCCAAGATGGGGCACTGGTATTAGCTGCTTGATTTTTCAACCCAAATACAACTTTTTCTCCTGTACTCAATCCCACATCTCTTGCTGAAATGTGTTAAATGATTCATCTGTTTTTTGCTGCAGGCAAAATGAGACATTAGAACTGCAGCCAGTTTTGCCTCTGTGTCATTAAATCTAAACTCACTCACCATATCTGGCACCAGGGTGGCAAACTGAGTCAGAAGGCTCTATTATCTGCAGTATTACTGGGCAGAAGAGCCTCTTCCTGCCAAGTCCACAGGTCCTGTGTTTCAGCTGTGAAAGAGATAAAATGTTGTATCACCAAAACCAACCACATTGAGTTGTGCCATTTGGAATTTTTGCACATTATGATTGGTCATTATTTTATGTAACAGTGTTTTGTGCTCCATTCACAATTAATTTTGTCACGTATGTCTAATGTTTGATTCAGGTATTGGATGAAACATAAAACTAATGTTGAGTGGCCACTGTGTTTTTAAAAGCAGACCATGAAGGACAAAAAGGTTATTCTTTTTCAAACAGAAGCATTTTTTTTAAAGTTGGTACTGTTTTGATTTCTCTGGATGAGCTATCAGTGAATTAAAATGATTTAATCCAAATTATCCCGAAAAAATTAAAACATAAATTGGCTTAAAGAAGGGAGAGTGACTCTGGTAGGAATGATAGTGGACCACCAGCAGAGTAAATGTGTTTAATTGAAGGTAACTCTTTTAAAACACACCATTGTTGCTTAAAGTAAAGCAGATAAATATACTGATGATCTATTTAATCTGCTTGACAATTTTTTGGCTTTTAAATTAACTAAAAGTTGGGCTTTTAAGTTGATCAATTTTTCTTTTTGCACCATGGCTCTCAGTTATGCTAATACTCCTCTGTCACTCTAAAGCAGGGAAAGCAGGTATAAAAATATCCTTTACTGCCACACTCAGGGTCAAATCTCAGCTTCTCTATAATTGTAAATGTATTTTTTTTTCTGTCTCCTTCTGTAACACTCATTTCTTTTATGCCACAGATCTATTTTTCTCCAGTGTGTCAGCAGTCAAAACAAATTAAGATAACTTGCAAACATGCATTGACTTGAAAATCAGCAGCACTGCATCAAATAACGAAAACTTTTAAGCAGGTCTCATAACACCACTGAGTGGTTAAACATACCTATCTAAACACAGATGACTGTACCATGTCTGTCACGCAGGGGTAATAGAGTAAAGTTTGAGCCAACTGAGGTAATGAAGAATAAACAGTAAATTATAGTAGTATTATGGCTACTAATTGACTTAATAGTTTCATTTACTTTGTATTTACTCTTACAATAGTAAAACAAATGGTTTAGAGGTGTTTTCCGACATGTTTAAAGTGCATTGAGTGTATAAAACCGAGCTTCATCCCCGGATGGCTGAATAGAGTAGAACAATCCAGTCGGCAGAGAGAGTGGACAACCCAAACACGGACGGTTAGCAGACAACTATCAAACAACGGCGGCCTGACAAGCCTTTCACACCAACAAATTATCTTCACCGGTAAACGATGTGACCTAGGGAGAAGGACACCGTGGTGAGGACTGTCAGAAACACATGACAACCAACTTTGGTTGTTGTGAGAGACGCACCATGGCATCTCAGCCGAGGTAAGGCAGCCCCAGCCGCGGCTAGCTGCTAGCTGCGGGGCGCTAGCTTCACAGCTTGCCCTGAACGTTAATTAGCTAGATACGGTTAGCCTGCTCACTAGCAGTGCGTTTGACAGGTCTTAAAGTAAAAGTTGTAGTTTGAAACTCTGCGAAAGTATCAGAAGAAATGTGGTGTGAGTCTGGTGATATTTTTGTAGTTAATTTAAAAGTGACATGCAGTGGTTTAATGCTAGCTTGATAAGCGGTTCGAGGAGGAGGTGGAATCAGCTGGAAAGAGCAGGGTGATGTGATTTTTACCAGCTGGTCAAACGGGACTTAAATGTTTATATAAGCTCTTTTTATCTGTTTTTGCCCCCGTGTTTGTAAACGTTTACATGTTCACTGTTAGTTTTTAAGCCTCGCTTTACTTAGACGTTATTTTTAACCTCATACATCGTGTTTGATTAACTTGGATTTTGGTTAACTAATTGGAAACTTAGGGAACGGGTTGGACTCTGGACTGTCTGCATTCAATTAATTGACTTTACTGTGTATATTACTTTAAAAAATCACCGAAAACACAGGGCAACCAAGTTCATCCGCTCAGTAAAACCATCATGTAACTTTGGCATTGGTAATCTGAGGAGAGGAGAAGTACTTAAACAGTCAGTATACAGTGACATTTTCTCGTTTAATGATGTGGCTTCAACTTTCAGGCAGTCTGTTGAGTAAAAGCTTCAGATTTATTTAGAAAATAGTACAACTGACAGTCATGTGTTGTCAGCTAATTAAAATAGGAGTTTAAGTTTTAAAAAGAGATGGTGCCTTAAAATTGGTGCTTTGGGTTGCTCATGTTTTTCACATTATGTTGTGGTAAGAGCAAATGGCTTTCTGTTGTAGAGGATTTTTAAATAAATATTCTGTAAGGACTTTTTAAACAACAAAAATATCGCAGAGGAATTACTGAAAAATATTATATACTCTATAATTAGTGCAGTGACCTGGAACACAGCATGAAAGAGTGGGTTCAGATCTGTGAAAGTACACGTTGTGTGAAGATTAGAGAAAAACCTAGTAAACTGAAATCAAAAGTAAAATTTGTTGATTGTTTGTCTTTTAGTAAATGAATTGTCATGAACTAAATCGATTGTAGGTTTCAAAAGCTATCAATCATTCAACACAGCCCAAGTTGGCCAATTATTTTTTGGGTTCAAGCAAATATTTGCAAACTCCAACGACATTCAGTTTACTATTTTACATATTATCACTATTATGCAAATCTCTCAATTGAAAAGCTCTTACACGGGAATGTTATTATTTATAGATTGATTTATTTTTCAGAATAGTTAACCTTTCATTTACGGCCAAATTGTTGCATTTCTGCTCTCATTTCAGCCAGACAGAGTTTGATTGCAATGAATGTTCAAAAAAACCCATATTTAAGGACATTTTCAAAGATAGATTAATAGATATATAGATAGATTGATAGATTAATTGATCGACTAATTTATGCATAAATTGGTGTTATTCCATAAGACTACTATTTTTTTACTTGCATGATTTTTATCTGCACAATAATACACCACATAGCTGTGTCAATTTCTTTATCACTCACTAGGTGATTATGCATTATGTTGCGTCTCATTTTCCTGAGAGAGCTGAGACAAAGAGGGACAAAGGAGAAGCCTTTAGGCTCGTGAAGGAAATTATTAAACCCCGAGTGTCTTTTTTGAGTGTTTCACAATCAATAATTTTTCATTTATGAATATGAAAAGCTGCTGTTGGTGCCATTAGTCCTGTTCAATTGATATTTTTCCTCATCTGCTGTGTTACATCAAAAGCTTGACTGTTTACTGTCTAGTCAGATAGGCTGTCCAAGCAGTAAAAACATTTAATCAAAGGGTTGTTGCTACCTGTTATAAAACTTCAGTGTAGATACACCTGTTCTTCCTCTCTCCTTGCACCTTGACTTCTTGAAGTTCATTTAAGGAACTGGAAGATCCTCCTTGGAGTTCAGAGGGAAACAAGTTCAGGGTCACAGTAGGACAGAAGACACGAGGAAACATGGGTTAGCATACAGAAAAGCTCTAGTGGCTCTCAGAGGTCATATCGCAGTCAAACATATACAACCAGTGTTTTACAACGTCTTTAAAGTTATTTGTCTCTGTGACGTGTTTAACCCTTTTGTGCTTAATGCTGTAATTACATTTTGGTGTGCACTCACATAACCTGCTGTTTGTGTATAATTAAGGATCGTGATGTAAAAGTAATTTTTTTAAGTTAATTAGAAACTAGAAACCATGTGATGCAGAGCTACTTTATGCATGACTGGCAAAATGAAGAGGAAAATATTTTTGTGTGTTGTATCATTGATATATCTGATAAGTATAAGAACTGCTTTCTTTTGTAGATTAATCATTTTATGACAATAATCATTGATAAATCAGTACACTCAGAGCTATTTTAGTCGAGTATGTGGTGGATACAAGGAACAGCAAATCAAAATTTGTTTTTAAAGGCAGAAAACTTGTTCACCAAACATCCAACCAGGGCAGCCAGACCGCTCAGAATGATTGACAGATTTATCTAGTTATTCAGTTAATATATTAGGCATTGACACAATACTGAAATTGAATCACTTTGAGATTGTTAATTCCGTAAGGTTTTTGTTCGAGCCTCATCAATTATTCAACCCCCCCGGCATTGTTTTCAGGAACTGTTTGTTATCAATTCTGTAAGATGCATATGTTGTATTATTAAACTGTATAATCAGCAGTAAAATGTATGTTTCATGCTTGTTCAAGAGGACTAGTGTGTAAGTTTAGTACAGGCGGAGTACGTTGCTTTAGCCCTGGCTGTTGCTGATGTGGGGCCTTGTGACTGGGCAGTGCCAGTGTGTGCTGTACCAGTTATTTGAGCAGTCTCTCTACTAAATTAATGAGTAAGTGCTCATGTGTTTGGCTTAGTCTCAAATCTGTGCTGCTCCACTTGTTACCATGGAATTATCCCGTTGGGGTTGCTGAGGATGATCAGTTCTGTATTTTGGGAAGAAAGCCACAAAATGTAACGTAGATGAAGTTCATGTTAGTATATTAAAATTCAAAACAGATGTTATCCCGTGGGGCCTCCTGTTGTTTCCACAATTATATTTTTCAGTAGTAAAGTTACTCTTTTTGCCACTGGCACCACATCAGAACTGATATTCATGATTATCTATTTGATGTCTGCATTGGCTGCACGCCATCTTTGGGGACTAGAGAGAACAGATGTGAATGTTCAGGTGAATCCTCCTGGCGTCTGTAAGTCTAATTACACTTGTCTGTAGATCTGATAGGCACTGTCTTCTCCCATTAGACACCACTGTTCTGCCCCGAGGGTAGACAAGTCTGTGATAAGATACCTTAAATTCACAATCTCTAAATTTGTCTTTAGCCAAATCTAATTTTTATCATAGAGATCAGTCACATTTATTGTTTTTGGGGTAATAAATGTATTGAAAAACTCAGAAACTAAAAAAAAAACAACCTAAAAATCAGGGTTAATTGTAATTTTAATCACTTAGTAGTGAAGCATCGTAGCTTTGCGGGATTCAGGTTCTAATATTTATAGCAACTACTGCATCTTTTTTTGTATTTAGTGTTCAACTTAAAACGATGCACTTGTAAATGCAGTGCTGATTGAATAACTGTCTTTCTTTTGTAATCTTCTGCAGTGTTGACAATGAAGAGAGGAACCTTCTTCGCCTCCGAGCATGGGAACAGAGGAACCTAGAAACAAGCCAAGCCAAAGAACTCAACCCTGAAAATGTGCCACTCTTTGGGGAACCGTACAAGGTAAAGACTGACCTGGCCAGACTAAAAATGAGAATATTGTCAGTTAGTGAGTCTTTATTTCATAAAACATATAATTGGTGAAAAACCCTGCATCCCTGTGGAGACTATTTATTGTGTGTAAAAAAACAGGGTTTTTTTAAAGTGAGAAAACATGCAGAAAAGCTGGCAGAAGTGCTTTTCTATCATGAGTAGTATCTGCACTCTTCCTCTGAGGCTGCAAACATCCTAAAAGCCAACTTACAGTAAATAAGACATGGCAGCCTGAACAGAGAGAGAGAGTGGCAAGACAGGTCAGTGAATCACTCGCTACTGCTGGTAATACCTAAGTGCAGTGCAGTTCTTTGTGTGAGCGAATGACAGTAATTGAAGGGAACTCAGATGGGCGTATCAGCTAATATAAACTCCTCATTTCTCATCTGGAAGTTGGCATCTAAACAGACAAAGGATACTCTTAAGTGAGATTTTATTGAGTAAATCAAGCTTTACTTTTAATATTTAAATGTTTAATCTTAATGGTTGCTGCTTAAAATTTGTCTTCAGTCAGTCTAGGAAACTGTTTATAAAAATTTCAAATATAAAACTAATACTTCTGAAAGGAGAAGAATGATAAAGGAAGAAAACATCAATGGGGGCTTGATGCTTAAGGTTTTTTTTGCAGAAAATACTGTTTCAGTGTTGTTCTAAGCAATATGTTGCAGTGTATACACCTGAGGGCTTAAGGGCATTTGGCTCAGTGTAATTATGTTTACAAGGTTTTGTAAACTGAGATATTTGTCCTCTGTTTACCTCTTCTTTTTCTAGACAAACAAAGGGGATGAGCTTTCCAATCGTATCCGGAGGATGCTGGGCAGTTATGAAGATGTGAATAATCCCCATCCCTTTCCTGTTGAGCCTTTACCCATTCCTTCTCATGTAAGCCTCTCACAGTCAGGTCAAGGTCAGCCAAACACAGAGAAACCAACCAAACCTCCATTCCATAACCAGGTCCATTACTTGTCCACCCAAAATCAGAAAGCTCCTTCTGGTAACGGTTACTCCTCTCAGCCCACGAGGACATCCACTGCCTCCCCTCTTCCTCCTAACCCCCATGGACATTCATCTGCTTTCTTAAACACGTCGTCGAACCACAGTCAGCTCGGCCACTCGACACACCAACAGAAGAAGAGTGAAGCCCAATCAGATCTCAGGGAGCGAATCAGCCTTTCCCAGGAAATGTCTTCTCAGTCCTCTGATGCTAAGCCGCAACCCAGCCTGCGTTCCAGTGACAAGGATACCACTGACACGGACACTAAGGACACCCCTGAAAGGCATCAGCTTCAGGGGTCCACAGATCAGCCCCCTGAGTGCGGCAGCTCCATGGATGTTTCCTCATTTAACCTTAAACAGTCCCCCAAAGATACATCTCTGCCTCAGGCCAACAAGGGTAACTCGCTACCTTCCCAGACCTTCCCCTCACTCTTGTCTAAGCAGCCCAGTATAGTCATGACCCAGAAGCCGACAGCGTATGTGCGGCCCATGGATGGTCAGGACCAGGTGGTCAGCGAGTCACCTGAGCTAAAGCCTTCACCAGAGCCATATGTGCCTCTCCCGGAATTAATCAATAAATCTGACCTGGGCAAAACAAAGATACTTCCAGAATATTTGGAGGTGAGTACCTTTTCATCAGTCTCACAGTAAGCTTTGCTAAAGAAACCCTTATTTTTTCTTCTCTTAAAACTGCTACTTATTATATTTCTATTGTGGTTTTTGTATGGATCAAAAAAATGACATAAAACATTTTCATTAGTGAGCCTTAAAGGTGGATTTTGTTATCTTTGGGCAGAGCAAAGCTAGCTTTCTCTCCCTGTTTCCAGTCTGTATGCTAAGCTAAACTATCTGGCTGCTGGTCTGGTATTCAGCTTAGTATTTATCTTCTCATCTACTGTAATGCTTAGCAAGAAGGCTAATAAATGCTTTTTAAAAAAGTGCAAACTATTCCTTTAATAGCAGTTGTAGCAGTAACTACACAGCATACTGGTGAGCAGGGATATGTTTCAGGGTTGGATTTTTCATAATTATGAATTTCAATGTGTGTGCAAATTTGAATTAAATTTTCTTGGCTTGGATAATGGTAGTTTCCAAGTCCAGTTGTAGTGGTAGTTCCAGTTGTTCCAGTTGTAATCCAGCTTTCTATAAACACAACATTTCCGACACTGTCACAAACTGAGCACTGCATGTGCACGTAGCAGGTGCAAGCAATAACATTTTTGAGTAAGTATTACAAGTTACATTGCTTGAGGGTCGGGTGTGAGAGAAACTGATAGCAGGAGGGAAGTCCTCCTTAATATTCTGCACTGTTGTCAGGGCTTTAAATATACTGTCTCACGGCTTACAAGCTTTATGCCTGCTGATCTTAGGATGTTCTTTAATGCTCCTTGGTTTTGACTTTCTCGCTTGACTGCAGGCATTCAGGTAGGACTTGCTTTGTAGTTGAAGATTTGGCTGAACTCCAGTTCAACTCTATTCATTGTTCTTTGTCACACAAACACACACACGCAGGCCTTGCCTTGCCTGCAACACTCCACACCTCCCTCACCCTCCTGCAGCAGCACAGCAGTGCTGAATATACTGCTGTTGTCACGTCTGGGACTCGTCCAGTGCAGGATAGCTTGTCAGTTACTCATTCCCTTATTTCTCACAAACCCCCCACCTCCAAGTTAAGTTCCACATCTGAAGACATTTGTGAATGTACGGTTTTATAATAAAAGTCACTTTGGCCTCCAAAAAATTTTAAGCAAAACTGGGATCTTGTTTTGGGCATTACTGCGTAACTAAAAGAAGTAATGTGATTACAGCAATGTGTAACTCAGGTCAGTACAAAGATTTCATTGGTCTGAGAGCAGACTTCCTTGTGTACACTGTCACAAATATCTAAATTTTAGACTTCTGCTTTGTGATGATCCCAAGGTGCTAAATGCAACATTTCATGTCATCAACAAAACAGAATATGAAACATTAGGGGAATTTTAGGGACCTTATTTCAGAAAAATGGAAGGTTTTTGGTTCGGGAATCATTGTTTTGCACTATGCTGCACTTAAAAACAATAGATCAATATTTCCTGTTTATATAATACTGCTTGCTGGAACACAGGGTAACTGTATTCAAGCATGTGGTGTCATGTCTGATTCAGGTGCGTAGCAGCAGTGTGTGTGGCAAGCAGCCTGTGGTTTGTGTGTTTTTCGTGTGTATGCGTGTGTGTGACCTCAGCTGCCTCTGATAACTTCACCGCTTGGCTCAGCAGGACAATAAATGAGCTTTGTCACCAACTTACATAACTGCTCCAGAGGCCCTTTCACTCTGACCTTATCTCAAACGCTGTCCATTCATAAAGGCAAATCTGAAAGGCAGGCTTGAAAACACACTGAAATGCAGCCTGTTGACTCACTCACTCACTCACTCACTCACTCACACGCAGAGTGTTTATCTAATGTTGTGGTTGGCCAGTGTTGCTGGCTGATATGGGCCTTTGCGTCATTAATCTAGTGACACAATATAAGAATCTGTGATTCTGATATTTTTCTGTTCTTCTTCTCTTTTTATGATGGAGACTTTGTCAGTGCTATAAGGCCTATAATGCAAAGATTTGAGTAGCCGTTTTCAATATTTGCCATGACTAATAAACTGTCACAACATCTTTTGTTAATCTAGTGTAAGATTTAATTGCCTAAATTAAAACAATTTTTAAAAAACGAAATAGATAGACATATAATACACACTGTTGTTGTCTTTTTAATGCATTCATTTAATATGCCATAATTAAATCCAAAAATCATGATAGGATGAAAATTGTTCACCTTTTGCCTACAACATTTAATGACTTGTGAATGTTTTACATTGTTTTTCATTGTGACTTGAATTTTTGCTTTTAAATAATTTTAATTCACTGACAATACACTCATCCCAGATAGATATGCTTCTATGTGGGTGAGAGATTTTCTTGTTTTTGTTTAAGTTTGACCTGTAAAATACCATGAATGGTTTTCAATCAGATGTCAGCCCTGAAGCAAACTGTACTGTGTTTGTCCTTTGTGTTATTATATGCATACAGGTTTCAGTGTTTTCTTTAAAGCTCATTGTTGTTCTTTTTCTTTTTACAGACAAAGACGAATGAAGCTCAGTGTGTTGAGGACATATTAAGGGTAAGTCCACCTGTTTAAATCCTCATTTACAGTTGCAATGGACTTATTAACGTCCTACATTTATTTGTGTTTTAGAGTTCTCTGAATGTACATGAAATGGATGGGAAGAGTTTTTGGCAGAAATAAGCATAGAAAGTGATAGTGAAACTTGAAAACAGGACTGACTGAAAATAAAAAAGGGTGGCAGATATTTAAACAAGTGGTTTAATGGAGTCTGGCCATTGTAACTCAGTGTGGTTTATCCTGGCATTCCTTTTATTTAAGTCCAGATGCTGCATGGAAATCCCAGAAAGGGTCTAAAATCATGTTCAAGGTTGTTTTTATTGCAAATCCTGCTGACTGTACTGTGTCAAAGGGTGATTAACTTTCTGATGCTTTTACTCTGCTTTATGTTGAGTTATTGTCAAATCTACTTGTGTATGTGTGGGGTTGTACATGCAAGCACATAAAACACAAATAAAAGCTTTTAATCGTGCTTCTATTTCCATGTTTGGAAATACACAATTTCTTCATAGTTTCTGTATCTGGAACACTCATATCACAATGTACATTTTTAATATTTTTAATGACAGTGCTCATGCAGATTTTATCTTGCATAAATTCTGAAATTTCAGCAAATGTTTTAAAATTTGTGCATAAATTACCTTTTTATAATGTATATATGGCTGAAAATCTTGAGTAGCATACAACTGGCTTCTGAGTTTTATATTACTTTATATGACGGTTTGATCCAGCTTGCAAGGAAAAAAGCATTTAAAAAATATATCAAAAACAAAATATATTTTTTATCAGAACTTTATTTGTTTGAGCATATTGGTTTGGCTGTAAACACATTTAAAGTGTCCATTTAAAAAGTTTATTGTTCTTGTTACTGATGGAGCCCCAAGGATTAACTGCACTCGTCCAAAAAAAGAAGTGCAAAACTTTGAAAGCTGCTGTTTTCACCACAAATTTAATCAAAAGCAGAGTGTTAAACAGCCACCAGAAGAAGATTAAGCTTCACTTAATGTACAGAGATCCATTTTCCCATTGTGAGGCGTGATGGCAGAGCCACATTAACATGCTAATTTACATACTGAGAGAAGAGGTGAAACAACTCCTAATGAGTGGATAAAAGGAAAACCTGTTTGGAAGCTCAGGGATTGCAAATGGTTTTGTGATTTTGGCCTTCATGGTGGACGTTGCCAAGAAATTCTAAGGGCTGAGCCTCAAGCTGCAAGGTCCCAACAAGCTTCTCAGCTCTCTGCTTCCCAAAGAAGAAATCATCTGAAGCAAAATGAAAACTGTGGCAGGTACAGCTGTGCATTTTCCATACTCTGCAAGAACAAAAGTTTGCCATGATATCTGAATATTCTCAGTATGCAAAACTCCCTCAGGCATTTGAAGAGAGGTTTCAGGACATAAAAAGTAAACGAAGGGAACTGAACGTATTTGCTATGCTGTTTAACTGTAAAACCAGCTGAGGTGCCTGACAACCTACAGTATAGATTAATTTAGATGCAAAGCATTGATGAGCTCAGAGCTAGAGACGACGGTGTTTTATAAACCGTATGTACATCCTGAGGATTTTTCCCAACCCATGGAGAAGTTTTCATCCCTGTCTGGGAAGACATACAGCTGTAAGCAGCTCTCAAAACCAACTCTTGCAAAGTCTAGTCTGCTTAAGACAAACCGAAAAACCTGGAGAACCAGTTGTGAGTAGCATTGCCGTCAGAAGCCTGGCTGAGCAGAAGTGGTTACATTACGGTTAGTGTGATTATGTGTTTTGTTAATTAATCATAGACCTCAAACGTTGTTATGAAAGCTGTGAAAGCCTGTGATATGAAAAATGTCCTTCAACCCTCGTCTAGAGAAAAATTAACACTGAAATTCTGTGTTTTTGAACACACAGTCCTCACATCTACAGCAGGCTGGTTGTAATGAAGGTATTTTGCAAATGTAGTAAAGTAAAAAGTAGATAACTGTCTCAAACAAGCAAAGGACCCGTTCTTTAAAATTAAATAATATTTGACTGCTAAGATGCTGCCGCTGTAACTAAAGTTAACTGCTCGTTTTGAATTTTCTATCATAGAAGTGCAAACTTACACACTTCTGTTTGCCCAACAAGCCAATGAACTTGAGCAACAGTTGATAAGCGTTTCTTCAGCTCTCTTGCAACAGTCTTCTCCTCTAAATCCACAGTTTATCTTTCATTGTAAGAAAGGAGAAGTTATGAATGTTCAGTGGTGTAAAGTTTCGAAATAACTTTTTATTCCTTGACTGTTTCATTGACTGTCATTGACTTTCAATGACTGATCTGTTCAGTCATTCTCGAATGGGTTTTAGAGGTTTTAACGTGCAAAAGAACTTATTTTCCACACCATTGCCACTGACGTCCAGTTTTCTTTGACACCTAATAGCATTGTTACGTGGACTCAAGTAACGTGACCCCTCTTTTAGCTTGATGGAAAAATGACCCTGGATTCCTCTCACAAGGCCAGTTTTGTTTTGTTTTTCAAATGGTCTACATGGTCTTTTACTTTCCTCTAATTCACCATTTAAGATGTCCATGTCTGATAAGTGAGGGATTCTGCTGAAGTTGGATATCTGGTTGTCTCTTGGTGGTTCCTTGGAAACTATTCTTGCTTTTTTTCATTTGAGCTTCTTCTGTCTCCAAGCATTTTTTTTTCTTTTTTTATGCAGTTGTCAGCAAACTCATGACAGATGTTTTATAGACTGGAGACACAGTTTGAAAGCGCCATTAAAATTTGCACTACCCAGAGTTAATTAAGGTCATTTGTTTTTTTCCATTTCGTTTTTTATTTGTTATTTGTAAGCACTCATAGAAACTCATAGGAAATGGTAGAATTTTTCTGCCATATTCATGCAGACTTTTTGCAACAGAAGTCAGGAGTTTTCTATTCATTTACAGTCTGTAATTGTACCCAACATGATCCTCTGCAGTAGCCCTGTTTTTCTTTTGTTTTTTTCAGTAGTTTAAATGAAAACAACCAGACTTGTTTAAAATGCTGAGAAGACAACAAAAAATATAAAAGTAGAGTTCTTTGAATGTACATGAAATGGAAGGGGAGAGTTTTTTGGCAGAAATAAGCATAGAAAGTGATAGTGAAACTTGAAAACAGGACTGACTGAAAATAAAAAAGGGTGGCAAACATTTAAATAAGTGGTTTAATGGAGTCTGGCCATTGTAACTCAGTGTGGTTTATCCTGGTATTCCTTTTATTTAAGTCCAGATGCTGCATGGAAATCCCAGAAAGGGTCTAAAATCATGTTCAAGGTTGTTTTTATTGCAAATCCCGCTGACTGTACTGTGTCAAAGGGTGATTAACTTTCTGATGCTTTTACTCTGCTTTATGTTGTGTTAAAGGTAGATGTAATTATATATGTATATTGCATAGTTCACAAACTGCGTGCATCTTATTTGTGCAGGCAGATGAGATACCATCATGTTCTTATTCGTGCTATTGCTCTATTTTATATTAATGAGTTCATTCCTTGAATATTTGTTGTGCAGTGGTGATGTGGTGACGCATTTATATTTATTTATACAAAGTGACGCCTGTTTTTGTTCTCTCACACATCACTTTTTTATTGCTCTTCACAGGAAATGACCCACTCATGGCCCCCCCTGCTGACAGCTATACACACACCTAGCTCAGGTGAACAATCCAAGTCCCCATTTCCAGCCAAGGTAAGAGCTTAAAAGCTAAGAATCATAGAAATACATCATAAGTTTAAGCTCACTGGCACTACTCATATATATATATATTATGTGCAGCAATCCTTCATCCTCTCCTTGATCACCTTCTAAGATAAAGTTAGAAAATCCTACTGATGCACAAAAAGTATTTCAGTGTTTATCTGAAACTCATTCAAATCTTCAGTAGTAAAAAAACACCCTCTCTGATTTTGCCAAATCAAGGTTCATATCTGCAGTGTGGTGGAGGAACATTCACTGACAGTCACAAGTCGGCTTTGATGTCAGAGTCAGTCTGTTAGAAACTCTGCAGATGTGCAGTGGCCTTCACTATGATCAGATTTTACAAAACATGGTTGTGCTTCCTGATGGATTAACCTTTCCATTTTGAATACTCAACACAAGAAATGCATTCAAATATGGCTGGCTTTTTCTGGTTGACATTTCTGGTTGACTGTGTTTTTACTGACTTGCTGATCCCTATTTGAAAATGTACTTTTGAACACACCAATTCTTCCTTTATCATCAAGTCATTTTTGTTTAATTTGCGCACAAGATATCCCAGATTAAGATTACCAGATTATCAAGTAAATTGAGGACAACACTCATGTTTAAAAAGGATTCTGTAAATTCTTTTGCCTTAAGCAACCCAATGGTTTTTTGTCAGTCAAAGCTCTAAGATTGGGTTGGTTTTGCCCTTAGTACTGCTGCAGCTCTAAGACGAGCAAAATGAGTCTAAGTGATTAGTTCGGTGTCAGTGTAGATACAGATGTTTAAAATCTTAATCAAAACATCTGACCCTGATTAAATCTTGTTTTTTCTTTCCTCTGTTTTCACAGGAAGCAGAGCATGTCGCTTCACGTCCAGGACAAAGTGAGTAATCAGTTCGGCTCAGACACAGAACAAAGATGAACCTGATAATAAAGAACAGTCAGGTAGAAAATATGTGACTGTATCATTGAAGGGTCAGAGTGTCGACTGTGATTGATGTTTGCAGTCAACAGATTGATCTTTAATCACAACACATCTGCTTCAACTGCCTGCAGAGATCTCCACTCCCTCATCTAACCTTTTTTCTCCTTGTTCGTTAAGTCTCTCTTCCTTCTTTTTCTTCTTCTTCTTCTGTCTCTTCTCTTTTTTCTCCTCATTTCTTCCTGTCTTTTCTCAAACATTTTTATCCCTTCCTATTCTTTTTACTGTCTTTTTCTTTTCTCAATCACTTTTTACTTCTGATTCTTTTACTCTTCTCTTAACTGTTCTCTTTTTATCTTTTCTTCTCTTTCTTTCTTTTCTTCTATTTTCTTCTCTCCCCATTTCTTCTTCTCCTTCTCCTCTTCCACTCCTTTTGTTAACTCTTCCTTTCCTATTCTCGACTGTTCTAATATTTTTTTGTCCTTTCATCTGTTCTCCTACTTTTCATTTGTTTTTCTCTTCTCTTCTCCACAATCCAGCCTTTTCTTTTGTACTGTTCCTGTTTTGTACTTTTCCTTACTTCCTTTCTGCTCCTTTCTTTTCATCTCCTTCTTCTCTACCCTTTTGTTCTCACCCTCTTTTCTCCCTGCTTTTCACTTTTCTCTTCTTCATCTCTTCATCCTACTGTTCTCTGCTTCTCCTTCCCCTCTTTCCTCTCTCATCTGTGGTATCTTGTAAACCGCTCTGCTGTGAAGTGCTGTGAACTGGCCACAAAATACCACAGAGAAGCAACCCTACAATTTAATCTCAAATTAGCCCTCACAGAGAGAAAGAGGGAGAGGGAGTCAAGTAAAAAAGAGGAAAGATTATCTTTCACTACTCTCAGACCCTGATTTCTACTTCTGCTAAAATATAAGTCTTGAAATGTCTTTCACTTTCTGTCATTTCCAATGACCCCTGTATCTGTTTTTGACCTGACCCTGGTTTTCATCACTTCCTTACTCTGCCTATTCCTGCTCTTTCCTCTTTTTCTTTTATTATAATACTTATCTATTGACTCTGAAGTGACCCTGGCATTAAAAAACATCAGCACCTCATTCATTAGTCACCAAGCTGTTGAATTTAAATACAATAATTAAACCTGCAAAACCACTAAACTGTAGAGATAAAGCACCAGTCTGATTTTCTTGACATATGTAATGTGAGTATCCTGATCAAAGTTGCATAATCTTAGCTCCTGGGGATGAATCTCTATATCATCCACTTTTGTTCCCTTTTTACATTAATGATGTATTTGATTTTGTGTTGAAATAGACTGCAACCATCAGTTGTAGATAAGCACAAGGTTGTATAACGTGACAAACAGCAGTAGGGATGTCTGAAGGCATCACTTTTGACTACAAGTTAGTATTTTGAAAGTTTGGTCTTTTTTCTTGTTCCAGTTACTAGTTTAAGTAAACTTAGCTGCAGTGCATGAAAGCCAAGCACACATCCGTGTGAGTATTTTTTTGAAAATGACATGTATAATGACTGTTTGTTTTTTCTGTGGTTTTCTTTTCAGAAAACTGTGACTCATCTCCTGCAGATCCATCCCAACTCATCCAGCAGAGCTCCTCAACGTAAGTGACTCTTCAAAAAGACAGTTTTTGTTCATTTTCAAATATGACAAGCAGCTGTGCTGCAAGCTGCCATCCAGTAAACATCTAAAATTTACTTTACTTGAGAGAGAGTCACTGATTTCACACAGTTTATTGAAAATAATGCCTGAATAAGACAAGTTGGCCTCATCAGGGTTTATGCCATCAAATGATAACATCAATGATAAAACATATCATTACAAATAATTTTATTTGAGCTGCAACAAACAATAATTTTGTCATCAGTTCGATTTTTTGATCATTTTGTCTATAAAATGTAAGTGAAAAATGAAAAAAGTGAAAATGACTCAGTCAAGATGTTTAATTAAAGCAGCTTGTTTTATTCAACCAAAAGAGTAAAAATCAAAGAGAAGATTCCTGTTTCTGTTACTTCAGATGCTGGAAACTGTTAGCATTTTCCCTAAAAATGACTAATTTGATAAATCAGTTATCAAATGAGTTGTTTTATGTTGATCAGGTAACTTTTCACTTAAAATTTGAACAAAAATGCTTGCAGAATTAAATTCAAGTCTAAAAACAAAGTTTAAACAACATGTTTCCCATCCGTTTTTTTTCTCACATGTAATGTTAGCCAAACTGTGTTTACCAGCCTTAGCATGTGGGCCACAATGTTTATGTAATTATAACTGCAACACTGCTGTGTCATATTGTGGTTCTCTGTGTCTCTGTGTGTGCGTTTGTATGTTGTAGTTCACTTGAGGCATCACATTCCAGAGGTGTAGAGTCTGCCAGCTCCAGTGACTCAGAGAGTAGCTCAAGATCAGAGTCGGACAGTGAAAGCACCACTGAGGAGCCACTTAAACCCCCAGCAAGCATCTCGGTGAAAGCTGAAGTAATTTGCTGCTTCCCTTGTGTTTTTTTATATATTAAATAAAACATAGACATGAATTCTTTTTTGAATTTTTTTTTTGTTGTTGTTTCTCATTTTCCAAAATCCTAATGTTTGTATCTTTTCCTAGCCTGATGCTCCAGCAGTGACACATGTCGACTGGCAGTTGGGGAACTGGATCAGGACCAGCCAGCAGAACTCGAGCACTGAAGGCCAAAGCTCTGCACAAGCCTCTGAGAGCCTCGCTCAGAAACAGCCACCGCCCACACAAAGCTCCAAGCACTCCAGTGTAGAGGTGGTCGACCCCAGCAGGGAATCCAAACCTCAGCTCTCTTCTCGCCCAAAGGAGTGCACTGATAGCCTTGGAAAACCCCAGCAGCACAGCGAAAACCCTCAGGAGAACTTCAACCACCAAAGCAGCCAAAAATCCCCTTCTAAAGATTCAAACAGCTGTAGCAGGAAACTTTCACGCACTACACATCCGAAACCTGAGAAGTCAGGTTGTCCAAATCCAACTGAAACAGCTCCTGGTGTGAAGTGTGAAGAAGTTGTAGCCACACGAGAGAAAGACCAATGTTTCGCAGACAGACCCAAAGTAAAGACGAAAACAGGACACAACAAGAAAAGCAGAGACAGCAGTGACACTAAAAGAGACAGTAAGAGGACTAAACGCACGACACTTGACAAGCGGAAGGCTGGATCAGAGCCTAAGGCGGTGCTGGTGCTGCACGGTCATTGTCCATCATGTGGCGTGGCCTTTCCAAACCCCTGCTCCTGCCCCAGCCAAAGTCCCGCTCAGCCTGACCTGCTGTCTTCAGCTACCACAGTCGGAAACAGTTGTAGCAAACCAAAGTCAGAGACTATCAGCAAGAAGGGCACCAAGACTCCTAACAAAACAAATCTGAAGACTGGACATGCAGCCAAGAGCTCTCGAGACCCCCAACGGCCTCTGAGATCCCTGCTGGTGAAGATTGATCTAAGTCTGCTCTCGAGAATCCCCCAGAGCTCCGGCAGCCATCAGGAGACACCCAGAAATGCAAAGAGATCAGCAGCAGTCACAGAGCAGGATGGAGGAGGCAGCGATGCTTCCACAACACACAAACTCAGCAAAATCAGCAAAAAGAGTGCAGCTCAAAATGTGAGAACTAAAAAGCGCTGTGCTTGTAAAGTAACATGCATGTAATGACTCAGTTTTTACTTGAATTTGTGGTTTGTTGTCTTCCAGGTTGAGGTAGACAATAAAAGTGTTCCTAGGAAGAAACGAAGGCTGGAAAACAAGAGCCCCTCATCAGCTCATGCTTCTATTAAACTGGAGTAGGTCTCCTAAACTTAGTCATCCTATACTTAAAAGACAAGATTAACATTCTTCTATATGAAATGTTGTTTTCATTGTGTACATATGTTTCAGTCAAGTCACATTATACAATCTCTCCCTTTAACTACAGAAGTTCCAGCAATTCAACAGTGGACCGGGAGCAAAAGAAGGCCAAGAAAAACCCCGTCCCTCCGCAGCAGCCCCCAACCCCTAAAGACACTGCGAAAGACTCAAAGTTACACAAACGCAGTTCTGGAGAAACCCAGGAGACGAGTAAGGAGGCTGCAAAGAGCAAAGAGTCCCGCAAGCACAAGAGGAGCAGCGGAAAGCACATAGAGCACCCACCCCGTGAAAAGGTGACCTAGCCTGAGAATAATAACTTAGAGCAGAGCTTCTTTTTATTAAAAAAAGGCTCACAAAGTTCTAATTTTTGTGATAGTTGGTCTCAAATTAATTTTTACATGAAAAATGTTACTATTTTAAATACTAACTGAAGATTTGCCCTGCAACCATAGCAAAAGCCCCCGAAGACCTCAGTCACTGTGTCATCGTCTTCACAGCCCAGCAGGGAAGCTTTGACCAACAGACCCCTACTCAGACTTGAGGACAGGTAAAAATCCCTCCTGCTCAGCTGCTCAGCTGTTCAGAAACACAGTTTTCTATTTTTTCTATTTTTTTAAGATTCTCATAAACTTCATATTTTTAAGTAAATGATCATTGTTGTTTATTTTTGGTGAAGCTCTTTAAGACTTCAGTCAGGTTACACTGCGTCCAAAAAGTGAAAGGTTTTTTAAAAAAAATGTCTTTTTTCAGTCATTGAAACAACCTTTTATTTGGACATTATTGCTCATTACTAATATAATCATGATTTAGTAACTTTGTGAAGAAAATATGATAAAATGTCTCTGATTCTAATCAACTTGTGAAGTTTTAATTGGTAGTTTTTTATCAGGAGTATACTTATTTTTTATTTATATTACAAGTGATGAAAACTTTTTCTCATATTGGGACTGTTAATCAGTCCAGTTGTTCATTTTTACTCCTCTGATAAAGCGTCTTTCTCCTGTAGGCAATATCCAGTAAAGCATTACATAAAGGAGGCCAAGAAACTGAAGCATAAAGCAGATGCAGAGGTAAGTTTCTCTTCTGGTTTGTTACTCTGCTGACTGCAGTTCACGCAGCCATACAAGTAACTGAAGCCGAAATCTACTGATTTTTTTTTTCTCGCCCTTTCTCTCTCTGCAGTCAGATAAGCTCAGTAAAGCTTTTAATTACCTGGATGCAGCCATGTACTTCGTTGAGAGCGGCATTGCCATGGAGAAAGATCCACAGATTTCAATGTCTTCCTACACAATGTTTGCAGAGACTGTGGAACTGCTCAAGTACGAAGCCACTTTTAATATTGTTATGTTCAATACCGTAGCATTATGTAATTACTTGTTAATATGCATTAGAGTGCAGTGTAGACTCCTTTTCATTTTATCTCATTTAAAATGAAGGTTTCGGCTCCATAACTGAATTTGACTCTTGATTTAGTTTTACTGCCACTTTTTCTTCACTCTCACAGGTTTGTACTGAAACTCAAAAACTCAGTGGACCCCTCTGCTCCACCCTCAGAAAAGGACTTTTTATCTTTATGGTAAGATGTAGATGATACTCCTCCACATGCCAGAAACTCTCATGTGTAGCCAACATAACCGTTTTAGTCCCATGTTTGTTTTTTAAGCATGCCACCGTCTGTGTTTTGGTTCTTTGCAGCCTTGAATTCTCACTATTGTCGTTCTGAAATGTCAAAAATGTTGATTCGGTTCTGTTGTTTTTACTGAGGCTGTAGTATGTGGTGTAGAAGAACTGTTGAGCATTTAAATTGTAAAGATGATAAAATGTTAAAAACTACAGAACAGCAGCTCATTATATGTGCAAGTTAACTTTGTTAGTCAGTAGAACTTGTTTCAACGGGCAGCATAAATTAATTTTATTTAAAAAAAATTAAATGAACATATATAAACAATATTTAATAAATTGTGGATTGTGAATAATTCAGTAACATTTGACTGTCTTGTAGTTTGAAGTGCCAGTCCCTCCTGCAGATGGCAATGTTTCGCCACAAACACAAAACTGCTCTCAAGTATTCAAAGACTCTCACTGATCACTTTAATGTAAGTATCACGCAATAATATTACAAATTCACATAAAATGCAGTCATATAGTTATAACTAAGGTGATAAAGTTGCACCTCTGCAAAGGTCCATAATAAAAATTTTGATCTTTTTCAGATATCTGCCCAGAAAACACATGATTCTTCTGTCTTAATGTCAAAGTAAGTTCTCAAGGATGCAATTTTACAACCATCTTTTGTATGTATTTCACTACCTTGTTATTGGTGAAGCACATGAATAAAAATAATCTACATATCCTTCTAGAATGGCAGACACCCCGTCCCCCATGCCCAACATGCCGTCTCCAGCCAACACATCCATCAGCTCAGGTCCGGGCTCCAACCACAGCGGCAGCGGGTCGGCTGTGGACTCCGTCAGCAGCAACATGGCCGTTCCTCAGGCCATTGAACAAGTGGCATTCACCTACGTCAACATCACAATGTTATTCTTGAGCGCTCACGACATCTGGGAACAGGCGGAGGAGTTGGCACGCAAAGGCAGCGGTAAGAATCAAAAACAAAGAATTGCTAAGCTTTTTAGCAAAATCTAAATAATTATAGTAACTCTTTCATCCAAACACATGACCGCTAAATGTTCCATTAAAAATGAACCAATAATATATAGCATTATTCATGTAGCAGCAAAGCTAGGAATAATAAACTTGTATGTATATATGTAACATTTATCTAACCAGCTAAAGATGGAAATAAGTTTTAAAGAGTGATTTAAAAGGAGATGGTGTCCAGACCAGCAAAAGGCACCTCAAGCATTGTCAAGCTGTGAGACACAAAAAAAAACACCTTTAATGATGTAGTTAAGAAGGTGAAAGCTGCTCCACAGAATTACATTTCATTACAATAAACTGTTTAAAGCCCACACAGCTCTATCTAGTCATTTCTCAATGAAGAAACTTTTACTTTACTTACTTTACTTTTACTTCTTAATGAGCTTTAAACTGCAGGAAATGTTTGGACGTTCAGTACTTTATTTCAACATGTTAGACATTACACATGGCTTATGTCCTTTTAAAATCACCCTCCAAATTACTAAGATGTAGTTAAATTCAAGCCAAATAGCCGTCTTCCATCTACCAGCCATCAGCAGCAGGTGTTTCCTGTGATGCTGATATCTCTGTTTGTCTCAGGGATGCTGAGGGAGCTGGACACAGTCATGGGTCCACTGAGCCTGACGTCGAGCATGAGCTCCATGGTCCGTTACATGAGGCAGGGTGTCCACTGGCTGAGGCTGGACTGCAAAAAGGTAAAGTGACCAACAGCTTGCTCCTCCTGCTCCTGGATGCCTGCAGAGCCTTCGAGCTGCCTGTCAGTCCTGAACTGCCCCTCAGGCTCAGTGCCAGTTTTCTTCTTCTTTACTTCACATGGACATGAACTCATCTCATGAAAAAAGGATTGACACAGATGTCATCTCATGTGTGTCCTAAAGGGTACCACACTGATCACTGCACTTGTTTTTTTTAATCTCTTTTTTTTCGGTGTCTCTTTTTCTCTTTGGCACTTTCATGTACTTTGGTTTCATCCTGTAATCCACATATTTCACATCTGTGTACCTTCCACTTCCTCCTTAAGCTGATGTCATGGAATCATTTGCACATCAGGTCTTTACTCAGAAGTAACTTCAACTAAGTTTTGGATCATAGCTCATCAGATATAACCAAACATGGCTCTATGATTTTACGTTGTGGTTGTGGGGCAAACGGTGACACAGATCTTATTTATTATCACGACTTCTGTTACTAATGTTTTAATCATTGTTTAAAAAAAACTATCATGTTTTGACTCTTTGCCACACAGCTTTTGCTGATTGATATTTAATTACTCTTGAAAAGAGATTTAGTTCCCCTGCTTCAGTCTGAAATATTGGTTTGATTTGGATTCAGGGATTTTGTATTTTTTTTTTTTTAATTCTGCGTCATATTTTTCACACAATCAGCCAGGATCATGTATGAGAATTCAGGTGTGCACATCACATGAGGATGAAGTCATTTCTTATAATATTTGTACTGGTGACAAAGTCTAATTTGGACTATTTACAAAGTAGAGACAAGTCAAATATGGGAAAACTGTCACTATGTTCAGTATCCTATGAAACAGTTTTAACTAATCCCTTGTTTGCATCTGCATTTTACAAATTTCAAAGTGCTTTGGTTAGATTTAAACACTTCTTGTGCAAAAATAAGCAGATCAATGAGGATAAATGACAAAAAAACTTGTTTCATACTGTTAGTAAGACATTTGTCTCTTTAGGACAAAATAATGTTAAATGTATGTAAAGTTATGAACAGATTATTAGGGGTTTTGCCAAATAAATAGGAGTTTGGATTATTAGGAGTTTGGAAAATGCTTAAAATAGCTTAAAATAGCTTAAAATAGAAGAGCATTTGTTATAAATGATCATTAGAAATGTAAACAAGATACAGACAAACCTAAATGCTTATAACTCTATTTATTTCCTCTAAACTCCGAGCAGGAGGAACTTTGTCGGTTTTGCTTTTAAAGGAAAAACCCTTAAAAAACAAAAGCTGGTACCATCATTTTAAGACTCGCAGCTTGCACTGCCGTCATTCACAGGAGGAAGTAGCTCAGATTAATCTCGGGTGTCGTCCTGCGTGTCGGGCTGCTTTTGAACATCACCTTTACGCGAGGCTCCGGCTGTGCCTTCTCACTCCGGAGGCTTTTCATTCCGGCTCAGTGGCTGGAAACAAGCCAGCGCTCCGACGGCCAGCGGCCCGATGAACCCTGAACTCATCACTCCCTGCTCACTTCCCACTCGCAGGGAGGAAATTGATTTTAACAAGAACTGGACCTCCTGGACGACACCGGGCAAGTTTCTCCCTGCTCCCTCTGTCTGTCTGCCTGCCCCCCCCCCCGGTCTGTGAACCTCCTCCATACTGAGCCTCACAGGCCGTCTGGAGGAGAAACTCAGAGACGCAGCCATCTGCTTCAACCGTGAAATTGATGAGACAGCAGTGACCTTGAGGTTATTGGCTGTGGTCCGAACTCGCCGTTTTGACGGACCGGGACAAGACCCGGTCCTGGTCATCGGAGCAGGGTGACTGCTAATGAATAAACACACATGCTGATGTGTCATGTTTTTTTTTTGACTGGGTACTCGATGTGCCGAGCACATGATGTGTTTGCATGCTAAAGAATCCTTTATGTTCACTTTTCAAGGCTTTAATGTGTCAGTTTAACGTACAGGAAACAGAAACATTATCTGCATCAGTCGTCTGCATGTTTTAGAGACTTGCACCTGATTTCCTGGTAATTTTTGCCAATCAGAGCTCCTCATTATGTTTATTTTTCAATAAGTAATAGAAGTTAACACTCCTACTATGAATAGGAAATTAATAAAGTCTGAATATAAACTAGTTTTTCACCTACATGTGTTGAATATATTCATGTTGACTTTCCTTTTAACTAGTTGTCTTCAATCAGCCCTGATCAGTTTTATTTCCATAAACACTGAAAATGTAAATGTACTGAAATGTAGCTGACAATAAAAAAAAGAGAAACTTTAAATTCATGTTTTTAGCATCTTGTGGAGTTATTTTTCCTGCAGAAATACTCATAAGAATATATCATGAATACAAACAAATAAAGATAAGATTAAAGATAGCGGAGAAAATGAAGAGATAAAGGTAAATAAATGCATCTTGAAGTCTCGTTCTGCCTCTCTTTCCTTCGCTCGAGGCCAAACAAAGCAACTGAACGGGACGGTAAACTTCCTCTCTGGCTTCGTCGCTGGTAGCTTGAGGAGATTTCCTGAATCTTTTATGCATTGCAAAACATTCCTCATAACTTCAAGGATAACAAAGTCTTCTTTGGCCACGCTGAGCAGAGAAACTTCTGAAATTAAAACTTGATAACTTTAGAGACTCCGGATTCAAATTAAAAATAGCACGACACACTTTTTATCTCGTTCGAGCTGAGACTTTGGTGGATTTACCTTCCCTCCTCCTTGTCATCATGTTCTCGCCTCCTCATTAGCAGTGAAACTACTGAAATGTTAATTTGTGCCATCAAAGTTTATAGATTCGGGTTGTGATTAAGTATATTTTTCCTTAGAGTTACTCAGTTCAACAAAAACAGTCATTATAATTAAAAAAAGTGTCAAATTGTGTTTCATCCTGTCTAGATTTGTCTAATTACATTTGTGATATAATTATACTGTTTTTATAGAAGAGAAGCTTCAATATAAAGTTGTGCTATTTAGTTGGTTCTTTTGAATGTTTGAATTTAGGTAAAACATTTTAATCTAATCCGTCTGTTCTTCAAACAAGCAGGTCCTTTCTACTTTACAGAGTTTGGTATTTTTCGGTCTTAATCAGCTGTTTTAACAAACACATGCACCTCTGAGCTGCTGCTGATATTTTTTTGTTTTTTATAATTGATGCCTGTTAATCTTAATGCATTTCTCATGTTGCACTGCTTCTCCCAAACCTCCACATAGCTAATCTCAGCACTCAGGACTAATTAGCTCATCTGATTGTGACAAAGTTGCTGTTTAGCGACGTGAGACAGTTGTTTTTTTCCCAAAAGCCTCGGTGTCGACTGACGCTGCCAGCTGTGGCGTCTGGGAACGACACAACGTGAGAAAGCTCCAGAGAAAGAGCTGAGAGCCTCGACTGTGGTTAGAAAACCACTGAAACATGGTTTAAAGTACTTAATTTGAATGAATAACTCATCCGTAACATGTTGCAAGAGCTACAAGAGGAAATTTGTTGTTGTTTTAAAGAAAACTGATGGTAAAAGTTTTCAGTGAAGTTCAGTTTATCGCCATAAACTTTAACTTGGGTGTTTAAGATAAACGATTTGATGCAAATTTACTCAAAAGTGTTGATCAAGTTACGACTTTCTCTTAAAATCCAAAGTACCATCAAATCTTTACTTGTAGGTATAATTCAGTTAATTCAAAATCAAGAGGAAAAGTCAGAGGATCACAAAAATCATTAGGATTCATTCATGAACAACTTAACAGAAGTTCACTGAATTCATCCACTAAATGTTGAAAACGGTAAGCCTCATTATGACATTTGAAAAAAAAATCAGCAGCCTCAAAAGGCTTCATTCTCTTGGGTCCGTACAACATTTCATGGCCGTCTTTATGATAGTTTTTGAGATATCTGAGTCTGCAGAGGTGGACAGACTGACCGACATCACTGCTCCCACAAACACACTGTTAGTGTGATTAAAAACCACGTTTTCAGTCGTTCCTTCGCTCCACAGCAACAAATCCAACCTGTTTAGTGCCGTGCGTGCCGTGAGCATGGAGAGTTAGTCAACCGTGCATCTCATTTCTGCTCTAATAGACCTTTTTAGGTCAGCTGAGGCCTGAGGGTTAGAAGGCTGCTTCCCAGGACGGATGGACGGATGGACGGACGGGACATGCAGTGCATTTGTACAGCATATAATCACAGAATGGTCGGCTTTAAATATGGAAAGGGTGTAAAAACATGAGAAGAGAGTGTCTGGAAGTGTCCGTGGTGCTTTGTGTGGGTGTGAACGAGGCTCTGCCGGGTGTTAAGGAACAAAATGTGCAGCATAAATTTCCCTCCATGCATCTGTGCTGCAGGACGTGTGTGTGTGTGTGTGTGTCACAGTGGGTGTGTGCTGTCAAACCCAGAGAATAAGATCGAGTGTGTGTCCTTCAGGTGTGTTTGGGCTCAGAGAGCTTCTTCCATTGTATGTAAAGATGTGTTAAGTTGATAGATGGATAGACGCAGCCTGCATGTGGTTATAAACAAGAAAAAATCTTAAAAGCGAAGGGTCGTATAAATAAATAACCGTGCACGCATGAGTTGCATGTTTCGTGGTAAAGGAGAGGAGTCCCCTGTGGAGCCCGAAGGCACACGAAGAAGGAGGGTAAGAGAGGAGGAGCTGAAATAAAAAACAAGAGAAAAACAAGGACAGAAGAATAACTTCACTGGAGAGAAAGTGAGTAAAATTATGTCCACTGCAAAACAGCAAATTAGAGAGATCAATGAAGAGAAGTGAGAAAAAGAAAGACTTAAAGTAAAAATCAGTAACAAGGACGAATGAAAGATCTAAGAATGATACAAAACGATGATAAGAGGACTGGAGAGAAGAAAGAGATCGAAGAATATTTAGGAAATGGAAAAGAGAGATAGAGAAAAATGAACGAGAAAACAAAATAAATAAAGTGAAAAACCAACATTAGAGAAAGTTAAGAGGGAGAGAGAGAAGAAAAAAGGAAGTTATAAAAGAAATAAAAACAGATTTAAAGAGTGGAAAACAGCAAATGTATAAGGAGAACCGGAGAAAAAAAACATGAGATACTGCAGAAAAAAAAAATAAAAAAAGGTGACAGAGCGGCGGAGAGGAAACAGCGGGACGAGCTCAAGGACTCGGTGTTCCTGCTCTCCCATCTGTCACCAGCCCTCAGCAGTCCCACGGCTGTCGACCAGCAGGGCCCCCGCTTCAGCCCCCATGAGCCACACCAGCCGTCCAGCCCATCATCATCACCTCCCTGCCCCGGGCCGGGCGGGGAAGGTGCTCCAAAGCCCCCACCCCAACCGTGGAAGGATCACCGAGGGAGCTGAGGCCAAGGACGACGGTGGCAAAGGGAGGCCGTTACAGTCGCTGTCAGACCGCCAGGGGGGCAGCAAATATTCACTGAATTTTCTCAACAATTTTTATTAATGTGACCTCAGTGAACAAACAAAGATTTAATATTCTCCTTTAATGTTAAAACAGTTTAACGGAGGTCGAAGGAGCCAATCAGGTATCAGCGTGGGTGTCAATAACATGACATAAAACTCGTGTTTACGTCTCACAGGACGCGCAGCAGTCACGGTTACGTCGTCACGCTTCACAAGATTCACTGTGGGTGTGTTTCTGCTCCCACACAGAGTTTTATCAATGTCAGACCCTGAAAAGATGAAAAAAATAAAAAATGAAGCCGTCTTTTGTTTGAGCAGCGTTGAGTCACTTTTTTTTTACGCCGAGCCGAGCTGTCTCTGCCGGTCCTTGACAACTATTGACTTTATCAGGGAGGCTGGTTTTGTCTTCGGTCGTCCTTGGAGAGATCCAACAACACTTTGGGTGAAAGTAGAAGAGAAAACTCTGTTCAGCACAAAAAAAAAAGAGCTTCAATGTTGCTATGAATTATGGGTTGACCAGGGAAGGAATATTTTATAGCTGAATGAGACGCTGTGGCCCCCGGTTTCTGAAAAACATTCATGTTGTTCAGAGGGCGTCTTTAGTTTTACTGCGACTTCAAAAAAACTAACCTTGAGCAGAAAACTGAAGTTATGAAGTGAGGCAGCGTGTAATAGGAGTTTTCTAATATTTCTCCCAGCTGACAATGTGTGCAGGAGGACAGAAAACGACTGGTTACCCCCCCTTGTTTTGCAAAATGGGCATGTTGGTTCAAACTGAGCAGGAAGCTCAAAGAAAGTGCAAGAACAGGAAACAGTTTTCGTCCGAACAGACGGAAACTCTGAATGATTTTTCATGTGCCAGAAATAAAATGGAAAAGTGTCACTGAAGGGATGTGAGACCCCCACCCACCCTCTCACCCTCCTCCACAGCACTTCCCAGTAAATCCCTGGGGTTCATGGGAAATGGAGGCTGGAGGTGCTCCAGTCCTGTGCTTTATCACCCGCTCGCAACCATTACCACTGGGAGACAGCCTCGCAGAGTCCGACCTCGTCGATGAGCGAGCAGGGACGGGCCACATTTATCACCTCTGAGGTTGGCATCAAGGACGACACACACGCACACACACACACACGCACACACACACACACACACAGAATGCAGGTCACACAACACAATTGAGGATTTATGATTTTTTCTCAGGAGCTCGTGCAGACAAAGTACATTCAACCTGATAATTAACACTAACAATCATTAAAATGCATGATTGGAAACTGATTATGATTGGAGCTCTTTGTGTAAGATGGCCAAGAAATATGTCTTATTACAAATAAAATTCCAGTATTTGGTCATATTCATTGAGGATTTTATTCAAACACAACATCAGCTCAGAAATACATCAAAATGCAGCGATCTCTCCTGGTTTAATAAAGTGTCATTTGTATCATATCATAGTAACAGTCTCTTAATCATGATGATCACCGGCTCATTAAACGATAACCGGCTCTGTGTGGAATTAAGGTCTGCTAGGTTCCTCCGGCTCTTCAGATAAGTGCTGTCTCACGGCTCATGACAGCTCGCGGTGGCACGTTCGGTCGCGTGCCACAGATCATTGAGAGCGATCGCAGAACTTTCAGAAGCAATTACTCCTGAGTCACTGCAGTAATGAGTCATGGAGGTGACGCTGTGGAAAGACTCTGCCCACCACAGAGTCAGAGGGGGAGGTAAAGCACAGGAAACACAGGGGTGTACGCTGAATTCATGATTGGCAGTTTTTTTTTTACTGAAAACAGATTGAGTGAAGTTGGATAAATGGAAATAAGGAGGGTCACTATGTTCATGTTATACTGTAAATAGCATGTTTTTATATTAAGATATATTAGCAACACATTTAATATAAATTATTAATAACTGTAAGGATTATAACACCAAATATGTTGGTAATAATATAGATTTTTGGCACTTTTTCAGGCTCTGATCTAAAAGTCTTTAACCTAATTACAACCTAATAAATAATTCTGGATGAAATGAACCGACGCATTTTCATGTAGTGACATAACAAATGGATTGCATAGCTTTTATTGATGCTGTAGCCTCTGTTTTGATCCCTTCGACTGAAAAATATCTACATGCTAGCTTCTAAATCCCATCTCTCTGTGACCAGAGGGGTCACATTGCTTGACTGAGGGGGGCGCTGTCTGTGCACTTCCCTAAAATCTGAGAATTGGGAAGCTAGATTTGATGTATCACAAATTTAAAAGCCAATCACAGCAAAGAAACTCTCAAACTTCTAATGAAGAGCAAACTTGTCAGTGCAGAGTGAGAGTTCGTATTAGCACAGCTGCTAACTGTGTTACTAGCTTCCACTTAGAAGCTAAAAAAGCTAAAAAACAACATAAATAAAAATTTGCTAACTACATTTACTATACTGGTACCTCTAATATGAGCTTATTATAGGAGCATGACAGACTTATTATCAGTTCCTGGGTCTCACTGAAGCTCAGAACCAAACATTTTAATATAAAAACTATGAAAATATCAGTGGCTGCAGTCTAAAGAATGCAAAGGGATGTGGCTAATTATTATAATGATTAAAAAAACAAACATAAAATAAAGCCTTTGTGCATGCTTTGTTGACTTGTACTGTATTGTTTCTAACAGATTTTGTTCCCGGCTTGATGATAATCAGTTGTATATCTGTAGATGTAGTCAACAACTTGTGTTATTGTGTGTGTTTGCATAAATTAAACTCAGCTCGGATAACTCATGAATTTTCGTGGCTGTGCTGAGGTCACGTTATCGATCGGAGGGTTCAGCCTCTGAAGTGTCCTTGAGCAGATTACTGACCGTCTGACCGCTTCAAAGGTGCCGCTCTATAAGGCACAGATCTGCTATGGCTGCCCCCCCCCCACCTCCGACCACCGTGGAGATATGGAAGATTGGAAGATTGTTTTTTTTTTTCCTACACAAATCGATAAGGTATCAGACGGTACTTTGAAGGCATAATCTTACACCTGGGTTTCTTTATCCACAGATACGTCTGGTTTCCTGATCCCTGTGTGAGCTTCCATTAACGCAGATCTTTAAAAATAGCCCGCCAGACGGCTCATTAAACGCATCTGCGAGGCACCGAGGTATTAACGCAGACTTTATTAACATAATGACGAGTTTTGCAAAGTCTTATACATTCAAGGACAAATGTTGGGGTTTAAATGCGACTAATGAAAGAGATTTATTTGTTTTATTTGTTATTATTTAAATAGAAAACCCCTACAATGAATTATGTGTACAACAAAAGGCATTTAAGCAGCAAGAATCTGAATATATTTTGGTTTGGAAAACTGAATGAAGCCCATTCAAGATTATGTGAAGCACTTCCTTTCCTTTTCCTCTCAAATCATGTGCATCTTTTTGACAGTTCTGCATCAAACCTTGATGATTAACAATCTTGGATGTAATTCACATGACATTAGTCTAAAAAAACAGTAAAAAGCAGATCATTAATGGTGTCTTTCAGGTGATCATATTGATCATTTTTGTCACTTTTAGCCTGTGTTTTATAATTAATTGAGTTTTAGATTAACTGTTTGTTAGTTAAAGGGATTTTTACTTCTTATGTTTTGCTATTTGAACAAAACACAACTAAACTAAAAATATTGTAGATTTTGTTGTCCAAAATATCAAAATAAACTGTTTTTTAGTTATAACCACACGTTTATTAATGCATTCAGTGAGGCTTTGCTTCTTTTTGCTATTAAGTTTCTCTAAAATGAGACCATGAGTATGAAAAAATAGTCAGTTTTTGTGCAGAACTTTTACAAAATCTCTCAAATACATTAAAAGAACTGAGCTGTTATCCATCAATTTACCTCTAATTATTTCATCAAACACACACCTGAGGATCCACACTGAACTTTTTTTAATCTGTGCTATTTATACACGTCAACACACTGAAGATGTAACTGCGAACACCTTTGAGTAAAACAGAGCCAATTAACAGGTAAACTAATTTAAAGATCCCTTCACCTCCTGCTGTGAAAGTTCTGCAACTAAGAATTAAATCAAGAATAAAACAAATTTGCTTTTCATTCTTGTTTATAAAGAAAATCCTAAATCAGAAGCAAAGATTTTATTTTATTCTGCAAAGACCTGGTTGTTATAAATCCTCAGGTTGGAGCCCTGAAGTTAAAAAAAATCCTCCATAAATGAAAAAGGGCATTTGCTTAATCTGTCAACCAAAAGCCATGTTTGGAAGAATTCATCAATCCCAGATTTGCAGTAATATTTCCCACATGACTACGGATGCTAATGCGACTCGCTCTTCAGCTCTGCAATAAAATTTCCCATCATCCACGGGGCTAAAAGACTCAGGATAACAGCGGCTTCTGAAATGGTTTTTCATTTTACACAATTTCCAGATCTATCATCTAAAAAATCAATGATCCGATCTCTTTGCCATGACGGCGTTCCTGTTTGATTTGATGGGAATGTCATCTGCAAGGCTGGAAAAACAGGCGAAAAAATGTCCTGATGTTCATTAAAAAGACGAGTGAAAAATCACTAAAAGTCATAAAGTGAGCAGAGAGAGGTTGATAATCAGAGCCTTTTTCTTTTCTGTCTGAGGAAAGAAAATCACAATGTGCAGCGTTTTACAGGATTAAAGTGTTTTTTAGTGTTTTTATTTGTTAGTTCTTCAAGTGGGTCTCCAACTTTTTTTTTTTTTTATCAACCACGTTGTTAACTTTATCGACAAGAAACTGGGACACCAAACCGAGTCTGTCTCATGGATTTCAGAAAAAATAAAACTGCAACGATCAGACTTGAGCTGAGTTATAAACCAATAATACAAAACTCAATCTGAAATTTATTAGCCGAGGTAAACAGAGTCCTAAAATTGAATACCCCCCCAAATTGCAAAACGACCTTCCAGGAAAGTCGTCTTTTAAAAGCTTTGTGCTCCTTTCAGAGCTCTGTGATGCTGCCGTCACCTCCTGAAGCAGGCAAACCCCCCCGCGGTGGCTAAGCTGGCAGAGATCCTCCACGGGAATGTTTTCCTCAGCATTATGCATGCACATTGATCCTTAAGACCCAAGGCTCCGGTTCCCTCTCACCCCCCCCAGTCGGGCTTTTAGCTCCAATTTTTTACCTCCTGCCTCCACGCTAACATCAGGAGCTGTGATCCGATCCTCTGAGTCTCCTGGTGGCTTCAGAGAGCCGCAGTGTGTGAATTAACTCGACGGATCTGTGGCTTCCCGCCATGCATAATCACCTCATCACCCCCACCCCCCTCCACCCCCTCTGCCACCGTCTGAGCACACTCATCGATCACGTGGGGGGGGGGGAAATCTGATTTCAATGATAACCAACACCATAACTCAAACATGAAATCACGCCGTCCCCCCGTGGCTTGGATTTGTGCGACTATGGAGCTTTTTTTTTTTTCAAGCATGTGAAATATGAAAATGCAATTTATGCCAATCCCTCTCACAGCATGAGCGGCCACGCAGGAGCCAAGACGTTCGTTCATTCGTTCATTCGTGCATGCAAAGCAGGACTGTAGTGGAAGCTCAGCGTGGCTCAGATTAAGTGGCAATTTCTGAATGTACGTTTATATAAGTGTGAAAAAACACACAATTGCTCTTATCATCTTGTTTTTCTACAATCCACGTCTGTTAGATTATGTTTATCACCACACGTTTTCATTGTCAAACGGCTTCACACACCCACATTTTCAAAACGTTACGCCACCAATGCTGCAACACTTATAACAACAAAAGTGCTACATAATTTATTAATACAGCTGTCAGTTAGATTTAATGTTGTGGAGTAAAAAGACAAATGGTTTTTTGAAATGTTTAAAATCTGTGCTTCAAAAGAAACCTTTAAGTACATTTTTTACAAACAATTTTAAGGCACTTATGTATAAGTACATGAATGGCTGCAGCTTTCCTCGGGTCTGTCTCGCCCAAAACACAAGCACATGATCACACACACATGCAGAGAAATACAAAATGTACTAAATCATGAGTGAAATACACAAGGATGTAGAGAGAAACCAGTTTTTAACGGAAGATAACATCCTTCATGAGCCCCTGAAAACTTCTGGGTCCCTTGCAAACTGCATAAGTTCCTATGATCCTTAAACTGTGTATCATTAATCATCTTAAAGGTGCATTACAGTTCATTTTACTCCACTGCAAATATTCACCATTAAAAGTCAACGGTTTGTAAAACCTTGCTGGAGAGTCGGGGCTGTCGGACTCACTTTGCACTGCCTGTTGCTACAAGAAATCAGCTCTGAATAAACAAGCAGAAAATGGATGGAAGTTAGAAGATTTAGAGGCAGCGGGATCTCGTTAATCTTTTTAATTGCACTTTCAGAACAAACACAGGACCGTCACCGAGACCGATGTTTGTGCTCCTCCAAGAGCCCTCAATAACTTCTGTCAAGTCAACGAATTTATCTCACTCGAGTTAATAGGAGGGGTCGGTGTATCACCTGCATGCATAATTGGACTTTAGCTAATAAACTGCACAAAATTTAGAAATGTGAAGTCATTTTATTCATACGCAGATTAATGATGCCAGGTTTTTTTGAAAGATAAGAGTGATAGGATTTAACACAAAAAGCACAGTGTTCTGCAATCTGCAGTAGGTTAAAGTAGCTCCATGTTAACCAACTAAATCATTAAAATGCAGCACAGATGTTAAAGCATTTACAATAATAACAATCTGATAGAATTTAGTGTTAAAATTGTGTCATACATCTGTTACAAATAAGCAACTGCTGTCAAGTTTTATTGAAAAAATGGTGTAAACAGGTTGAATAATGAGGTTTTTTTCTCTCTGATGATGCATCGTGCTGTTAAATCAAATTAAAAACTATGAGCGCAGGATTTATGCCGTATTGTCAGAGTCGTGTTGCTGCTGCTTTTATTCAACCACCTTAAATTACTGTTTGGATGAAATATTCCTGTAAACACCGATATGAACATCCTGAGCCATCTGTCCTCATAAACCACAGTTACCACCTTCTGTTTCAAGGCGTAAAAGTAATTTTGTCTCCTTAGCAGAAGCAGACAGAGGGAATTTTTTTTTTAAATTCGAAAGATCAAAATGGGATCGTAACTTTTCCCTTGAATTCACTTGTTCTATCTCCTGTGTTGTACAAAGAGACCAGGTGTCCCTCATGTTTTATACATTCAGAGAAACTCGAAAGAAAGTTGAACGCTCCACTTCAAAGCCGAACGGTGGCCCTGATACACAACGCTGACTGGCAGAGGGGATGAATAAAGATGCTCTCGGTGTGAGAACGGCCTACAAACTCGGATACGAAGCTCCACCTCGACTTATTCGCCATCATCCCGTCTAAAAGCACATGACAGCTGTTGATGAAATACAGCTGAGTTGATTCATGCCGTGAATCAGAGCTCGATGAACAATTGCAGCCTCTCTCTCTTTCTCTCTTTCTCTTTCTTTCTTTCTTCAGCTCTATTAAACCCCACATGGAAAATAATGAGATAGCATGGAATAAAACATGGCCCATTCTTTCATAAAGGGGGAACCACATTAACTCTCAGTCTCATAAATTTGCAGCATGCTGTCAGAGATACGGACTCTTTCTTGTTACTTGGTTAGTTTAATCAAATGCACATACGGCTGCATTTTAAAAACCTGAGCTCTCGGCATTTTGACTCGTTTCCAACTGTGTTTTTCCATCTCACTCACAGAAGGAAAAATGAGGAATTTGTCTTATTCGTTGGTTTTAAATGTGATTGATTTCTGTACAAAATGCAGGTTAAAAGTATGTTTAAATTATTGATGATCGATGTGAATTTATATATTATTTAACTTTCATTTCAAGTAACAGCTACAGATTCCACCAACTCCGACTCTCCAGTCTAAACTATAATGAAAGTAAATATATATTCTGAGGTTTTGAGTCAGTTTGTTTACATTGGAAATGTGGTGAGTTTAAGTAACTCGAAGTCAAGATGTGAACTGTGAAGCTGAATCACAGAGCTCCTGTTTTATCTGCTCAGGCAGATGTGTCTGGTGTTCCTCCTGCTGAGAGAGATTTCCATCTGTCCATCCGTGTCGGGCAATCGCAACCGTTTCTAATGGGGGGGTTTGATAACAAACAACCAAGATGGCTGCCAGTGGTAAGTCAGACCTCAGAGATGCAGCATGAAAAAAAAAACAGTGTATAAAGCCAGAATAATTTCTAATATGACTCAGAAATGTATGTCACCAAACCAGAGATGGAGACCGTTGGAACAGTGGAAACTAAAACACAAACAGCTTTGGTTAATCATCTTGTTTTGTCATGGTTCGTTGATGATCTTTGAGCTTAAATTACTGTTTTTTTAAATGGAGTCTGGTGGATTTGGGTTAAACAGAAAGCATCTGACTGTCGTTAGTCACTTTAAATAACAAACTCAGTGTGCAAGATGCAAAAAGATTAACTTTAAGTGCAGGTATTTTAATGCCCCTGCAGCTCGATTTGTGACTATTTTGTTTCTGAACAACCAGTTTTGTTTTGTTTTGTTTTCATCAGAGTCCTCTGAGTCAGCGAGCAGTGGACTGAAAACCTGCATTTTCTTTATGAAAGTACAGTTTCAGGTGAGTGTAACAGTCACAATCTGTGCATGAAGTTTAAATAACCTGCAGCCGTTCATGATATACAGTGAAATAAAGCCAGTTAAAGGGATTGTTACCAAATGTCATTGATCGTACTCGTGCTGATTTGTGAACTTTTTTTGCAACAGCTGCTTCAAAACGTGATTTTACTTTGAAAGCGAGCTGCTTCGCGTACAGTTTTCATTCTACAAAGTTGGATGATGGAATAAAATGCAAGCTTTGGGGCGTTGAATTTCTTTCCACATCTTTTTTCAATGCAACAGAGTGTGAACAGCATTTAAAGAACAACAGCTACTGAAGAATGAGCTCGCAGGAGTCATATATTTACATTAGCACGAGTAAGACAATGAAATTAGGTAATACATCACGCACGAAACCCAGAGACACGGAGAAAACAGAGGAGCTCACAGAGGTAAACAAGTAAAACTATTAAGTAATGATGGACATCTCTCTATTTAAGACTATTACAGTGCGATGAAACACAAAAAAGGGGAACAATTGGTTGAATTTTGGATGATTTTTATCTTTAATTCATTGGTCAGTTGTATAATGTGGTTATTTTTTGGAGGAATTCATCATTTTGACTTTTTAAACCAAAATAAAATGCTCAACCTTTCGACTCACACCCTCCTACAAAAAGACACAACTCCCACTGGTCACCCTGCGATAAGTCGGCATATCTGAGACGAGTCCAACTGAGGTGAACTTTTCTTCCTCACAGAGTTTTTAATAACATTTTTCAGGCTGTGCCGGATGATTAATCCTTGGAGGAAGGTTGGAGGCAACAAATATAACAATAAAAATAAACAGGGCTACTCAGATACTTCTTATGTTTTACATAAAATGTCCTCATTTTGCCCCAAAAACTCGTCTTGACCTGAAGTTTGAAGCATGAAACTTGACACACTCACACAGTTGGGTGTAAAAAAACTGTGACTGACTGCTGAAAAAAATCCCATCCTGCTTTTCCCTCCACTGATTTTCAGTCAGACCACACGCTCTGGCACAGATTCAGCTCTGGTTGATGTCTAGTATTTCTAATGTCCTCTGAAGTTCACCAGGCGACCGGACCCCTGCTTCTCCCTCGGCTCTTTGAAGTTTTTCTTGGCAAAAAAGAAAAAGTGAAAGAAGTGAGCTGAGAATTGAGGTCAACGTTGGATTCTCTGGGTGGCGAAGCATCTCTCTCTCTCTCTCTCTGCTGTCTTTTCTTTCTGAATTTCAAGAAATATAATCCCCATGTGATGGAGGAGAGATTGAGACAGGAGTGAGAGGGAGGAAAGGTGAGAAGACAAAAAGGAGAGAGAGACTTGAAGCAGGGATGATGAAAGAAAGTGAAGAGGGGGGAAGAAATTGGAAAAGAGTGGAGAGAAAAGAGAGGCTGCGATTTGATTGTTGCGGGGGGGGGGGAAAGAGGAAGTAGAGTGTGACGGCTGGGTTTTGTGATGCTGACTCATCCATGCTAGTGACCTTGGCTGGCGGAGCGAGAGGAGCCCTGCAGAATATCAATGCTTCTCCTCCACAGATGAGAGAGAAACGCGAGACTCCACATGTTCTTAACTCTGTTTGACAAAATCTGACAGATCTGCTCGGAATAAAGTTGAAAAAGTACCTGAGCGTTTTTTTTTGTAAGGTTATATCCAAAGCTGTCTTGGTATGTATGTGTTATTAATGCTGTAAAATCTACTGACTTACTGGACTTTTAAAGACACAGTAAAGGTTGATGACATTAGCTGGTTTTTCTAAAATAAATTTGTGTTATAAACAGGTTTGTTTCACATATAAGCAAAGCAGTAGCTGTTTTGACCAGCAGGCTAATGATGAAGAAACAGATTAATGCAATCTAATCAGCTTTTAAAACATTAAATATGAGCAAATATGACTTAAAGATAAGGTAGCATCCTGTTTTACTTTGGTAATGTGATCTTACTTTGTTAATGATGTAAAATGAAATGAAATATATCACCATAAGAGTGAAGAAAAATGTAAAAGTACTACGATATTTTCTATTATTTCAGACAGAATCATCATTTTATAGACAGGCAGACAAGCAGAACATCCATTACTAAGATAACAACATATTTTATCTTTCACAGAAAAACACTGGTTAATGAGCCGACAAGCTGATATTATTTAAAAGTGCTGAATCAAATTTATCACTCGCAAGCCTGTTTACAACAGCAGAGATATAATGAACGCAGCACATTGATCTTTGTCCAAATTAAAAATGCAAAAACACAACTGAAGCGCGGTCATGAGGATGCTAAACCGACATACCGTGACTTTACCTTTAACCCTGAGGGCACAGCAGCCAATCAGAAGCCTAAAAAAATCTATAATCATCAAGGCATCTGCAACTAAAAACGATGGTCTGTATCGTTGGAGGGTTGGGTCATGTAACGACGTCTGCAGCGAAGTCTGATGCCTCTGTTCTTTAAACTAATGCAACAGAAAACAAATAATCCATAACTAATTATTTCTGTGTGAACATGACAAAAGTCCTGCCAGCACCTTTACGTCGCCTCATGTGAACAAAGAAGAAAACTTCAAATATACATCTGATTACTCTTTTTTACGTGAAATCACTGCAGATAGAGTTTCTGAACATCTTCACCATGGACCAGATGTTCCAAATCATCTGTTTTTGGAGACAAAAAAGGCCAAATGTGTAAAAAAAATGAATGTTGTAGGTTTGGATGAGGCCCGAAACAACAAAACACGAACATATTTTGCTCCAAATTTGAAGACAATCATGACACATTATTAGAAACACTATCACTGCTCACAGCTGTGGTTTCAAGAGCCGAATGCCTCCGATGTGGCTTCTATTTAGGGAAATTCATTACACAAACGCTGTTTGCTTGGATGAGGCTGATGTTCATGTTTCTCCAGCTTGAATTTGTCCTGACAGGTCGAGTGTGTTCGGTTGGGCTCTCTGGACTGTGGGTGGACGCAGCTTTTTAAAAGACCACACTTCAGATGCATTAGATGTGTAAAAGCAGATGTGTTTGAGAGTGTCCGTCCTGCTAAAAGCCTCCTTCACTGCAACACCTCCGGCTGCAGGTCTGACACTTTCACTGACGTCTGACCTCAAAAAGAAAATGGAGGAAAGGCAGGAAAACAACATTTAGCCACAAAGCTGTTGTGTTATTGCCTCAAATGTTGTGTCTTCATTACACAAAACAGCTTCAGTCTCATTCAGCAGAGTCACATTTCACATTTCCGACACTCTGACCTCTGAAAAACAACTGGATCAAAACACATTTCAAAGCTCCTCGACTATAACTGGCTGGCTCGTGTATCATGGGAGGCTATCAAGGTGAGGTCAGCGAGGACGCTGCGAGGTATTATTAGACGGAGAACAAAGATGGATGGAAGTGTGTTCCTCTTTGGGAGAATCATTAATGCTGGTTAAACATGACTTTATTATGAACCTTGATACAATTATCTCGTTAAAAGGAGCTTTTTTTGCACATAAAAACAGGAGTTTATATGTCAGAGTATTAAAGTAAATCCCAGCGGGGGGAGTTCATACGGAGGTTTTCTACGCCGATATACAACTTCCCACTTATGTTGCTTTACAGTAAGCGAGTGTTTTCATTTTCCCGTGTTGATGATCATTTAAGTAACAGAGAGGATCGCAGCAGCAGACTGCAGCTCGAGGATCTGTTTGTTTACGAAGGAAAGACGGATGTGACCCATTCTGAACGGCAACTTTTATGTCTCTGTCTGTTTTCCAAATGCTCCTGTCTTCCTAAACTGCTCAAGATAAAAACGACTGAATGTGCCGTTTAATTTATACAAAAGAATATTTAGAAAAAACCAAAGCACGAACACACACAGGAAATGTTCTTTGCCTCCATGCTGTTTGTCTGAACGGCCTCGTTAGCATCGGTCCTCCCTGATTCACTTATTGACAATCGTTCTTTATTCGATATGTTTGTTTCAAAGCCTTTGACTCCGGTTCTCAGTCTCTCCACCACAAACCTGATCTTCAACCTCACTAACCAGAAATCTTTATCTTTATCTCCTTTGTTTTGCTGTTAGCATGTTAGCATTCAGCTAGCAACCCGCTGCAGATGTTTCACTGCGTTCAAGTGCAGCTTTTGATGGAGGATGCGAATGTAAAGAGACATGAAGTGTTGCAGTTTGTGTTTTGCTCTCTGAGGTTCATGTTTAAATACTGAAGTTATCTCCCTTTGACTGCAGCTCCGTTTAGTTGCATTTTATGTAATGAGGTGTGAAAGTGGTCACTTTCATTGTTTAGTCTAACTGGTCTTAAACTTTTTGTCGACTCAGTTCTGTTTCACTCTGTGAAACCTGCCAGGCACCAAAAATGAAGATGGGCAAAGTTAGAAATAAAGTTACTGACAGATACTTTATTTAAAACTGCTTACCGCTGCATACCAGAAGCACATGCTGATTAAATGTGTCATGCGGAGTGCAAACGCAGCAAAATCTATGTATCACATATGTCATAAAAACCCCTGCATGTCGCACTAATTCATAAAAATGTCTGTATGCATCAGACCTGTCGAACTTGCATACTTTATCCTACAATGCAACTCACAGGTCCTGCTTGCTTCACAGTCACACAAATTATCTCTGAAAATGCAGTGAACAGCTTCAGCAACAATGGCAGAGGAACACACATAACTAATCATTTAATATTGATTGTTAATTTGTCATCACATTGCTGGCTGAAGTAAAGTTGAGCGTGACTTCTGTGATCTCCTCGATGACATAAATGATGTGAAAATGGTAAAAAAAAAGGAGGAGTTTGTAAAAGTTAGCCACTCCAACGCCATTTGAAATGATGAAGACACGACTCATTGTGGCTTTTTTGTGGAAATTTGTTTAATATTAAGAGCTTAAAAAGGAAAAAACTTGACAGATATTTTTAAAAAATAAAACATTCTCAGCTTCAGGACGAGTCAAAATGAATCTTTAATGACTAAACCAGTAATGTGTTCTTGGTTGTAGTTGGCAAAATTACCCCCAAAAAGATTAAGTGAACCTGCTTCATTGAACTGCTCTGAGTATTTACAGACGATACACACACACACACACGCACATGTAGTAAAAAAACACACACACTTGCTGTCAAATAAAAACACTCATAACTCAGAATCACACTTGCAGCTGCCTGTTTAGCTGCGGTCGATTTTCTCATTGCTCTCTGGCTCGGAGCTGGTCAGCAGCACCAGCGAAAGCCGGCGCTCGCTCAGACCTTCTGACAGGCTCGATGTCTGAGAGCCGGCGGCCGTGTGTGACTCACAGCAACATGATGCACTCGCCGCCCGCCGCCGCCATGCACATACCAACACACAACCACCACACTGTATGAATCAGTACATTAATGCATGTGACAGGAGCAGCTCACTCGGAAAATTAACCTTTATTCCTCTGGGTCGAGCATGAAGGGGGGGTGGATGCTGGTCGGTGGCAGAGCGCGTTAACCCCCGGGAGGAGAAGCGTGTTTATGCGAGGTTTTTAGGAGGCTAACTGGACCTGGGAGGTGTTAGATGTGGAGCGATCTGATGTCAGAGCAGCTCAGATCGCCACGCCGAACACCAGCCTCCAACTGTTTACACATCACACAGTCAAGAGGCAGGAAAGTCTCTGTTACACTCAGTGTTTTATACATTTTACAAGTAGCACTTTCAGCTGTCTTTAAGTATTAAGTGCTGGTACACTTGAGTGATTAAAAATACTGTGCAGAAAATGCTCTTTTCTTCAAAACATTGGCTCTTAAATGAAGTAGTCCTTTAGTCTTTTATTCAAGTGTCT
>JAPZDV010000011.1:16204182-16217324 GCA_029814665.1 Acanthurus lineatus | reverse complement strand
AAATTGCACTTGTACCTCGTTCTCATAAATTAAACATCTTACTTATAGGGGCTTCTTACCTAAAACTATTTGCAAGAACAAAATGAAGGGGTGGGGGGAATTTTTTTTATCACTCAGAATAATGGTTTGGTTCACATTGGCCATTGGATTGTGTTGCCTTCAAGTATAATGGAACTACCACAGTCTTACAGTAAAGTTTCCTTGATTTGTTTTTATGCGAGCGAGCTTCTTTCTTCCCGTTTTCCCACACTTTTATTAAATAGCAAATGTTAAGTTGCAAAATGTTTACTAGATCTGTGGAAGTAGAGTCAAAAGCCAAACTAAGGACTATAGACAATAGACTGACTAAAAAATGCAAATTTTTTGAGTAATTGCAGTCATTTCAGTGTGTTATTTGACACAAGACCACGTACCTGAGACCGGCAACAATGTGCTCGTCTGTACTCGTGTCTGTTGACCTCGTTTCCAAGCAATAAAGCATAAATTTTGTTTGCTTAAATTTTTAGATAGATTTTGACATCAAAACAACATATTGACTCACTTAAGGACATAAAAATAATCTATATGGAATAATGATGCAGGGAAAAGAAACTTTAATTTTAGATCAGCGCATTAAAACAGCCCATATCTTTAAATTAGTGCCGATGGGTTTTGGAATATTTTGCTTGTTAATCAGTTGGTGTGTCTGTGCAGTTACACGATAAAAGGGCTGAACGAGGATCACAAAGTGTTCCTGACTTTATTTTCTCACAAAAACTATGATATTTTTTTAAGTGAGGAGCAAGTACACTTATGTCATGACATTTGGGATTAATTTTATGTGCCAATCATCAGCAGGCTGCTTCAGAAATGATCTTTAGAGTTTTGTATCACACGTCTACCCTGCACATGAGGTTACTGTGGCATCCGACCTTCAGAAATTGTGCAACTTCACCCGTTTTTCATTGTCATTTTCGTCTTTTACGATTTTGTGGCTTTATTTCCATCATCCTTGATCGTTGGTGCTTCATCTATGAATTTCTCTGCAACAAGTTTACATTTCTTGTCCAAATAATTATTTACTGGAAAATTTGAAGGATGCTCTTTTTTCCTTTTGTGAAATATGTAAAAACTTTGTGTTGCAGTGTACAGAGATGAATAAACACTGGAAACAGATTTATAGTTGTTTTTCTTATTTTACTTGATGTAAACAAGAAACATATAATTAAATACTTGGTGGTAAAGGCTGGCAAATTACACATGAATAACATTTCTTAATTACTCTCATTGTGTAACACAAATTGAGGCAAACATTACAGAATAAAAGCTGCACTTCAGACATGTAAGAGCAACACAAGTGTTGTGAGGGAAATTATGTTTGATGCATCCTTATTATTTATTATTTTTATATTATTATATTATAGTATAAGTATATACAATAGAGTTGAATCTAAGATAACTCTGGAGACTAAACTTAACTATAACTGATTTATTTAAAAAGGTATGAAATTTGATTTACAGTCCAAACATGAATGGTTCATGTGTCAGATGATGTACCAAAGTTGGGGTTGCTGAAAGGAGGCTGCAACAGAGGAATGACAGACAACTTAGTATTTACACTCCCATAAAAACCTTACTCTGAGTTCACACCCAACCATAACAGGCTAATCAATAACTTACCACATCAGTTTTACTCCTTGTTCTTGTTGGAAAGTTCATGTCGCTCAGTTTATACCCCCGGATTCTGAAGAGATAGTAAAGCAATCCGACTATTGCGACAAAAATTATAATGGCGATGATGGCGCCAGCAATCACCCCTCCATTTGCTAAAACAGAGATACAGAAACACAGATGTGTCAGCGACGGCGCAGATGTTTACATGTTAAATTGAAAATGGTTATAAAAACTTGCACAAAATTTCACCACTTCCATCAAATTCACTGAGATGTTTGACTCAAAGCAACAAATATAAATGAAAGCCTAATGTTTCAGGTAGTAACTGACCTGCTGGTGGTGTTAGAACATTTATTATCTGATGTTTGAGAATGTACAAACAAAATTTTATGAAAATAACCCATGAAAGCTGCATTTAGCTAGTGCCACAAGAGTTGCTATAAACAATGCAATTTAAAGTTACAATATAAACTGAAAGGAAATTGTATTTTAATACTTACTTTTAGAACCCGGACTATCAGTGGGAAAAATAGGATTTCCACCTTCATCTGTTGAATGGACTGAAAGAATTTCAAACATAAAACTGTTAACCTGCAGTTAAACGTTGAAAACCAAAATAACAGCTGCAGCAATGAGCCAACGTATTCCATCAAAAATTAATTATACGACTATAAAAAAAAGTCCTTACACTGGCGGTGGCGGCATGCAAAACCTCTCTTCTGCAGACAGTTGTTGTCATTCCACTGCCCGTCCTCTAACATCTCAACGCAGTTTTCTTCAAACACCTCCCCGGGGTGGAGGGCTGCATTAGGCTGTCCGGGAGCCCAGTTGAGGAAGCCCAAAGACGTCTTGTCTGTCCAGGCCCAGCCGACTAGAAAGTCAAACACACGTACAACACTCAAAGGATCAAAAAGGTTGGTTTACATATCTTTTAGTTTGTTTCCCAAAGCTTCAGGTCTGAGCAGGTCTTTGAAAAACATTAGAATCATCTTGCTTCTGTCCTTTTCTTTACTCACAGTTGTTGTCCCTTGTGAGGCCGATCCAGATGTTGTGGTTTTTGGAGTAGTTTAAGTTCCTGATGAACTCCACCTCTGCTCTGCTGTGGATGGACACCAGATCTCCTTTGATCGACTTGCAGTAGTGTTCAGAGTCTGGCCAGGAGAAACCCTGCACACCGTTGTACACAATGTAACAGTAGTGGCCGTAGTGAGTCCATGATGGCAGACACATACCGTTTCCAGGGGCGGGAGTTGGGGGCGGGCTCTCTGAGAGACAACATAGGTGACATCATCAACAACACTTGAAGTTTTTGAGAGCAAGTACAGCTTTTGTTGTGATATGTGATTACTATCGGGAGACAATCTGGGATTAAAGGGAGGAATAAACAGCAGTCAGTTCTGACTCTGTGAGTGTTTCATACCTGAGGAGATCTTGCAGATGTAAGGTTTAGCCAGGTCACACCTGGTGTCGTTCCAGGTCCCGTGGAAAGCTCGTGCACCGTGCATGCTCACGCAGCCTTCACCTTCAACGTTGGTCGGCTCTAAAGGTCCCCACTGAGTGAAGAAAACTGGCCACCCGTCTGTCCACATGTAGCCGTCCTCCTGCGTTACAAGAAGTATAAGAGCTCCGGTTCGATGGTCACAGAGTGAAGAAAAAAACATATTTTCCCAACTGCCCCTTCATAGCGTCAATGCATACTGTTAGTTAACTCACTTACTTTACTTCTTACTCTGTTATTCCATTTGACTATTATTTAACCAATCATAAACATCCTTACTAGAAAGCCACAAATGATATAAAAATCCCTAAAAAAAATAGATCTGCTCTTTAAGTGCTAGTAGAAAATAATGAGACTTTTGACTATAAATATGTACTTTTACTTTGGAAGTTTAAACGAAGGTCTTATACTTCTGATGGACTTACTTTACATTGTTGTATTGTTACTTTAACTAACAGTGGGTTGCTTGATTAAACCTGAGTTTTATAGAGTTTAATTCTAAATAGATGACAATACTTGCAGCTTATTTCTACATAAACAGCCTTCATTTGAAACCAAATTTAATGCCTCTCATATGTTTTTTATTTGGAATTAAGTTTAACCATGACAGCACCTTGCGCTTGAGTCCGATCCAGGCGTCCTCTTTGCCCTGCAGGACGACTCCGGCGACGAACGCCTGGTCGTAGCTCATGTCGATGCTGGCCAGGTTGCCTCCCTGCTGCTGGCAGTTCGTCTGAGCTGCCTCCCAAGTCGCCGGCTCCTCCACCAGCTTGTAGCAGTTCCGGTACCAGGAGATGTAGCCAGCGGGGCAGGGGCTTTGGGTTGGAGGCGGAGGGTCAATACTGGCCGCTGTTAGGGAAGCAGATGGACTGAGTCAGGCCTTGATGGGATTTAACTGCTATATGTTTGAAATGATTGTGGTAAACAAAGGAAATGAATGCTAATTTAGCTGAAAGAACAGCTGGAGTGTTTACTGACATTTCTTCCTGTAGCAGACGAAGCTGTGCTCATTATGACAGGCGTCATCTCTCCACTTGCCGCTCACCAGGTGGTTGTGAGCGATGGCCACACAGTGTTCCTGTTGACGTTAACAAAGAAAACTTTAAGCGACAGAAGCATAAACGTGTGTTTATTAAGCTCAGAGTGAAGTTTTCTGTGCTGCCTGCTTTGATCTGACTGTCTTATGTGACTCTTTAGCGTAAAGCATCCTCACCGCTCCCCCCACGTTGTCCGGCTCCTTGTCGTTCCAGTTGGTGTACAGCACCGGACTGACCCCGTCGCTCCAGGCGTACTGATTCTCCACCAACAGATCCGACAGGCCGATCCACGTCGGGAGATGCAGGTCCCTTAGGTAACTAGACACAAAGTCTGAAGGAGACAAGAGGATGAGAATATAAAGAGCAGCCTCACTGACTTCCAGTCTCTGATCTGTTTTTAAATTCTGATGGATTTTGCTCACCGTTCTCGTATTGATCATCAATAACAGCCAGTTCTCCTCCCTGGTCTTTGCAGTAACTGCGAGCATAAGACCAGTTGGCTTTGATGTCGTCTTTCTTCCCTTTGAACAAGAAGCATTTGTCCTTGAAACGCATCCAACCTGGAAGGAATGAAGGAAGAAAAATATGTGTAATCATGATGCAAAGGAAGGTCAAGAGTTGCCGACGGGATTTTCACATCTAATTTGATAAAGAGGTTTAATTTGACCAAACCACAGCAGGTGATTGTGGTTATAAAGTTTATTTTTCTGACTGGTGCACCAGAGAGAACTGTTGAGAACTATTTTCTAACCATGAATTTCTCTGCATGTTTAATAATAATAACAGCTGTATTTCAGGACGTTTAATGCTCATATTTAAAACGTGTGTGTTACCTTCAGGGCAGTAGCCTTCCCAGGGCTGTGTGGGTGGAGCGGGGGTGTGGTCTTTTCCAGGGTGTTTCTTGCAGACGTAACCTGCTCCAGCTCGACCACAGTTTGCATCGTTCCATCCACCTGAACAAACCAAAACATCATCAGCAGGAAGTCTGCTCAGTTAACACACGATGAACAAACAGATCCACATGATCGCGACTGACCAATGAGGGGGATTTAAATACCTTGATGTCTGCTCATCTGGACACACTGCTCCTCCCCATTGGCATTGTTGGGCTCACCTTCACTCCAGTGAGTGTAAGTCACAGGGGAATGGTCCACCCACCTGTGCAGGTAAAGAGGAGATACTTTAGTATTGAACTTTTGTGTGCACATCAATGAAAGCAAGTGCTCTTTGCAGCAGAATTTATAATGAACTATTGTTACAAGTTCAACAGTAAAATAAAAAACTAGAGTTTCTCAGCTGCAAACCAAAACATCAAGTTTTTTTTTTTAAATTGAGACTGAACTGGCAGCTCACATCAACTCTAACACTTTCATCAGAAAATATTCCTGGTAAAATCACTGTGAGTGGTCATATTATCAAGACTGGATTCATTTTTCACTGTATATTCAAGAAAAACACCTGTCATTTAAACAGAAAAATGCTGCAATATTACAAAAAAAATAACCTGTAATCCCATTTTGGATCTATTTTCTCTTCAGGATTAGTGATTGACAAGTATGTGGCCTGTGGTAGAAAGAAATGAGTCAAACAGCTCCTGTTATATGCACAAACACTTCAGCTCTTTGGATGATTATGCAGAAAGTTTGAAGTTAATAACCTTTGTGGCACTTCTGTTTTGGGAAATTTAAAATTGCAAGAGAAAACACACTACCAGCTTTCAGATACTCTGGTTACTCATCTTCTTCTACCTTAGGACACCACCTTATCAATCATCAATTGCAAATGAACCTCAACTCCAACAGAGAAACACACATACGCGTATTGTTCATCTGCCATGCCCAGCACAAACATTCCAATCCAGGCTGCAGCCACCTTTCCCGTCCCCACCTGGAAGAGCAAATCAACATGAAACCAACATATTTCATCGAAACAAATCACAACATGTTTTGCTTTGAAGGAATAAAAGAAATAAATGTACCATGCTGTTGACGTATGCCTGTTCATCTTTGCTGAGGATGGAGACGAGTGTGGCCTTCTCAGCGTAGCAGCGTTTTAAAGCCGTGTGGTAATCCACTATTTCCGTGTCGTTGTAGTAATAGCAGATGTCGTTGTTCTTCCTCCAGCCAGGGTTCTCGCCACAGTCAGGAGCTGAGGGTTGAGGACGCAAACATGGGCGTGATTTGATGAGTTATTTCACTCTGATTTTATTATTTACTTTGCATTACATTTGTTCAAAATCTACGAAGTGATATTTTTTCCCAGTATTTTAGCAAAATGAGTATGTGTGGTGATGTTACGCATTTTGAGGGGTGTTTTATCACTCAAGGCTTCTACATGGAGTATTCCTGACAAATATCAAACATGCTGTATCAACAGCAAAATCTTCCCTAATTCAGCTCCAGATTGACATTCCAAATTGCTCTGGGAAAACAAAAAAACGTGCAGGTAGGACAGTTGCATTGTGGGGACCGTTTACCTGGGACTGGAGGTGGAGGCTCTGGGGGCTCGACGGGGTCCTGCCCCTTAGCAATCATGCATATCCAGTCCTGGTGAGCGTCACAGTTGAGAACGTTCCACCAGGAGAAGGTCCCGTTGGTGCTGCTCACCATCTCAACACACTCCTCTCGACCATCGTGGTTGTTTGGCTCCCCGACGCCCCAGTTTGTGTGAGAGAGCGCCGAGCCATCGCTCCATGAATAACCTACACAACAGGAAATATAACGAGGTTTTTGTTTATGTTTAGTTTATATTCAAATCAGCTTTCACTCTATAAAGCAGACACTCTACTCGCCTCCTTCTGTCGGGTTGTGCTTGAGGCCGATCCATTTGCTGCTGCCTTTGCTGTACATGGCGAGTAACTCTTCCTCCGTCTGACTGTGGATGCTGACCAGATTAGCTCCTCTGGCCACACAGTCCTCATATGCTCCTTCCCAGCTCTTCTTCAGCGGCCAGTCCACATTGTGGAAGAGCTGCAATAAATCAGCCCATAAAATCAGCACTGGGAAAGCTGACTGGTGACCTCATGACCCCTGCACAGGGTCGAGGTTTGAGCTGTTTTAACACACCGCTTTATTTTTTTACCTTGTAGCAGTCTTTGAAGTGAGGCAGGGCCGTCCAGCCGTCAGCACATCCCTCTGCTGGAGGAGGAGTCGGAGCTTTGGTTGGTGGACTGATGTCGGGTCTGTGTCTCTCACAGATGAAGGCGAATTTCTCTGTGCACTGCTTATCGTCCCAGAAACCGCCAACCTTACCCGACGTCATGGCCACACAAGTTCCATCTCTGCTATCTAGAGACAAAAAAAAAATGTTTTCCAGTGTCTTTATGTTTGCATTTGATCCTGTCAAGTGTTAATGTGAGGTCCATACCTGGCTGGTCTTTGTCCCAGTGAGTGAAGGTGAGAGGTAGGCCGTTGTCCCAGACGTAGTCCACTCCTCCATCCCCTTCTCCTTGAGCACGCAGGCCAATCCACCAGAAACCAGTTTTTCCCGACAGGTCCACTGTGAAATGTGCCTGTTCATAACTGCAGCGAAACACAGACAGACGAGAGAGTCAAACACTCTATACAACCATTTTTCTTAGGATACTAAATCAGCTACCATTTAAATTAAACTTGTCTATATTTTAATTACAGTTTGGTTTTGTGGAGGGCAACGTCAAGATAGTATTCAATTCCTGCTTTGCACTCATTTCAACATGAGGTCAAATGTGAAAGACAGCTTTCCTAAAGATTGAACACAGCCATGTCTTTGCCTACAGTGCTTTTCTCTCTTTTTCATGGCCAAGGAATTTTAAAAAAGTGTATTTGGACCTTCCATCTAAGTTTTAGGTTACACAATGATCCCTGTAGACCCCTGAAGTAACCACTTCACCAAGGTAATGCACTTGGATCATCAAAAATAGAAATAATTTCACAAAGAATGAAACAAAATCCAGTTTTTTTTTTGTTTTAACCTCCAACAACATGTAAGAGATGCTATCAACCCCAAATACCTCTGTGTGTGTGCATGTGTGTGCACATGTGTGAGAGAATCAACCCTGTAGTGTCAAGTTATCAGCTCTGACAGGTTTCTTCATAGTAACATTTCTGCTCTAGGAAGAACTTTGTTCTGCCATCAAACTCACACGTCTCCGACGTGAACCAGGAAGCTGTCCTGGTCTTCACAGAATTCCTTCGCCTCCGTCCAGGTCCTGGGGGTCTCCTCCATCCAGTAGCAAGCATAACCATATGCATCCCAGCCCTGAAGCGTGTAACAGAGGAGAGAGTGTCTATGGCCTGAAGCACAACATGCACTGCAGCTCCGATTCAACAGGGATAATGACTGAGACAAAAGAGAGAGAAATAAGATGTTTGGGTAGAAGTCTCAAGCTCGTCTTACCTGAGGGCATCCGTACTCGGTGGGTTTCACAGAGGGTTCTGGGTAATGTGCTCGGGGCGTTTTGCACACATAGTGATTGAGCTCTGTACAGGAAACGTCGCTCCATCGGCCAGTCTGCAGCAGAGATCAAACCAACATGAAAATGACCACATTTCTGTGCAAAGACGGATTAATGTGGGCAGCGTGATATTTCGTGCACGCTGCCTGAATTCTGGCTTTGCATCTGTAGCAGTTTATGTATTTTACTGGTTTGTCAGAGCGTTTTTTCACCTGAAGCGACATCTTCACACAGTTCTCGTCGAACCCTACGCGGTTGTCTGGTTCCCCTGGAGCCCAGTAAGTGAAGGTCGGCAGAAGTTCGTCAGCCCAGGTGTACCACCCAGCCATAAAGATGTCATTCAGACCGGTCCACACGTCAGTCGTGGCTGTGCAGGACCACAAGATTTATTGGATTGAAACATACTTTAAGAAGCATTTTTGCACAGCATACTGACTTTTTTAGTTTTTAACATTTAAAACCTGTTTAAAAATAAAACATTATTTTGTTCTGCCACAATAAAATTATGTTAATAGATTCAGATGCCAGTGTTGCTGAACATGCTACATTGCACTAAGCTAATTCAGGATGAGATAATATATCATCAGCGTTTAAGCCATGAAAAATGTTTTGTTAGGGAGCGATTGACTGTTAATTTTACCTCCTCTCTACTTTGTTTATCATTAAATCTGCTTCGACCTCCTGTGTTTCCGGATTCGTACCTGTGTACAGGTAGCTTTCCAGCCAGCTCTGCTCCGTCATCGAGCGGATGGACACGAGGTGGGCGCTCAGACTTTTGCAAGTCTTATCTGCATCGTGCCAAGTCATTCTGTCTCCAAAAGGTTTGTAGCAGAACTCTTCAAACTCATACCAGTCAGGCCCCGGACACCTGAGCTCTGTGGGAGAGAGAGAGGCAATGATTATGAATGAAAAACTCACAGAAAACAGTTTTATTTATGATTTAGAAAAACTGTTTCTACTCAGAGGAAGCAGATTAATTTGAGGTATTTTAAATCATGGTCTAAGTGAATACTTAATGCTCATTGGCTGCAGGGTGTCAATTAATGTCCTGATAAAAGGACATCTTGTTTACTTCATTTAGAAATTCTTATTTATAATAAATATCTAATTTACATTAATGAAGTCTGTCAGTGCCGAAGCAGATGCAAACAGTTTAATGAGCTGAGCAGAACAGAAATATCTCCTGATACAAATCTTAGGTTATTCTTATATACCGGAGCAGCAATCATTGTTTCCATTGCTTTACAACTTTAAGAGATGGCAATGGTTGTTCCACATGATGGTCAAACTTTTAGGTTTTACCAGGGAAAATTGCCTGTGAAAACTAACCATTTTGATTGCAAGAACAATAAATAAATAAATAAATAAATAAATAAATAAATAAATAAATAAATAAATAAGCAAGCTGTCTTAAATATTCTTTCTTTGGTAAATGACCATGGTATGAGCAGGATATTGTTTGTTAATCTCTGATTATGGACACCTCACTGGGCATTATGATTTACATAAACGCATCTCAACTCACCCCCATTTACAAAAGTGTAAGACACATCATAGGCTCCTTCATATCTGTGGAAAAAAATACATTTGATGTTGAATAAGCCTCCCAGGACAGTTGCATTTCTCAAGAAAACAGATTTAGTCTGAAATGCAGCTACTTACTGTCTTGAGGTGATACCGTTCCTGGTGGAGCCGGGGTAGAAGTCCTTTCCTGCAGTTTTCAACAGAGTGCAATCTCCTCCGTTTGCATTGAGTATCACTCCAGCGTGGATAGCTGCAGCACAGATGTTTGAGTCCTGTTTGAGGAGACAGATCATAGAAATATTTACTGTTTATGATAAGTTTATTAAAATCTTTTCTCAATACTGTGCAGATGTTGTGATACAGATAAAACAATAAGGTCACACACCCCACGATATTCTGAGGTGCCGTACACAATGTAATCAGACATGGCACATCCTGCAGGACAGTGAACGCTGAAAGACACATGAGAATCACAAAAACATCACTGCACAGAGCAGAATACAAAGGCTTCACATGTGCATATGTTATCTCAGGTTTCACTCACATCATTTGTTCAGTGGTGGAGTTGAAGCTGGGCTTATCATCACATGTGATCGCATCTGTTGAAGGACAATTTTCCATTATTGATCATCATTTGTGAAAGCAGAGAACAGAAACACAGCAAATTTTTACCAACAGAATAAAATATGGCTTTTAAAAAACTGGTAAAGAGGAGTCCTCACAGTCTGGCGTGCATCCTAAGACGTCGAAGCGAAGGCCTGCTTGACCGTTGAACGCAACCGGGATGATGCGGACGTACCGAGCTGACACAGGCGTGCCCAGCAGATGAATTTCAGGTGTGAGTCCGTCTACTGTGCCTGGGAAAGACTGGAAAAATATCAAGACAATCGAGAATGAAAACCTGTTCCTAATCTGTGCAGTTTGGTTTTTGCCAGCGTTCAGGTGGTTGCCTTCCTCACCTCCCCGTCGGCGGTGTAGTCAGTCCAGGTTGCACCGTCCATACTGTGCCGCAGCTTAAACTTGGTGAGCCAGTAATCGTTCTGAGGACAACCCTGGATTATTATTCCTGTTACTTTCCTGGTCTCACCCATGTTGACCTGGATCCAGCTTGAGGTCGCTGGAGGAGAAGATTAAATATGATATGAAGTTAATGTGAGTTTATCAATTCCTCACTTTTACCCCCTGATTTAACTATTTTTACACATGTGTGACCACTGTGTTGATGCATACCGCTTCCTGAAGGCACCCAGCAGGAATCTCCATTCAAACGGGCTTTGTTGGGAGTGAAGTGACCGTCGGAGGAGGAAGCAGTCAGCTGGGAGTCTGTGATGTTCCCGTCCTCGACGCCCAGGCCGTGCAGACACACTGCGAGCAGCCAAATATCAAAACAAAACATCAACCTGCAGCTGTATATCCGAAGCTCTCCACACGACACAGAGGCTGGATTTGGAACTACAAAAACATATCGAAGGACGAGAGGAAGAGCCCACCTTTTTGTTCACAACTGTAGACAATCTCTAGATATTTGGAAACACTGGGGCAGGGGTCATCCTCTACGTGGGCATATCCAAAGCAGAACTGATGGTTGTCACACCACTTTCTAAAGATGGGAAGGACACCTTCCACTGTGCAGGTTCCTACAGTACAGAGATTACCTTCTTGTTAGGCGGACATAAATATTTACTTATTAAAGGCCCAGTGTGTCAAATCTGATAAAATTCTGAAAGGCCCAGAGATGGTGTTTGATTTGTTCCTTCTGGGTTACTGTAGAAACGTGGTGGTGCAACATGGCAGATTGAGTAAAGAAGGACCTGCTTTCTCTGCTATAAACGGCTCATTTTAGATTAAAAAAAACACAATAGTTCTTATTTTCTGGTGATTATACACTAATTAAAAAAATAAAATTATCATAAATATTATTCCTCATTTCTCCTGCTACAATCAATCTACATCTTACACACTTGACCTTTAATTTGATAAGATTTACATAAATAATCCTTCTAAAGGCAACATGTAACTGCAGATGAAGCTTATGAGAAAAGACAGCATTTCTTCATCTGAATCCTTTTTTTAAAGTGTTTCTGTGTAAAATTTGACAGAGAATATTGAGCAGCTGCACCTCCTGACTCTTCTGGATGTGGGCAGATGTCATCAGTCTTTCGTCCGTAGAAAGCCGACTGGATGTTGATCACACTTTCAAGTGGGCAATGAATGACGAGAGAGGACCCCTGACACGCCTGCACCGTCATGAAACCTGCAGCAGCGAGGATTTGTGCATCAAGTGTTAGAGTTTTCATGTTAGATTCCATTTGGAGATGTATAGTTGTTGTGCAAATAATTTTTTTGTTTCATGAAGATGCTATTCAAAATACTGTCTAATAGTGAGGTATTATTACCATCATGAGGTGGAGGAGGCTCAGGTGTTCTTCCTGAAAGAGGAAACATGAGTAAATTGTAACTCTTAAAATCATCTTCTGTTTGCAAGTTAACAGCAGTTAAAGGAACATAACTCACCTCTGCGCTTGCAGATGTATCCTCTTTTAGACTCGCAGTGCTCGTCGTTCCAGTAGCCGTCGTTAATGCGTATAGACAGGCAGTCTTCCCCGTCATTGTCGCTTGGGTTACCTATAAAGAAAGATGAGGTCAAGTGAGGTCATCAAGTTGTCATATTTTTATGTGTTATTTGCTGGAAACATGCAGAACATAAATGAAGTTTTGAATTAACCGTCACTCCAGCGGGTGTATCTGAAAGGAGAATCATCCGTCCACTGCCAGCCGCTCTCAGTGATGGAGTCATGACCGCCCATCCACAGGGAGGTACCTGTGGGGGTCTGCTGGATAATACCTGAGAAGAAACAACAAAATATATCCATTTATCACCAGTCATCGTACTTACATGAGCAACTATTAATGAACACCAGAGTAAAATAGCGCAGGTGTTGAAAGTTTGTTTCTTTGAACCAAAAACCTGTAACCTGTCCTGAAAGTTCACCTC
>JAPZDV010000011.1:16123159-16201979 GCA_029814665.1 Acanthurus lineatus | reverse complement strand
CAGAGTAAAATAGCGCAGGTGTTGAAAGTTTGTTTCTTTGAACCAAAAACCTGTAACCTGTCCTGAAAGTTCACCTCTACATCAGCAAGGTGAGACGTTCAGACACTCAAGGTCAGTAAGAGCACCATTTTTAGTAGGAGCGAAGTTGCTTTTTTAAGGAACTTTGTGCAGAAAATATTCTTTCTGTGTCTCTGGTGGCAATGTATGTTAGAAAAAAAACAATAACAGATGCCAATGTACTCTGTAGCTCCTCCCACTTTACACAGGTGAGCAAGACATGAACTAGTTTTCACGAGAGCTGTCTTAAAGTAATTTTAAAGTTGATGTTTATTTATTGCTGGTTCACTGAACTCTATAAACTACACTGACAAAGTTAAATTAAAAAAAGATCAGACCCTCTGCAGAGATTTCAAGAATTAACAGAAAAAATGCAACATTAAAAAAAAAATGTCAAGAAAATAGTTGTAACATGGATGATAAATATGCACTTGAAATATTAGGAAATACTCTAATATTACTCTTTATACTTCAAACAGAAGTATTACTGCATAATGTGATTTAACCCTTTGACATAATCTTGTAATATATTTATATTAACTTGTAATGCATCTACCTGCTGATTAGTCTCAGCCCTGTCCTCACTGTGCTGCGTCAGACTGCACCTTTTATTATTCTGCTATTACAAGCTAAAGTGCTCCGGCTGGTGCCTTTGAAAAATGGTAACAAGAATACAGCAGAAGGAGAGGATGTTGACTGAGATATTTTACCAATGGCAGGCTTATGCACACAGTCTACATTTAGTTAGTCTTACTACTTGTTGATGCTCTCATATAATCACAACACAAAAAAAAACAATAAAAATTTGAGCAAACACAAAATAAATTGGTAATAAATTGCAGAAATAATTGAAAATCAGGAGTAAAGATTGGAGTAAAGATGTGAAGGTCTCACCTTGTACGAAGGCCTGTTCATACGGATCCGTGACGCTGACCAGGTCTCCCCCCTGGTTGAGGCAGTCGGCTCGAGCCTCCGCCCATGTCCTCACCGACAGGGAGTTAAACAGGTAGCAGTAATCATTGAAAGGATCAGACATCCAAGAACCACATTTCTCGTTCCATCCTGCAAGAATCACAACCAAACAACAGGGGATGAAAAAACACAAACATTATAACTGCATTATAACTTTGTGTTGTTATGATCAGTGTTAAGCTAACCTGGTCCAGATGTTGGGGGCTGAGGAGGAGGTCCTTGTCCTTTGGCTGTGGAGAGACAAGATAAAGATTAACTCCAAAATAACAGTATGAATATGGCACAAAATAAATATAATAATAAAAAATAAAGTCTATTAGACCTTTTTTGCAGATAAAGTCCTTTGTGTTGGTGCAGAAATCATCGCTGATCGTCCCAGGTTCACGGTCATCCATCCCTCTCAGGTGCACACAGTCCTCATTGTTCTGGTAGTTGTCTGGCTGTTCTGACCCCCATGGTAGGAGGTTCTGAGATCCACAGACAAATACAGAACAGACTGAGATGTTGCTTTAGAGTAACATTATGTAACAACTTCACTTCAAATTAAACTCTTTTTTATCTCTGTCTCAGTCGCTTTGAATCTGGATTGACAGTTACAGGACCAGGTGACTTGGGTAAATGGGTAGGATTACAGTTAACAACACTCTCACATACAAACAATGCAAAGATGCATCATTTTTAAAGAAGAAAATGCTTCCTGGTTTTGCCTCTGATGTTCTCTGGTTGCTCTGCCTTATTTTTTTCCTGAAGTAACCTGTAACTTGGATTGGTAAGTAATATTAGCAGGCTTGCTAAGGACATATTGCTTGTTTTGTGCACTTTTATGATGTCTGTGCTGTGTGTTTAACTTGTTTTGATAATAAGACCAGTCAGTTTCAACAAGTTTTAACAGAGTTTTAGCCAGTGAAAGTTAAAGCCCGGTGTAAGCAGCATATTGTCACTGACTCAGGGTATGTTAGCTTGGCATGCTACTGTTTTTGAGATGTGTGCAAAGTTTATCCAAACCTCGATTACAGCACAGCAAAAACTATCTGATTTCATGTTCACTTCAAAATGTGACAGAAACCTGAGATTTGTATCCACTACAGTGGTATTGCACTCAGAAACTGTGGGGGCGCTGAATTGCACAAAATGTTACTGCAGTTTTCTGAACATGATCTTATCACATATCCACCAATTTCTAAACATTCGTGATTGCATCTTATTAATCACAGGGTTATTAATTCCTTTCTTGGTGTCAAACAGTTAGATGCATCACACAATATGTTCATAGCTTTGTCACTTACTACAGACGTTCCATCAGTGTAAACAAACTTGTTTTCATGGTCGATGTCATTCAGTCCCACCCAGCCTTCTGTTGGCATGTGAGCTGCAGGAACATCAAGTCCATTTAAATTCCAAACAATAAATTCACATTCACATTGTTTGTTAATGAATTAACAACATCATAACTGGACAAACTAGAGCGCTTTCTTAGCTGCTCACCAACGAGGAAGCTGAGCTCTTCCTGCGAGTGGAAGCTGGCCAGGTGAGCATGCTCTGTCTGACAGTGAGCCTCAGCATCCTGCCAGTTTTTCATCGACTCAGTCTCAAACTGATAACAGTAGTCCCCGTACAGCAAATATCCAGCATCACAGTGGGAATCTGAAGCAAAGCAATGACACAGTTAATCCACAGTTATAAACAGAGCTTTCACTTAAACAGCATGAGTAGAGGGACCATGAAGTGTGACTTACCAGGAGCCGGAGTTGGCTTGATGTTTTGTCCACCTGTCATCTCACAAATGTAACCAAAGCTCTTGAAGCAGTTGGTTGTTTCCCATTTGCCGTCATAATTTCCTGGAAAACAGCATAAACTCGGATCATGCTGGTCTTTTCTAAACAAAAATGTTCTTCCAGTGTTTGGATTCTACCTGTGAAGATCAGCCCACAGTCCCAGGCGTCTGCAGTGTTTTTGGGCCAACCAGAACCATAGTTGGTAAAATTTGGCGTTGTTTTATCCACCCATCTGAAATCGCCATCCTTGTCCTTATCTGGTCACATCACGGTCAGGAAATGGAATGAAATTTAAAGGGCATTTTTCACAGATCTTATGGCTGTAAAGTGACATGTTTGTTACTGCTGCACTGTGAGAATCAAAACACAAAGTGTGACGGGTACCTGATAAACCGATCCAGATGTCAGGAACGGCCGCCTGATGAAAGTTTGGAAGGAGCCCATTGATGTAGTACTGCTCTTCTTGACTGCACACAAGAAAAACAGGCCAACAATGACAATTTTGTTCCTGTCTGTTTGAATGTCTGCTAAAACCTTCACCAAGGCAACTTTATGAAACCATAATATGTCAGGGTTGTTTTCTCAACTTGTTTTGCTGCCCCAAGTGGCAAGAAATCATATAATGAAGCTTAAAATTGAATCAGAATGTTTATCGAAAATGTCCAAAACACACAGAAGTCATAAAGTCAGCATTATGACCCAACATCATGTGATATTAGTCACCTTAAGGGCCGTGGTCACACCAAACTAAATAAGCCTGTTGCAGTAAAACGTGTAATTGAGCTTAGACATTTTTATTGCTTTCCAGTGCGACCCTTTAAAGACTTATGAACTACCTTTCCTTTAAAATAAGGACTGTGGTGCATTTAAGAGGAGTTTTTTTTTCCCTACCTGTCAATTATTAGCAGGTGAGCCCCCATATTGGAGCACGCTGTGTAAGCTTCATGCCATGTGGTCAAAAAATCCGTATTGCTGACCAACCAGTAACAACTGCCACCGAAGCTCCACCAGCCAGACGAGCAGATGGCTGGAGGTGAGTGAGCAAGAAATGTCAAGGAGGAAAAGGAAAAAAAACATACAACATTATCAACTTTTATGATAAAAACAAACATCTCAACAAGAGACATTGTCTTTATGTATTTTAAAAAAACGATCCAGCTTACTGTTTAGAGGCCGTTTGCACATGTAAGGACGCTCCTGTCTGCACGCATGAGATTTCCATTTCCCAAACTGATCTGTCGGGCCTTTGATTATTGCAGAACATGAGCCGGTCTGCGGATCACTGCTGGAGAATATATGTTTAAACCCTGATTGCATGGATGAATATTTATGTTTAAATGGCAGGAATATAACCTGATGTCTTACACTGCAGGTTCATTGTCGGCCCAGTTTGTGTAATTTACTTGGAGAGCATCAGACCAGGTGAAGTCTTTGTTTCCCGCTTCGACTTTACATGAAATCTTGTTGCATTTCTGGAAAAACAAAGCTTATCTTCACATCGATGCACAAAATTATTCAAATCCAACAGCAACAATAAAGTGAGCTTCTTGTTGCTGCTCTATGTTCCTCTCACCAGTGTTGAAAACCCAATCCAGAGGTCCCAGTGGGATGAATCCAAAGTTCCTGTGACAAACTGCTCTTCTGCTTCTGAAGTAATGGACACCAGGTCTGCTCCTTCCAGCACGCAGTCGTGTCGAGCTCCCGACCAAGTCTTCATGGTCTCCGTCTTCAGCTTGTAGCAGTTGGAGTCGTGTCGTCTCCAGCCGCCTGCGGTGTCACACTGTGGGCCAGGATTCGCTGAAGGGCACAAAAGGAAACAAAGTTATTACACAGTGTGAAAGACAACCTGTGTGTGTGTCTGAGCCTGAGGAAGTGGTAATGAAAGTGACACATGACATCTCAGAGAAACAACAAAATGGTCTGGTGATGGCAACCAAACATGATGTGACACATTAAATTACATCCAGCAAACAGTTCAACCAAAGTGGGCTTTGTCTGGTTTCACATGAGCCTTTAGGAAGCATGTCTACTTTCTGTTTTATGATTTAATATGAAGGTAGTGCAGAAAGTGAGTTTGATATTTGGTAAAAAATTGAAGGTAAGTGGTGGAGTTTGTGACCGATGTGGCGCTATGGTTCTTTGTACAACTCTATGTTGTATAAAGGCAACTAAAATACCTAAATATCTTGAAGATTCCCTTAAAATTGACAATAAGAAATATGCTGTTGCAGAGCTACCTGATTGTGGTGACAATGAGTGCACATATCAGTGGTCCTTTGTTAATGAATGCTGTAAAAACATCACTGCCGTCACTGTGTTCAGCTCCACTACCAAAGTGTCTGATTCTGCTTTTAACTGCATCAATTTAACATGCAAAACAATTAAAAGTTTTGCAATTTTTGTATCAGTTCAAATATTCACAGTTATAGCTGGTACATAAGTGAAAACAATTTTTATTTAACTTGAGAGTCAACTGTGCCTGAGCAGCTGCAGAGATTAAAAAATGTATCTGACTGATCTAGGATTTAAATCGACTGGGTTATGAAAGGTATAAATGGACGCCGGTGGTTGAACTCACGGTTTTTTTGCTTGCAGATATATTTCCTCTTTTCACCGCAGTCCTCATCATCCAAATGCCCAAAGCTGGATCCAACCACCTGAACACAGTCCTCCCCAGGATCACCACCTGTGTTATCTGGCTGCCCTGTCATCCAGTTTCTGAAACAGCAGAAAGATCACTTTGAATAAAACTTTGGTAAAAAAAAACTCAACACATCTTTAAGTGATCATTTATCACTTTAATCGATGCAAAACTTGATCAATCTTTCTGATAGTGGAATGGTACATACAATAAGTTGTGCACTACAGCACTCCCATCACTCCATTCCCAGAAACCCTCTGAGATTTGGTCAGTCAGGCCAATCCAGTAGTTCTCTGTGCTGATTTGTGTCCTTAGCCACGACTAGAGAGCAAACATAAAAATGTATGATTCCAGTGTGTGAAATGACAAAAAGGATATTTAAAAGATTTTGTTTTTGGATGCTGCTGTGTGTCATCTGATCTCACCCTCTCATGAAAGTTCCCAATGCTCATCAGGTCGCTTTTCTGCTCTAAACAAAACTGGTTAGCCTCCATCCAAGACTGTTCATCAATTGAAAAGTAGTAACATGTATGCTCATGTTCTCTCCAGCCCTGCTGACACTGACAATGAGCTGAAAACACAAAAAACATTCCATTAAATTTGCACCGATATACGAACAAAATATTATGCATTAATAGAAAAAACATATCAAAATAGTATTCTGCCGTCAGGTGGGTTAGTTGTTCTTTCTTTTGTCATTTTGGAATTATTTGTATCTGAAAAGGTGGTTTTCTTTTCATTTCACAGCAGAAAGAGCTGCAGCAGAGCTGAAAAATCTCTCAATAATTAAATTGTTAGTTGTAGAAAATGAATTCATAAAATAAAGATATGAAGCGTTAATACAACATTATGCAGACTACATGACATGTGGAATAAATAGGCAAAAGTACTCTAATTACTCTTCATGTATGATACATGAAAAAAGGTGCTCAGTGGATGTGGACTTTACATCACTTGAATGTCCATCAGTCATAAAAAGTCCCATGACAGATCCTCAGCCCTTGTTCAAATCTTCAGGTAATGTTTGACTTTAACAGCTTTTACAGACACTATTGGGTCACATGCTTGTAATAAGTTACAGGAAGGCATGAAAACCATGTCTGATACAAAGCTGAGTCAAAGCAAAATGATTTTTCAAGATTTTTATAAAAATGAGCAACTTTGCAGTGTGACGCTCCAGAATCAGCAGACTTAAAAACTGCCATCAGCTACAGATACCCACTGATACAAATTAAATTACTTTGACATTTTATTATTTTTTGTTCTCATAAGGAAAATGTTAACCACACAGCTCATTTTTTTAAAAAAAGAAAAATCTGCCTCGAATCAAAACATATTGTTTTAAAACATGACTGCTTACTTTTCATCAGATCCTGAGCTGAAACACTTTTGACTTAACTTCAAGGATTTAAAGCAAAAATCAATGTCAGCCCTCTCAGATTTAAGCTCTGACTTCTGCATGGTCGTCATAATCATTAAAATCAATCTCTGGGATCAAAAGCGTCACAAAAGATTCAAAATATTTTAATCAAAAAGAGACTCACCGCAGGCGAGCAGAGCAGCAAAGCTGAGCAGCTGAAGAAGAATTCTTTGTCTTCTCTCCATGTTAACCTATCGTCATTCAGCTCTCCAGGTGTGTTTTAACACATCCTAATGTCTTTATGTTTTTCTCCCTGAGCTTGGTAGTGTGTGTGTGTGTGTGTGTGTGTGTGTGTGTGCGCGATGTGATGTGATGTGCTCTCCCTCTCAGTTATCAGACATCTGAGCATCTTCTCTGTAATGCACCTCTTTTCAGCGTCTGCCTGCAGGTCCAAAGACTGAAAGCAGTAAAACACAGATGATGAACACTTGACCTCTTGACTCATTTTCTACATTACAACATGCGGCAGTTTGCTACTGAATAAACGTAATTTATTGAAAACAAACATGGCTGTCCTGATTCTACAACATGAAGTATTCAGAATATGTTCAGAAAATGTTTAATTTTACATTGACACTTGATATTATGTTCATAACAATTGTCATTTTTTTAAAGTTTATTTTACAATAGAATTATAATCTCTATGCTACTTCTTGCTAAATGCATTTTACTTTAAGGCAACTTGAATTTGCATGAAGCTAAATATTTTATAAATAAAATCTACTTTACTAATAAAAAAAAGAATGTAATTTCTTTGTGTTTCTTAATTATTTTGAGATTTTTACATAATAATTGAGCTGAAAATGTAAATATGTGAGTTGGCTGGCTCTGTCCCCATGAGCTCATATAACGCAATACACAGTGATAATGCAAACACACAGAAGGACACAAAATACCAGGGGTTTTGAATGATTTGTGAACAGCAGAAGCCTCACACATCTTTTAGCAACATGGTAATACTGTGAGTGCCCATGTTGCATTTGACACCATGAAACCACAAAGTCCAAAAATGGTTTACAACAACCACATGTCCACTGTCCATAAATACTGCCAAACATCTGCCTCAAACTGTTACTTTTTAACTTTTTACTGGCATGTTACAAAACAAATTCACAACAAATTCATATTTATTCAATACACTGCCTGCCTGACACGTCGGAATCAGGAAATGTGAAGGACTACCAATCTGATTTGAGCACCTAAAAATGGCTTCTTTGCAGATAAACTTTAAAATGTTTTCAAAAGTTAAAAAGGTCCTGATAGAAACTTGGCCAGAACTGTAAAAATAACACCGACTTGTCATAATATCCTTCAGCTCTCCTTTTAAATATGTTTTTTTTTCTTGATTTGTTCTGCTTGTCTGCATGTTTGAGTGTGTGTTATCTTAAGTTGTTGCTCTTCTTTTTGACTGACATGCACTGATTTTCATATTTTAAATTATGACATGCAGTTTTGTTTTTTTTAAACTTTCAATGCCCATCAAGGGACTAATTTTGTAAATTAGCATCAGCTTTATGCAAGAGTACATTGAACGCTGCTTCTGCAACTTTTGAAAGAGAAACATAAAAGTCTGCTGTTACAGTTTATAACATCATCAATAAAAGTAAAAGTAGAGGTAAGTTTTCTTTTTTTAAGTCCAAAAAATTTTGAAGATTTAACTCTGAACCTCGTGGTAAATGGCTCCAGATCAGGGCAGAATGGTGTGAATCCAGGTGTTTATGCCTCCAGTGGCTTCAGTCTCGACTGACGACTCTCTCTTATTGCGCAAACGTCTGTTCTTCTGCTCCGCCCAACAAACTCACCAAAAACACTTAAGTCATGCGATTTGTGTGATAACCGGTGCAATAAAAGGTTGTTTTAAAATTCAAATGTCAATGACTTGAAGATTGCAGGAAATAAAAGAGGAAACCCAGCAATAAACTTTACACAAAACTTTATTGTACCAATTTTTTACCAATACCATGTAAATAAAATTTAAAAGATGGAAGCAGTCAGGAGGAAGAAAAACACAAAGAACAGTAAAGTTTACAAAAGACTCAATATCCGGCTCCTTTGCTAACAAAGTTGGTAACAATATTGATAATATATTTGATAATATACACTAGTATTAATACCAGCAGGACACAAACTGTTCAATATTGTCTATTTCTAGTAAAAACCGTAAATAGTTTGTTTTTTAACGGTCAGCTTTTTCTGAAAAACAAACCGTCTCCAGAAGTTATTAGATTTTTCTCAGATAGGGCAGAAATAAGTGTTAAATAAACATCTTTAAACAAGAATAACATGAATTTCTCAATGTAGGACAAAAATATACTCAGACTTCACATCTATTCTAGGAAAATAGTGCACAGCAATGAATTAGATAGAGTAGTAAAAGAAGAATACCAAAGATACACCAATCTTATTATACAAAATGTCCATATATATTAAAATACAACATAACCGTCTGCAGAGACAAACCTTAGCTGCACATCTGAAAGCACTCTAGGATTTCTGACAGTCCAGCTATCGTCAAACAAAACTCTTAAATTTGTAAATCAGTCCCCGTCAGTTTAAACAGATTTCTATGTAAAATTGGAAAAAAAAAAACAACACGAAACAAAACATAATGGTGCATTGTATTGCTCTTATCAGTCCTTAACTCTCAAGTCTTTTGTCATCAAACCTTTTTTGATTTCTTCCTGCACAGTTGGTGTCTGATGATTAAGGGAGTGATTGAAACAGATTTTCATCTGCAGCTTCTTAAAACAGCTGGTGAACTTTTTTGTGTTTGGCACTTTTGCATTGGTTAAATCCCCTGGATCGGTCACCTCCTGACCAGTGACTGATTTGTCCCGATCCGCCTTAAAATGATTGTTCAAACACAATAAGAAGCTTAGACTGCTGTGATACAGTCAAGCTTAATGCAGCTGGAGCAGCTCAAAGATGATTTCTTAAAAGCACCTTCAAAAAAAAAGTCAAACTGCTCTGAAAGATGCTTTCACTTAACCTGACATTAGACCACAGGATGTTTGACATCTTGATATCTTATTTCAAACTGAGTGATTAAACTGTGTTATTACTCCACAGGCTGCACTGTAAACAGAGTGTTGAATCCAGTAAAATCACATCTCTCTGGATTAGGAAAACAACTGCAGAGCTAAAGAGGAAATCTGAGACCGTCTTGAAGAGGAGACTTTTGAAATGCTGTCATACTGGCTCACTATTAAGTCCCCATTCATAATGTGCAGAGTTAGTCTAGTGGTTCTAGCTTCAAACTCACCTCTCAGTCTCAACATGCTAATATAAACATAAGGTTCGGCTACCATTTTCCCTTAAAAAAGTCAAAACTATAGCAAGGCAGTCTAACAGAAGGAAATACAGTACAAAAAACGACATCACTGATTGCAAATAACACCATAAGGGGTCAAGAAAGATGCCTTGAACATGTCAAATTGTCAGAGAAGACTTCCGCTTTACCAGATGTGCACTTCAAGTCAGTAAAACCTCCCTAATATTCCCCTATCACTGTGTGCAAACTGAACCTCAGCCTTTAAGTGTTTCAGGCTAATGTTCAGACAGTGGCGACAGTAATAAAGATGCTGGGCGAAAATCCCTCATTCACTGTCCGTGTGCTTTGTGTTGTGTGCTTGTGCAGTGATCAGATCTGACGGTGACCTGGCACTCAGTCAGTCACCTGGTAATAAGTGGGATGGTGGTCACATGCAGTTGGCCACGTTGCTGGAGCCCTGGCCAACGTCCCTGATCTGGCTGACGTGAGATGAACAGACGGCGACTCCGGCTCCGGCGCGGCAGTGAGACACCGAACCCACCAGCTCCCATCTGAGCGGCAAACAGATCAACATTGAGAAGATGGTAAAAGTCAATGTTTTTGAACTATAATTTTAATTGCAAAACTGCAAAGTAACTGCAGAATTACAACTCCTTTTAGAAAAGAGTGTAATCATGGAAATATGCAACAGATTGAATCCTGTTTAAAATTCATGAGTTTGCTTCTAGGCTCTATTTAGCCTAGATGCTTTGGTTTCATAATTAAGATAATTAAGGAGAGGACACAGCAGTCTTAATCTATTTGATTTGTGTATTTAACTCAGTTTTATAATGCAGTGTGCTTGTTGCAAGGTTCATGTTATTTGCTTGTATTTTCTGTTTTTGTTTCTGAATCAGCACCATGTTGTCAGTAGATAAATATTTATTTATTCACTGGTGTACAGAAGCAATTAGTCTCGTTAACAGTTGCAGCACAAGAGAAGAAAATTTGAATTTAGACTCAAATGTACATGCATTTTTTTTAATATATTGTGCCATCATGGTGTAGCACATTGTTGGCCAGCTACAGTTTGTTTTCTGCCAAATCATATAATCATATTTTATGATTTTATTCCTATGTTTATTCCTATTGTTGATATGTGAATGATTGTGTTTGTGCAAACTCGCCTGCCTTAAATTACTCCATGAGGAATGAAATTAAGCATTTTGATTGTGAAGTTATACCTATTAGCAGCAGACAGTAGCCACCAAAGTTTTCATTAAAAATGTTAAATCACCACAAATCAAACTTTCTTCCATTAAAAACACACCACATCACTTTTCACATTCATCTCCTCCTCACCTGTTCATTCGAGGCTCAAAAGCCTCCACTGTGTTCAGGTAGATGTTTCCATTGTGACCCCCGACTGCAAATACTCTTCCCATTACAGTGGCAACCCCGACTCCCCCACGGGGTGTGGTCAGCTCAGACACGTACTCCCAGCGGTGCATTCGAGGGTCAAAGCGCTCGACAGAACTCAGGGGTGAATTGTCATCAAAACCACCTTCAGAAAAGATGAGAGTTATTTAAAAATCTCTGGAAATTAACCTCTATGGATTGCTTCTGATTGTGTCCTTTGAATCAGTAACCTGCAGAAAGCAGAATGGGGGTCGACAGTCGTTTTCATCAGGTGAGTCAGACTAACTTGGTTGTAAAAACTACTAAAATGATTTAAATAGAATTATGCAGGTACTAATGAACCATGCACAGCATCAGAGGATTACATGTATCCATACAAATCCATAGCTATTGACGAGGTGAAATGCCACAACAGTAGTTTCAATAAACCTTGGATGACTCTTCAAATTCATGTGGTGCAATATAAAATCTCATATGAACACTCTGTAAATCAGTTGCCAAGACAGCTCCACAAAACACGAGCTTTTATCTTTCTTTGATTCAAGTATTTGTGTATAAAAATCACTGGGTGTGTTCACAGGAGGCATGTGACTGAGAGGCAGAAATGCCACAAAATAACACCAGCTGTCAGTCATTACAGTACAAGACAATGTAGACATAAAACATACTGTATCAAGTTCATATTTAGTCCTCTTACCCACGACATAGAGGCAGCCATTGAGTTTGCTGACTCCATTTCCAGCCCGACGCTGGCCCATCTCCCTGACCTCCGTCCACTTGTTTAGATGGGGGTTGAACCGCTCCACACTGGACAGCGACGCCACGCCATCGTTGCCTCCCACAGCGTAAACATAATTCTGGCAAGGAGAGAATATTAAAAACAGTTTAGTTCAGAGTAGATATTGTACATCAGTGACAACTGACTGGCTTTCTTCTACAGTCTGACCCCCAGAGCCACAGATCCCACTCCTCCTCTCGGTGTGTTCATTGGAGCCACAGCGCTCCAGCAGTCACTTTCGATGTCGTAACGCTCGACGTCGTTGAAGCACGAGTTGTCATCCAGACCTCCAATGGCGTAGATGGGACCACCAAGAGCTGCCAGGGCTATACCCCTCCTGAGAAACACATCATGATTGTTCGAGGCAGTATTTCTGCTATTTATGATGGACTTTATGTATATATTTACTAAGCTTAAACAGTAAATGGCACACTGGAATTAATGTGAGATGAGGTTTAATCTGCTCTGTTATAGGGACTTAAGAAAGGAATTCAAGCTTTTTTTAATTATTTTGAGAAAACTGTTCAGCCACTGCTACTCAGCACTTCATTTTATTTTTGTCAACAGCAACTGTGGAGCTTGCTGTGAAAAAGTGCCAGTTTTTAGGAGGAAAACTGCAACAAATTAACTCCTGCATTACTTATTTCTTATTGTAAAATATTTCGTTTGAGATTGCTGCTAAAAATGAGCTCATAAAAACCTCTTTAAGATGTAGAAGTTAAAAAAAGTTGGCTTCCTAATATTACTGCTACCCCAAACCAGACAAATAATTTGTTTTCAAAAGCACTGTCTAATCTTCCACACAAGCAATATGTTTTTCTACATCATTCTACATCAGGCTTAGCAACAAGGAGAAGTTAAGTCACATTTTCTCATTTAGCCGCCTCGGTGTGACAGTTTCCCAGAGTGTAAGACAAAGAAGAAACATGTATTTACATTTAGTACATCTGAGTATCTGCATACCTTTTTGTATTCATCGAGGCTTTCATCATCCACTTGTTGGTGAGGGGGTCAAACATCTCCATGTTGCCTAAATGTTCATTACCATCATGGCCCCCGACAGCATAAACTTTACCTAATGAGACCAACATCAAACAGATATGAAGTTGTTATGATCATGTGACCCGTTAAGTGAATACAAATCATCTATGGTCTCTAAATAGGTATGTTGTTTATTATCTAAATCGAAACTCAAATATTTTAATATTTTTTAGCTCAGATTATATACCCATTTGTCAGTTTGTGTAAACAATATACACATCTCTATGAATAATACAATGCAGTTAAACATCCCCACAACTGCAGCTTTAAGTTAATAAAACATCTCTTAAATCACTTGAAGCAAAGCTGAACTTAAATGTTATTAAGGGATTTAATTTACTGGAGGAATGTTGAATTACACTGCATTAAAATTAAGCTAGATGTACTTAACAAACAGGCAGGTGAGTGTAAATGTCAAAATGTTTCTTCATGCTGTTAAATTTCTAAACTTTCCGTTTGCTTTATTTTCTCTCTCTCTCTCTCTGCAATGCTATTATACATAACTCCTCTTACCTCCTACAGATATTACACCTACGTGACGGCGTCTGCTGTTCATTTCAGGACCAAAGAACCAGCTGTTCTTAGTGATGGAGTAGCATTCGATGCTGCGAAATGGGTCACCAGAACCCCCACGACCACCCACGCAGAACAAAACCCCTGAAAGCAGTGATGGGGAAGGACCGAATGTTCATAAAGTAGAAGAACACACATCATGCTTTACAATCCCGGGTCGTCATAATGAACACGTTGTAAAAGATGAAAGAATATACAAAGTAAACATGCAGTAAATTACACTTCCTGATACTGTGAACACAAGACAAGAATGCAAGGCAGTAACAAGACGTGAACCAAGCCATGTAGTTTTATGAATGTGTTATTTAGTTTGATAAGAAAAAGTGCTGAATGTAACTACAAAGGCCATAAAATCAGTGGTAACAAGTTCAAAGTCAAACACAACCGTGCCAGTGATACCTGCAGTGTGCTTCCGGGGTATCGTACGGACCGAATACTCAAAATCCATCACCACCTTGTTGCTGAGGTGCAGGTGGTAGTTCCTAGCTTCATCCATCAGGTCGCGACAACTCAGGTTACCGTTGATCATCTCGTCCTTAGCCACTGTTCCAGTGAGGAACTCGACAGGGAGCAGTGGGAGGCGCACCTGAAGGAGAGACCAGCAGATGCTTTGAATTCTGGTTGTAAAAGTGATTAAGTTGTTAACATTTACCTTAATTCTAATTTTAAAACACCATTATGTAGCTAATTCCTCAGGCAATCACTACAGTAAGTCACAAAGAACTCAAACAGAGCTACTTTCAAAAACAAACACAAAACTAAGAGATTTTAAACTTAAAAAGTTGCAACAATTATGTTCATATACTCGACCAAACCCTTCTGATTGAAGCTATGCACTCTCTAACCTGAGACATGATCTGGTCCAGCCAGGCGTCGTGGTGCTGTGGGTTTGCTTTCAGCCACTTCACTGCAGCATTATACACCTGTGTCTCTGAGTGGATGTTGAGCTCGCTAGAAGACAATAATGTGCGCAAGTGCTGGGGGGACACACTTGTGAAGTCCTCACACTCCACCACCTCGGTGAAGTGTTCGCAGGCGTAGCGGTCGGCCATGTCCATCAGGTCCACACGATTGTGGCTTTCAGCAAAGGTACGAACAGCCAGGCAGTTGGTGGGGTGAAAGTGGGCCTTCATGTACTCACAGCAGGCTCTCGCCACCAACTCCACCTGATGAATTCAGGAATGAGGCAATATTACACAGCAGACAAAAAGCCTTAACAGTTTGTTGATTTGATTGTTTTCAAGTTTCTTTACCTGAAGGATGCACGCAGCATAAAGCAGTGGCTGGACATTGTCAACAGTTAATGTGAGCTTTGAAGAATAAGCAAAGTGCACCAGGTCCTGGATTGCATCACCATCAAAGTCCTTGATCTCTATCAGTTCCTGCTTGGCCTCGGACATCTCTGACAGGAACATGGCCCTGGGGCAAAAAAAACACCAAGAGAGCACAAAATGAAAAAATATGTTTTTCCAAAAGATCTCAAAGAAGTACTCCCCTGGGTTTTACAGACAGTTATTTGTCCCTTAATTTCTATACTTTTTGTCAGTGTAAAAAGTGTGTCTGACATTTAATTTTTGGCTTAAAGGAACACAGCTATAGACAACCAGGTTATATCATTATGGAGATATGGGTGTCCAATAATAAAAACAACTATTATCTGTCTATGCTGAATCATGAATTGCTATTATGGGCCTAATTAAAAAAAATAAACATATGCAGCACAAATTTCAGTGTACCTGAAATAGGGGATCACACAAGCCAGCACTAGCTTGTGGCATGGTATCAACTTACTGCCAACCTACAAAAAAAGATAAAAATAAACACACACTCATTTTTTAAAAATAGACCCATGCACATCTGTAACAGACATTTATTCATTTCCAAAGATCAAGTACTGTTATTTGTGCAACTATTTAGGGATCAAAAGCTGTAAAATTAATCAAACAAGCAATTAACTCAAAACTGAGATTTATTAGCTTAATATAACTATAATCACTGAAAACAAAACCTTTAACCTTTCTCACTTTACTTGAGTCTGAACAGAGTTACTTACCTTTAGTGTGACGTCACAAAGCTCTCCTACTTCATAAAAATGCCTGAGCGAGTTATGGAAGTCCTTCCAAGCCTCATGAGCCTCAAAGACAAAGGACCCATCAGGCTCACAGTCTGTCTTCGATGCCCTGTTTCCAGGCCGCTTCTCCTTGGACTTCAGCTGCTTAGCATGGTCTGGCACCACATCACCTGGTGCCATAGCTGGCTACAGGAAATAACACCTAAAAAGAGAGATGAGAGACAGTCTGAAACCTAACAACAAGAATGCAAACAGAATGAATCTATTTTGATATTGTTAAGACAGTGTCATATAGGAAGTGTTCATACAGAAAACACAGATGTCAACGGTCTTTTAAAATGTTGCCAAAAACAAGACAGCCCTCAAGTATTTAGGATCTCATTCACAGGTAAACTTTGATAGATATCCATCATTTCAGCCCTTGTTTTGAATAAAAAAATATAACCATTTTCTGCTCACAACATCTCAAATGTCGAGATTTGCTTCTTTTCTTGTGTTTGTTATTGTTTTTGGACTGTTGGGTCACAAAAACAAGAACGTTCTCTTCAATTCGGGATCTTTCAATTTACGATTTTCACTACTTACTTACATACTGTAGTCTGAACAAATAATTGTAGAAATGAGAGAAATCATTAGATTTATTGATAATAAAAACAATCATTAGGTGCAGCCCTGTTTGACCCAATATAATCACATGAAAAAGCCTCAAACTGCAATGAACAGAGTGATCATCAACACCTGCTGTTAACAAGCAGGCCATATTTTCACTACCACGGGTTTCATCATGTAAGAATTGCTCTAAGAATAACTTGCAGTCTGAAATAGAAACTGCAGCTCAGTGCAAATAACATTCTACAGGCTTCAATAGACAAAACAAAAGGGAAATTAGAGGCGGGGGACATTGCCTGCCAGCTGAGCAAGTTTGGTCAGTATTCATCTCCCTTTCAGTGTCACTTCCCCTTTACTCATTCAGCAGAGACTGTGAAAAAACAGGACAAGCAGATTCCTCCCAGCTAACACAGCACACCACAATGACAATACAGTGCAATCCAGCCCATTAAAAACTCCTACCTAATGCTGAATCTGATGAAAAATCTCCACAGTTGATAAGTCCCAGAGAAACTGAGAGCAGACAGCCGGAGGGCAAAACTCCACCCACACCTTACAGATGATGCACTGTCTCTCTTTTAAGCTAGGTCTCCGACACTGAATAGACTCAGTGTATCGCCCCCTCATCACTAGTCCTATCAGCTATAAGAGCAGAAACATCAAGTCCCATCATATGTGCCCATGATCAAAGGCTCTTTCCACTTCTTCTTAAGACCGGCTTAACTCAAGGTCTCTCGACACAAGAACGCAAATTGTAATATCCAGGTCAGTTAAAGACAGATTCAGGATCAGCTGGAGCACTTTCATGGCCTTGAGATGATAAAATCCTCGTGTTTTATTATTTATGAGGAGTGAGACAGTAAATAATTTAACAACAGAGATGTTGTTGTACAACTACTAAACTCCACAGAGAACAAGCTGAAAAAAAATTTATGTGCAAACAGCAGCCTCTTTTTAAATGCATTTTTTTCTGTGCATCTTTGTCCATCATTAAAAAAAAAAAAAATACTTCTAGTATGCAACCAGTATATCGCATTATGTCCCAAGGTAGAAATAAAATGTGTGTGCACTCATGAGAACACACTGTTTCTTTCCTAATTACCTCACCCACTCCTCTAAGAACGCACAGCGACTGCACTATTGGCCAAATGTGCTTCTATAGTTCGTCCTTTAATCAGTGACATTCAAGTAATTATCCAGACTAATGAGCTTCCTGTATTTCCATGACCACCCTATAAGTACTGAGGGGTAGGCAGCTTGTAAACATAACAAATGTCAAGGGCAACTTTTACATATTTGACAACTATTTCACCTTTTGCTTTAACATATATTGAATTTCTTCTGAATACACAAGAATTTACTACTAAATGATCCAAATATCAAAGCTCTTGATTATAAAATCAAATAATTAGCTACTAGAAACCCAATTGTTTTGCACCATCTAAAACCTTTGAATGCAATATACACTGCTTGCTGTCTGAAAGAAGTGTATTCTCTATTTTCTGAAACATTATCTGTTTCCTAAATTACACTCTCTAATCCTCATTTGAACCAAACATGTAATGGACTTCAGTGTAAAAGTATGCAGGCTATCTTACCTTGGACATGACCCAAGCATTGAGTAAGGGGATCATATGTGTATTAAATTACTTTTTGGCTAATCCTGGGTAATACAATACCAAAAGAGATGTAACGTCAACGTTAAGGAATGCAAATAGTGAAGAAACCAGCAGGACGTTACTGCAAACGTGACACCTAACGTTAGCTGTTAAGTGTCAACAACAGCTAGCACATTCATATGTCATATAAACTACTCCTAAAAATAACAGTTAACGTTAACTCATTTTATCGGCCCAACGTTAGTGCAAAATATCGAGAATAAGAGTTGACAAGAGCTGGAAAAAAATCTGTAGCGTCATACACAAACACACGTCAACAGTCTGAGAAGATGAGCTCGGGTTATCATGAGGGTAACGTTACTGTTAAGATTTAAGGTAACGTTAGTTAGTGACCTGCATATTATCATCGTGTTTATATATATTATAGTTTCTCTCACTAAAACCACTCAAAATATGACAGTACGACGCCTCAGAAAATGATTAAACTACGAAGCACAACTAGACTAGCGGTAATAAAAAAAATCTCAGAAGTTAGCTTGTTTGCTAACAGCAACTAGCAGCGCGAGGGCTAGTTAATGTTAGCTGCCGGGGAAAGGGGATGATTTAGTCGTGATTTTGACAAAAATAATAAAACGAAGAATAGCAGACATTGCGATAAAATAATGAATAATCGTTGCCTTAAGCCAAACATATATAATTACAATACCTCATGTCGCAGCAAGAATTAAGATGCCGGCTTCAGTGAGCAGAATGTTTGGCATTAGCACGTTTGTTGTGATTCCTGATGCTTGATGGGTATTGTAGTTTTATAACGTTACTTGAATAACATTCGCATGCTGAACCAATTAGGATGCTGATTAGAGGCTCCCATACTAAGCGGACAGTTTTGATAGTTTGACACACCTGTTTGTTCAGTTACTGCCAGCTGTAATTATTAAAAATAGGTATGACCCTCTTTAATTTTTAGACAGAATAATTGTGAAAAATTGTGATGTAGTTGTAACTCAAGTTTATACGTTCTGACATATTCCCATTATAAATATGTGCAATTGTAAGTTCTATAAATTAAGTTTAGCAGAGACATAAATAATGCTACTTTCTTTAGTATTTAAAGAGGGAAGTACGTAAAATTGTATTGACTCTGCCTTATTTAAACACAAACATGTCCGAAATAAGCCACTAGAGAGTAATGTGCCAAGTAAGGATTGCTAGACAAAATACAAAATATGTCCAAAATCATCATATTTCAAATTAATGACACCTAATTTTCTTATGTTTTAAACTGTGATCATTTAATAGGTGGAAGGAACCAGTCATATGCTTTTGGAGGAAGTAAGGGCTACAGCATAAACAGCACAAAACATCACAAGTACGGACATCTTTACACAATTATCAAGGATTGTTTATTTCACAAAGTGAGTATGAAAATAATACATTAATAAATTGACCAAGTTTTACAGGCTTCTTGTAGGATGTACAATATCATCAGACACAGTCATAATCGGGTTTGTGACAGCCATCAGATGACCAGAATGAGTCAAATAAAAACATTTTGTCCAAGCGTCTTATTTGTACTGCTTCTTCTTTTTCAGGAGTGCTTCCCGTAGAGCGAACTAGGAAAGAAAAACAAGAAAATATTTTTATTTGACATGCAAAAAACTGTTTTGCCTTCAGTAGAATCAAAGAATCCACAGTCAAACTCAGTAGCTCGCTCTCACAGGTGTGACTCACCTGTTTCTCTCGGAAGGAGCGTTTGCCCTTCGTTCGGACGTTCTGACTGTATCTCATCATCATGAAGTTCTTTGTTCTTTTCTTCTCCTTGTTGCTGGTGCTGGCGTGTGGGTTCAGCCTGGTTCGCTTCTTGACAAAATCTTTCCTGTCTGGCCTTCCCGCCTAGAGATTCAAATGCACCGTCAGAGCAGAAATTATTGGTAAACATAAGGCTAATCTACAACTATTTAAATAATCAAAATACATAAAAAAACATCATCTTACAGCTTCTTAAGAGTGAATATTTGGTTTTCTTAGTTTTAATGATAGTAAAATATATCTTCCTTGGTTTTGGACAGTTTTCCAGACCAAACAAGCTATTTGAATATGTGATTCACACTGGATTCTTTTCACCATTTTCTGACTTTTTTTAGGCAAATAATTATCTGCGAAAATAATTGTTTGGTAAAAAAATATAAGGGAAATAAATGATGGCTGCAGCCCTACACTTAGCATAAAGTTTTACCATAGCTGTTGCCAGGCGTGTTTCCTTGTCTGATTTGGGCTTCTTATGCAGTTTCTCAATATTCCTCAAAGTCAGCAGCTCCCCTCTGAAAATATTTTAGAAAAAAAACATACAAAAACTTCAGCATAATCTCCCATATTTAACAAAACATAGCAGCTACAGTCAAATTCAGTAGAATCTGAGTTCAACTGTTTCATAACAATATATTCTGTGGATAAAGTCCTCTTTGTAAATGATGTAATAATCTAGGTTTGAATAGTTTTCTAACCTGTTGTCATCCTCATCATCACTGTCCACAGCTTTCCTCTTCTGGCCTTTGCCTGGCGCAGCGTTGACCTCCTTGGCCATCTGGGCCAAACGGATCTTCTTGAAGTCGTCTTGAGTGAGGAGTCTGCTGCCGCTGACCGCTGCAGCTTTGGCTTTTCTTTCCTCGACAGGCATACTCTGAAGCTTCTCCGCCTTAACACAAGCACAGACAACTCTTATGTTAAAGCAAAACATAACTAGAAGGGTTCTGTTTGTTTTCTGTCACTTCTGAACTTAACCACATCTACTGGATTATCAGGTGTGTAGCATTTATTCCACAGGGCCTGATGTTCTGTCTTGAAATGTTATGAAAGTGAAAAATAAATTCTGTATCTGCCCCTTGAGTAGGATTTTCTCCAACAGGTGCTGACCAGAAACATCATTACCTTGATGCAGGAAATTAACCATTAGCAATTCAATGAGATGAGAAATTTCATGCTCACCATTTCAGTCGTGTCTTCATCAGATGAGTGGTGAACGTCTATCCACTCTCCATCTTCATCATCATCACTGATACTGGCACTCTCCCAGCCTTCTGTTGTGCAATATGAAAAACATGCATATTAGCCTCATATTGATCACACTAAGAGCTCACACTAAATTTCTATTTTCTTTGTTAATTCAGCCACTGTTTTCCAATCACATAGCAAAACTGCTGCTCACCTTCATCCTCCTCTTCCTCTTTGCTCTCCACCTCCAGGACTTCAGCTCCAGGGATGTAATCTTTAGCCTCAAGCTCTCCGTAGTCTTTGATCTTGGCCTCTTCAGACGCCTCTGTGGGTCTCCCCTGGATAACAAGTGGCATGGATAACATTACTTTCATTTAATTAACATAGTAATATACAGCTCAATCCTCTGTCCTTTATTACATTTACCAAATGTTTATTTGTGCTTTTTAAACTACAATTTCATTTATTAGGACCCCCTCTCTCAAACATACAGCGTATTGTGCAAAACTAACCCACACTGAAGGATTCCAACTCTCTCTTTAAATATTTATTCTATTTATTGAAAAATTAGCCATCATGTACTAAAACACGTATTCTCGGTTTTTGTTCCTAATTAAATCATTTCAGTTTTTAAAAAAGAGTTCACAGATGTCTCACCCTGTATTTTTTGTGCAGCAACTGTGGATTTAGACTCCTGAACAGCTGGATCAGACCTCTGGCAGACATCATCACATCTGAGGGCAAATACAGACAAAATGTTAATGTTGTTGTTTTGTGAGTGAACACTAGTGCAAACACATGCACACCTCCTTTAATTAGTGCATTCAAAACTGTGTCAGACACTGACTCTTGTCTTTGTGGGTTTTGTACTGGGACAAATCCTGCAGCAAGTCTTCAGTGATGGAGAGCGGACAGCGAGCAGCCACTTCCTTGATAGCATTGATACTGATGTAGAAAAAAGGGGTCAAATTTACTATAACATGGTACAGTAAAGCACAGCATGGTAGTTACAAAAGATATGTATTGTTTTAGTTTGAACATTTTTTTTTATCTGAAACGAGGAAGTAGATGAGGCTGCCACTCACCCCACAGTCATGGCCTCCCCAGAGTTTCTTTCTGTCACAAAGTTGTTGGCGATGGTCATGATTACAGGTTCGATGATCTGAGCAAGTGGAAATGTACAAAAGGTGTTAACAGTCAGATGAATTCCTATGTTAAGTCCACATGTTGCCTAACAAAAAGAAGAAATCTGTACCTCTGGTGGGACGAGTTGATGGGAAGCCTGGGCAGCACACAGGAGAATCTTTGTTACCTCTGGAAAGACAACAGTTTGTCAAAAACATCTCATCAATCAGAGATTAAATGACTTTCATTTACTTTATGATAAGTTGTTCTTTACCTCTTTGATGAGGCTGTAGAAACCTCTGGATGAAAGGGTAGAAATTGAAGAGGAAGAGCTGGAAAAGAAGAGATTACTTATTATAATCGACATCAGACCTCAATTATGCTTATGCAACCATGATGTAAAACATAAATAAATCAGAAACTGTGATGATGTGGCGTGTATTCAATTACATTGGTTCACCATTATTTAAAACACCCTTATGTAAAGAATTTTACTACATGGGCTTGGGAAGTTCTCATAAATACCCATTCTGTTTTAATCAGTTTGAGTTGTTTACTCAGTGTCTGAAAATGTTTGGACAAGTTAAAGGTTTGCTTCAATAGAAAACAAAAATGTGTCCTTTAACATAGTAGTAGTTAAAATGAGCTAATGTTGATGTAATGGATAAAAAACAGCTGCAGAGAGTCACGTCACTCACCTCATGGATTCCAACCAGTCTGGATATGAGCTCCATCATCATTATCTTCACCTCAAAGCGCTCTTTAGAGTCTTCCAACTGCTTCAAGAGTTTCTCAGAAAAATCTTATTTAAAATAAAAAGATATTTAATGGTTTACAACTCTTTAAATCTGTAGAAATGTTGACCTTAAGACAAATTCTTTGTGCTGCGATTGTTGACAGGTGAGCTTACCTTGAGGATCGTGAATCAGGTGAATAGCAGAGAAATTAAACACTTCTGCTTTCCTCTTTTTCTTGTGTTTCTGCCGAAAGAATAAAAACCACAAATTCACTTGATCTGGACACAGTTGTGACAAATGAGTCATGCTTCTGCAGATGTTACAGCTGTGGTACCTTGAGGACTTTCAATGCCTTTTCCATCTTCTTCTTGTTTTTGCTGGTTTTCTTGCCAGTGGAGAATTTTACCTTTACGTCTCGAACTGTTGGTCCTTCAGTCTGAAAAATAAGGCAGATTCTTAACAAAAAACAGCACAAGCAGTCTGAATGACATTTGAATATAATATTATACATGCTTAATTTAAAAAACAAACAAACAAACAAACAAAAAACACTTATTTCTAGACTGAGAAAAGTCTTTGTTCTTTTAATATATTCTATGTTTGGTACTTGCCTCTGATTCTGAATCACTCTCATTCTTTTCATCTTCATCTTTGCCCAGAAAGAATTTAAGACCCCCAACAAGGATCTACACAGTAAGACAGCAGGTGAGCATGTACAGGGCTTTCACATGAAATATAGTCAGCAAAGCTTATTGTTTTTGGTGTGAAAAAACCTACCTTTGTCACCTTGGAGAAGCATGCAGTTGTGATGACATTAACAGTTTTGGCATCATTCCTTTGAGACAAACACACACACAAAAAAAAGGTTAAAAAACACATAGAGTTTTGCAAAACTGTTAAGTCCAGCCTTCAAATAAAACCCACCATATGTTCCTTTTGTACAGCTCCATCATTACATCTAAAGAGATCTTTGCTGCTATGGGATGACTGTCTCTCAGCATGGTGTACATGAAGTTTTGTAACGTCTGAAAACACACAAGACACAGATGAGTGAATGGTGACTGTTTCAAGCTGCTGTATCACACAATATAACACACAATCAGATGTAAGAGTGTGTGTACTTACTGTGTTAACCTTGTTGTTTTTGTGTTTAGCATTGATGTTTTTGATATCCGTCACAATGTGTGTGTACAGTGTCTGTAGAGGGGAAAAAAAAGCAAATGTTTACTTCTGGTATAGTCAGAGGGAAACAATAAAAGAACACATATTACTGAGTGGCTACATGCTGCTGTGAATACTTGAGGACTAAATGCTAAACCTTTCTGAGAAGTTTGTCTTGACATCGCAGCAGTTGAAAGAACAGCTCAAGGAGGCCAGAGGGGTCGATCAAATCTTTATTCCTCAGCAGAATCAGCGCTTTGCAGAGAGTCTGGCAAAGACAGTAAAAAACTCATTTAAGACAATGAGATGTCACATGGCACTTCAATATCAACAAACTTATGTGTTGCCATGATAATCCGTTACTTAATATGGATGATTTAAAAAAAGCTCCCGGGTGGACAGATGCTCTTACCATTCTCAGGTCTGGCTCTATGACTGTGTGGTGACTCATTAATAACTCAGTCAGCTCTTGTGGAAAGGTGGACAGGTGCTGCAGGTAGCAGTGACCAACCTGAAAGACAAGGAGAACTGTAACCACACAAAGTATAGAGGGTGAGAATGTACAGCACATTAGTGACACGGACATACACGGGCTTGCTAGTGGATACAAGCCTTAACGCAGTCAGTACCTGAGCTAGAAACATGACAAGATCTGCCAGGTCCTTGTTCGGCTTGTCAGGCTGCAGTTTGAAGATCTGTACATTGGACTGATAGTGTCGGTACTGCTGCAGAAACTGTTGAAGGCAAAACAACAACCATCAGTGATTCAGTTCTTCAGTACTCCAGTATGTTGACAGTTCTTCCACATACAACAGGTCCACAAGCTAAAAGCTTTAGCACTGTTAGCTAACAACACTTACCTCGTCCACGTATGACTGCGGATCCCTTTTGATAAGATTCTGCAGTTGGGGTAAATTGTTGGGCAACTTGTTGTTTTGCCGCCCGGACATGATTTAAGATTATAATAAACGTATCTTGAGAGAAAATTATGAAAAACAGCAGACTTTACTGTGTAAGCGTGGCCGATCTGTACGCTGCCATTTAATTTGCAGCCAACAGGCTAAACGTCACATCCGGCAATATCGTAGTCGCTTCCGCTTTTGTTAAAGGAGACGTGTTTATTGTCAAGCTGCTGTCCTTGTACGTTTTTATCGAGCTATAATTAATGATAAACTTGTGTTTTTCCTAATAATGGCATTATCTTCACTTACCCACTTGGTTCATGTTAAAAGAAGTAGGGCTCGTGTTGCGCCAGGCTAGCGTTAGCATGCTAACTAGGTTGCCCAAGGTTCTTAAATACAATTTGATGCATAACGTTGCTATTGTTGTTGAGGTATTTTGCATAACTTTAATACAAAATTAATCTTTTAGTCTTGGTTTAGTCACACTGACTTAGATTAACAATGCCAGAGTGGTTTACAGCTGTTTGGCAACTTCAAAGATCCTCTGCATTGTTTAATATGAATGAGTAAAATATTATAAATTCTCTGAGGAATATTACCTCAGAGAGTGAATTTGAAACAAGCAGAATAAGCAGAGTAAAGCAAAAAAAAAAGGCTAACACATTGAGCATAACAAGCTTTATTTTGTTTAAAAGGGGAACTGAACAGCCAGTGAAGTCCAAAACTATCATGAAAGATGTTTCAACACATGGCAATGTTTCCAGGATTATTTTACAGTGATATGGATTTTAGCACCACATAGTGGTGAAACTGGTATAAGTCAACCTATCTGTCAGCAACAACTACTGCATCCAGCTACTGTGTTTGCAGAAAAATACGTTGTAAGCCCAGGGATGTGCGTTTATTCAGGGCAGTTATGTTTGAAGAGCACATACAGGAAAAAGACAAAGTAACATGAGCACCTGCAAAATTTTTGTATTCTAATGCAAAAAAATACAAGTATGAACTCTGTAATGTGTTTACAGACAAGCTGATTCAATTCTTTGGCCAGTTTTGAAGCTGTACTTTGTGCTTTACTGTAGCATTATAGTCAAAGATGTTAATGACAGACACATAATGCAGAACACATTCACAAACCATAGTTTCAAAAATAGGAAGTGCCACTTCTGTAAAAACCTCAGCACAGATTCAACATCGAAAGCTTAATAATTGCAATATGGTGCAGTAATGTATGAAGTGTATATAAAGTCATTTTCAACACACCAACCCTCATACATTTGCACAAGCTGTAGCTTCTCTTCCTCAGACTTTTCAGTGGTTTTATTATTCAGCAAGCTTGGAAAAGCTGTATCAGGTTAATGATGCTTTATATGAAGTTTGGAATGTGTTGGCAACCAATTTGTACAGCATGATTGATAACAATAATATGACAAAGTTTGTTGTTTTCAAAAGTATGGATGCTAACAGATGATATGCAGTAAAATGACCAAAGTCAAGGAAAATATTTCTGATTTTTAAAACAAATGAAACTTTCCTCTAAATAAAATTTAAAATGTATCCAGTTTAATTTTCAGGAGATGAATATGTACACTTTTAATTTTATCATTTACCCTCAGGCAGTGAGCAATTTATATGTATAACAGATTTACAAAGCAAATACTGATATAGTATTCTGTCAAGGCATGTTCCAGCATCAAAATAGGATTCAAAATACACAAGTACAATTTTGTTCCACATAAAATACGAAATCATTGATCATTTTCATAATTATTTTAGAATATCCAAGAATCTGGAGAAAAACAAGTGTTCTCTTGTAGGTGACAATAAGAAATACAATCAGCAGTTCTCATATATGCATTGAAAGGCAATAGCAGCCAAAGAGAGAGAATTCAAAAAGCAAACATAAAAATATAGACTTCTTTAAAGGATTTACTCTCAAGAGAACTGAATATTTTAAGGCATTTTATAAACATGTAATGTAGTTTGGCAATTTCTGCCTGTGTCGACTCTCCTCCAGTTTTGTTTTGCTCTTTGAAACAGTCAGCCAGCCTCAACATGACAGCAATGTGTGGTTTCTACTATCCTGAGATGTTTTCCTCTGCTTGTAGGCATCTGAGAACATAGAGGATCACTTGATAGCAGAAAATGTATTGGTCCTGTAAGAAAAAAAGAAAACATAGACAGTGTGTCAAAAAAAAAAAAACGTTAAGGATTAAGCTGCTTAATATTAAAAATGATCATTAAAACTGACCTCTGTCTGGATCATTCCCTGTCTCTGAAGTCTCATGTTTCTTACCACATCCGAAATATCAAACTGCAAGAAAATGTTTATTAGGTTTTGATCATATTGAATAGCTTTCTAATCAACAAGACCAAATATTGTCCACTTACATCAGCATCCTTACTGATGAGACCCAGAACCACATCTATGCAGATGAGGGTCCCTGATCGACCGATGCCTGCACTGCAGTGTGTGATAATGGGCCCTGATCGGTGAACGTGCCTCATGTAGGAAATAAATGTGAGCAGCTGCTCGGGCTGTGATGGCGTTCCGTGGTCAGGCCATCCCGTGTAGTTCAGATGAGTTACACGCTGTATTTCATTGGTCTGCGGAGGAAAGAGGGACTCTTATGTTAATGTGTCTATTAACATTTAAATAATTAAAAGAAAATAAGCATGAATTCTTTGTATAATCTGACCTGGACGTCTTTGACCTCGATGAGTCTGATGACAAAGTTGTCTAGATGCTGATCTTTGATCAGTGTGATCTGTAACCTGTCGTCCACCATCTCTGCCGTCCTCGGTGTGTCTGGCCAGTACCGCTGACATTTCACTTTCCCTGCCTCTACTTCCCGGGTCATCATGGCGATCACGTTAGACTTCTGCTCCCAGACCATTTGCCAAAAGTCACCCAGAGTGGTGGGTAAGGGACCCTGGCATGCGATGTACATGTAGTTCTCATCCTTCACTGACATCTTGATGAAGTTGGCGTTGATGTAGCCGCCATCTTTGCCCAACACGACTCGAGTTGTGTCGACTAGAAGAAATGTGAAAGTAAAAATCATATTTCAATTATTTCCAACATTTTAAAGTCGAGTTGTCTGTGTTTTCAAACCTGGATCACAGTGTGTTACTGACAATGGCTGCAGTGTAGTTCTTTTCTCTGCTACGCTGCACGCGCCACATCCACCGGTTTTAATTTTAAAAGGCAGTAGTTTCAATATAGTAAAACACACTTCATTTAAACATGACACAAAAAATTAAATACAACTCATCAAAACCATCTTGGCTTGTCTTTCTATTACTACAACAAAAAGAAACTCTGCTTTGGTTGTAAAAACCTCTTAAATCTGAAATCTGAGATGTTACAATATTTGATCCAACTGTTGTTTTCCCTCTGATGTCACTCTGATGTCAACTGGTATTTTCCTGGTAATTTAACATCTCACTCAGTAAATGAAGTGTGTTTTACGATTTTAAAAGTGTAGCTATTTTTTTGACTATTTTTTTCCCCTTTTGGTGATGTTGTCAGACAGTTTGAATATCAATGTTAGTCTTTGAGCGGCACAAACAAGCACTTTGTAAAATTAGTACCAAAGCTTAAAATTCTGTAATTCTCTTTTAAATATTCAACTTTGGATTTAGTGACATTTATTGAAAAGCCTTAAATTTTCCTGTTATGATACACTGCAAAATATGAAGCAGGACTTTGAGACTTTTCTTACAGGGAACAATATTTCTGTAGCGATTCTTCTTCTTGTTCTCCTTCGTCTGACCGATCAAACAGTCGTCCAGAGGCTGGAGATTCTGGAGATTCTGCCAAGAAGAGAAACAGATGCTTATAAAACATATAATAAATTTTAATTGATTCCCAGTGAAAAACTCAGTGTAGATTCTTACTTCAAACTCCTGCAGTGGTATTTTCTGCTCCAGAAGCCCCCTCATCATGCGGACCACAGTGTGCAGCTTCTGCCCTGTGTACTGGCCATCAGGGACCACTTTGACGAGGGGCAGAGAGGTCAGCTCATCCTCTGTGATGATTGGTCCATCTGAGGGAGGAAAGAATGAAAGGACCAAACTGTTTAATTAAAATTAAATTCATATTTTTAAAATCACAAAAGTGAAGCTCCAAACCATTTTTGCTAGTTCAGAAACTGTATAAAAAGAGAAATCTGAAATTCAACACAGGACCCTTCGAGGAAAACGGCAGACTGCACTCTATGAAATAACATTTCAATGTCCTGTTTCTTTCTCTTAATTTAAACTCCCCACTCAAGCTTTCACCATGTACTGTAAAAGTGTGTATCTCTTTTGCCCACTGGGATTAAAGACTCTCCTATCATTCATTTTCACTTGTGGAGAAGAATAAACATTTTTAGAGTCAAATTTTCGAATAAAGTTGCTCTTACCATCGTTCGATTTGGAGTTCATGTTTTCAATAGGCAGCTCATCACTTCCCCATGTGATTTCATCTTCCTCTGGCTGTCCAGCGCTCATCTGCAGATAGCTGTTGAAAACAGAGACGGATGTGAGTATTTTCTCTGTCCTAATTCTGACAGGTTACGATCCAAAAAGAAAAATCTTACTCTTCGTTCCTTGGATCATCAACACTCTCCTCCTGCCATTCCACTTTCCGTGAACTCTGTAAGGGAAGAATCGTAAACAAGAAAATATCAGATATAACCCCCATATAGTTTCACATTTCATTCAGTCAGTAAGTCAGACCTGCAGATCCTGTTGGTTTACAGCGATACTTTGTAAAATTCTTCTCACTCTGAATGAGTTAGGGTGGGGCGTGTGAATGCTTGTATGCTTGGATTTATGAGCATTTGATTTGTTTGTTGGTTTTTTTTGTTGTTTGTTTTTTCACTTTTATGAGTTCATTGTTTTTCTTTTTTTAATAAATAATTGCAATCAGATGCAAAAACAAGGGGCAAATTAACCTGAGTTTCAAAAGTTTAAGGGCTCATTTGGGCTGTAATCTCATTGGTACAACACTTCTTGTGAATCCAACCTTAAAACAGAGCAAATGTCTGCGCTATTCATGGTGCTTTCAGTCACGTCGCAGTGTTTCTTATCACTATTTTTGTTTTTTATGTAAAAATATTGAAAAATTGCAGATTTGCATGCTCAGTCTGATAACATCTTAAAAAAATATTCAGAAAAAAACGGCGCTGGATTCAGTTTGTACCTCAGGTGAGTCTTCAGGTAAAGAGGAGCCGTCACAGTCTGTGTCCTCTGAAAGTGCTGCGCTGTGCTCAGACTCTCTTTTCTGTTCTAGTGGACCTTCTTCATAGTCTGTAAAACATGAGGATGTGGGTTACTTTGTAAAGTGTACAATTGCATCATTTGATTTAATTAGTTTTGTTAATAAAATTGCAAAGCATTGTTCTAAAGAGACTTTTGGTAAATTCTGTAGCCTGTTTTAAGTTATTACCTATCGGTGGAATTGCAGGGAAGCCACCAGATTTCAGCTCATCATGGAGAGCAGACAGCTTTGTTTTTGCTCCACCGTCCTCACTCAGGTCTGAATCAACATGAGAGAGAGTGGGTTGCGTGCAGAGAGAAACAGATCAGATTACAAAACGAATGCAAAATCACTTTTTATTTTAAAAAGAGAGGATTTTTTATAATAGGAAAAATAAACTATCAGATGAAATCTTTCTAAAACAAATAGAGGCAACATGCTTTAGGTCTCTGCTGGTACCTGTGTTTCCATTGCACTTGTCAGAGTTGATGGGCAGATAAGCCAGGTATGTGTTCGGGTTCTGGTCTGGCGGTCTGGACACTATAAGATGTACCAGGCCTTTAGCTTTACGGATGGTGGTGACAGCTTTGGTGTGAGACACACCGGTCATCAGTTCTTCGTTCACCTGCAACAAAAAGACACAGACTCATATATAAAACCTTGATGAAAGGGCTGTTTGTGGTCTCAGAAAAAAATCGTAACATTAATACATAAGGGGCATTAAAAAAAACAAAACATAAATGTGAAAATTTTATGTCAAAGATGTTAAAAGATTGAGTGTTTTTTAAATATGTGATATTTTATTTGTGTTAAATTGATTGTGTTGGCAAACAAAAGCAGTTGAAAAAATAAGACCTTAAAGGAGTAAATGTCAAACATCACTCACTTTCAGCAGCCTGTCTCCCACTTGCAGTTTGCCTGAGGACTCTGCTATCCCTCCTGGCGTGATGGACTTGACAAAGATCCCTCTTTCTCCTCCAATCACAGAGAAACCCAAACCTCCTGAGAGCGGCTTCTCCAGATCCACCTTTATGATCTCCTCCTTCATATTTAACAAACAAACAAACATGTGGTCACCTTAATATGTGATTCAAAACCTTTGTGGAAAACTGTTTAGTGACGATTTGAGGACTTAGGCATGATAATAAAAGTAAAACTAAGTTGTTGTTTTTTTTTTACGTTTGCTTGTAATTTCTATACAAGAAATAAAATATTGTGACGAATAGAACAAGTTTTAGTATACGCACATAAATGGAATACAAATAAAAGGACAATAAAATTACCTCTAATGGACAAAGTGCTGCAAGACACTCTAACTCTCCTGAATCTTCTCCTTTGAGAAACCCTTAAACGGAAAACAATGATGCAGTTATGTGCAAAATAATAGAAACAAAAATTATTGGAGGTGACATCTTAAATATCTTGACTCACCATTCATGCTGGATGACACTTTGGGACTAATGTTGTTGTTAAGAAAAGAGACACTTTTGTGCCCTGAAGAAACTGGCTTTCCATCCCTTTGAGCAAGAAAAATAAGTTATTGAAATGATGCCACTAATCGTTTCTTAAGCTGAAAAATACCTTTTGCCAACCAGGTCACAGAGTAACATCGACCCAGCAATAAAAAACAGATATCATTAGTTTGTTTGGGTTACCTGGTGGCTTTGATGGAGAGATCGTCGAGGGAGAGCTCCAGCAGTCTGGTGCTTTCACTCAGAGTCAGCTCCTGGGTGGGAGCACCGTTGATGTAGTGGATTAGATCGAGTGGTCTCAGGCTGCCCTCCTTAAAGGCCAAAGAACCTGGCATGATGTCTTTCACAAACAAGACACCGTACGCACTGTCACCGCCACCATCCAGGACCAAACCTGGTGATAAAACAAGAGGTTGAACAATTATGTTGGATTTAAACTACTTATTTTTGATGCAACTTCTTGGAAGGCTTGCAAAACCAAAGAACAGAGTGTATTCAGAGCCTGAAATACAGATGTGCCAGTGACGTTTTATATTGTTGATGAGAGCTGTTTCTTACCCAGTGGTTCCTGGCTGCCCTTAAAGCAAATGTCAGGCAGCAGGTGGGCTTCTATGGGCGGTTTGGGAGCCTCGAGGACCCTCCCCACCACCAAGTCAACCACACGAGGAGCCGCACGCACAAGATTAACAACATCAGTGTGGCCCATATTGCTCACATCTGTGCTGTTCACCTGGAGGCAGAAAATAAAAATTTACATACATAATGAGGAGTACTGATGCACCAACATCAGCCGAAACCTGCTACATTCTGGGACCAGAGTGAGGGATTAGGAATGAATTCCTACCATAATCATTCGGTCCCCTGGTCTGAGCCTTCCATCTCCTTTGGCTGGATCCTGGACGATGTCATGGATGTAACACCCTTGATCGTTACCTTTGGTGAGGGTGAAACCCAGGCTGCCTTTTTCTGACTTCACCAGGGAAACTTTGAGCTCAACCTCCTGACAACAGAGATAGATTTCAGTTAGATGAATTATCTTTGTCTAAATTAATCTGTGGATCACTGACTTCATATCTTTACTTCCTTGGTCCTTACCGGGACAAATTCATCTATGTCCTTTCCATTGCCTGCTAAAGTGAGGTTTAAGGGCAAAGGCAGTGGGGGAGGCAAAGGATCTGGGCTCGGGGCAGTTGGGGAGGACACCATAGGCAGAGGAGGCGACTCCAGATCAGCCGTCACAGGGGATGAAGGACACCTATTCAAACAAAAACAAAGAATATTCTTTTAGATATCAGAGATTAGAATTAAAGCAGGCGATTTGAGCATTATTCAGTCATTAATCTGGCACCTCTTGCTGAGGTCTGCTCTGGTCATTGACAGGTTGGGGGAGTAGAAAGCTGTGTTGATGGTGTCGTCCAGCTGACCCGTGCTGTCGTAGCGTCCCAGTCCCAGGTTGTTGCTTGGGGTGTGGTAGACACTCTGCTCCCACAGCTGCCTGCTGTGCTCCACCGCACTCGGGCTGAAGGCTTCCTCCACCTCCTCATCCCCGTCAGTGCTGTCGCTGTAGCTGTTGTGTCGGCCGGGGGTTTTGAGCCGCAGCCTCTCCAGGGCCTCCTCAACGGCGCCCTGACTCCTCTTGCCTTGAGTACCGGAGGGAGACGTCGTCCTTCCGAAGTTCAGACTGGACTCTGCCTGGGTTGCTAGCTCCTTTCTGGGTGATGACATGGGAGTCTGGAAAGAAATTAGTTAAAATTAAGTTTCCAACGATTCCTGGCACTTCTACAGCAGTTAGGCACAAAAAAGACTGATATTTATTGACTCACCAAAGCCGAAGTGTCCATTTCAGGAAGAACTCCATGCTCAGGTCTACAAAGGAGCAAAGTCACTTCCTGTCCTGTTCCTCGCAAGGCTGATATCACCTCCTGTGTGAACGGATGAGAGGAAACACAGACACATAATAAAAAACTAAACTGTTTGACAACATTTCAAACAGCATTCTTTTCCAACTGGACTTCCAGACGAGAGTGCAGCTGTGAGACAAATGACAAATCAGACTTACATGTTGTGAGAGCCCTTTGAGGGGAGTTTGATTGACCTTCATGATGACGTCGCCCACGTTGATGCGGCCGCTCTCTGCAGCTGGTTGGCCAGGAAACAGCTTTTTAACCCGCACCATGCTCGAGCCATGAGGCTCATCAGGGATGTTTTCCTCTCGACTGAAGCTGAAGCCCAGCCCTGATGTGTTCTTCAGCAGGCAAACCTCAAACATGTTATCTGTGGGGACAAAGACACTGAGCTGGACACTGTTCGTTTGTGAGATGGGTCTGATGTGATTAACTGGCAACCTGAACATCTTGTGTCTGGTCTCTTTGCCAATTCATGCTTTGAAGGGCTCAACCCCCCTTAATTTTACACAGAATAAGATGGATGAACGGCATGACAGATGAAGTATTTTGAGATAAAATACATGTCAGTGGTGGATTAATAATTATAAATAGCACAATCATGTGTAACCATTCAGAATTACTGCTCTATAGGGGGCATATTAGCACCCGTTTGAGCTCAAGCTCAATACTGACATCAGAATAAGAAAAATTTGCTCTCTGAAGAAGAAGTAAGATGCTGGAACTTATAAACACTCATAAAACAGACTGACAGAGGTCCCACTAATTTCCTTGTCTTACTTCATTAAGAAGTCATTAACAAGTTGTTTCCTGCAGGCTTCAATCATCCTTCCAGGCACAAACCCAATTACAAAACAAATCACTTGGGTGACTGGAAGAATTAACTTTTCTATAGTATGTAAATGCTTTCCATAGTGAGTAGTCATGGTCTGGTAGTCTGAACAAAATAGTAAGTACCTGCAACCAGGCTGGCTGCAGTTTCCATTCATGTCTGTCTAAACACAAATAATATCTGTTTAGGGGATCTTCTATTATTTAAATGAAAAAGTGTTTTTTTTGGTAATTAATACAATATTGTCTTGATTGCAGTAAATAAAACACACTGTCTTCACTGAAAGACTACTCTTTAAGAGGAGTGCAGAGGACTGATAGAAAACTATGTCACATGGTGCAACAGGTTTTTCAGGCAAAATAAAAAGTAAAAACACCTCCGAACAGACACACTGACAAGATTTAAGAACATGTTACTCAACAGCAAAATTGGTCCTTTAAAAGTCCTTCATGTGATATTTTCAGCCACTAGATGTCACAGTGGAGCACTAGTACATCAAACCAAAACAGATGGGTGCTACTCTCACCCCCTCCCTACACATCCTCCCCCCTCCCTTCAAATTCTCAACAAGGTGTTGTGGAAAAGAGAAAAAGCAGCCAGCAACACACAAGATAAACATTAAACTAAAAATATCCTTTTGTAAACAGTGTGTAGTGTCGAGGTGAGAGCACTGAGCTGTTATTTATTACGAACACCTCTCCTGCCAATGCTAACATCCTAAAACTTCAAGTAAAATTTAATATTGAAATATCTATTCTTCAATTTTTTTGTGTGTCTTAGTGACTAATGGAACAGCAATTTTCAATAAAATCTTCTGAAAAATAATCAGAAAAGGAATAAGCATGGAACATCAAAAAGGCAGTGAAGAAAACAGAAGGTCGAGCCAGAATATTCTCACATCTGACTCGGTGAATAAATGGTTTATTTCAACAGAACCAGAGTGGGTGGTTGTCGGAACAGTGGAACCACACACCAAGATGGTTTTGGTGAGTTTTATTTTGTTTTTGTCAAGTTTGAATGAAGTGTGTTTCACAACGACATGCGAGGTAAAATTACAGTTTTGGTAAATACAGTCTGGTAGTGCTGAGAAGAGCAATATAACAGCTGTTTCCAGTCGAACAAAAATGATCTTACTCTTTAACTAAAAGGCCTTACTTTGTAGGAATAACTCCATATAATGGAATAATTTCCGATTTCCATTTTGTCAGACGCTGTGCATTCTGAGCTATTTCTTTGAACTGTTAAGTGAACAAAATCCATGTAATGTCAAGTAAATGGGCTTAAGTTTGATGGTTGTAACTAAATGTTTTAGACAGCCAGTAAACATTATACTGCTTTGTAAGATGACATTGTCATTCGCTCTTTATAAAAGCAAGGAGAGGCAACAGCTTCACAGGGAAAGACTCATGTGCACTTACATTTAGTGGCCTTGCTTTGAAAAAATAAGCAACAGAGAAACTCAGAATTTCAATAGAAGTGTGAGTCATTCTCTGCTCACATTCCTCCATCATAACTTTACACAGCAACTTAGTTGTTTGCTGCTATTCAAATGTTCAAAACCTCATATATAGAACCTTTTAGTTTTGGTCACTTCATCCTAAAACTATACAATCACACTGCTTGAGAATCTTTTAATTGTGTGACACGTTGTCGCCTCACCTGGTGTAACAAAGCTGTACTCGGGTTTTTCTTTGACCTCAAGCTGCTGCTCTTTGTTGGTGGTCAGCTCTCGGTCGCTGGCAGCACATGGTGGAGTGCACTGAGGTGTGAGGGGAGCATGGACGCTGTCTGCAGGCAGATGACCCTTCTCCAGCAACAAGTGCACCGTCTGAGGGTGATAATTGATTCAATTATAGTTAGTGGCTAGCTGGGGAGCAACTTAACAGCTGGTCTTAGTAAGTAGCATCCCTTACCTGCCCGGTGTCTCTGAGAGCCTCTACTGCCTGCTGATGAGTGGCTCCCTCCAGACTTTTTCCATTAACGGCCACCACACGATCACCTGAGTTTAAGTGAGACACAGCGGCGAGGACACAAATGAAGATAAACACTCATGCATGTTCTAATAATTCAGTTCATAAATAAGTCTTTCTGTTTTGTGGAATCATTTGTAAGATCACTTTTTACCTTTCTGTATCCTTCCATCGAGCTCAGCAGCACCTTTTGGTATGATGGCTTTGACGTAGATGCCCCCATGTCGAACTGTTGTGTTGACTCCCCCCTAAGAAATGAACACACTTCTTAGTCTAATCAGCCTTTTAGAAAATGGCTCATTATGTACTTTCTACGGGGATTGATGGTAGATGTGGCAATTTTATTTTTTTCCCATTTTCAGTGTAAATGATAAATGCTTTGTTTTGACTCTGGTTTCAGAAATGTAACTTCGATACATTTTGTATATGAACTGTAATTATTAATAAAATATCAAGTTCAAAAGAAAAGTATTTCAAAGCAAAACCAAAGTTTCCCTGAAGTTAAAGGGAAACTTGTATTTTTCAACCTGGACTCCATTTTTCCATGTTTTTGTTTCTAAATGACTAATGGGGCCAAAAATTTTCAAAAAACATTGTGAAAATATCAAGAGAGGAGTGAGATGGAGGTCGGGCATCAGAAAAGCAGTGAGGAAAACGGCGCTTAGAGCCAGAATAATTTCACATCTTACTCGACAAATAAAGGTTTTATTTTGACAAAGGCAGAGTGGGTGATTGTTGGAACAGTGGAGAGATGTAGCAGTTTTATTTTGTTTTTGTAGAGTTTAAATTAAGTTTGTTTTACAACGATCTGCAAGGTTAAATTACTGTTTTGCTCAATGGAGTCTGGTAGCTTTGAGGAGAGAATGCAACAGATGTTTCTAGTTTAACAAAAATGATCATTTCCATAATGTTTTCAGACACTTAGAATGTCTTCTAAGACTATCGGTGGCAAAAACAAACACTTGAAAGTGTGTAGCTGCCCCAAAGACGTTGATTGTGGCCCATTTCAAGACTGCAGCACAAATATTTTGTCATTTGTGGACCATGGATCAGAGTTTGTTGATGTCTGTGTCAAAAGCACATATTAAGTGGCTCAGATTCTTGTATAGTAGGTGTTACAAGTTTAATATTGTCATTAGCTGGTAAGACACCTGGTGAAAACCAGTTCAGCAGAAAGAAATTAAGTACATTAATACTTTCAGTAGTTGCTTTTCTTTTCCAATCTTCCTCTCAACCTGATTCCTCCCCTTTCTGTTGACTGGAAACTCTCATCATATACATGTAACACATGGATGACTTAATGCTGACTTTTATGTTTAAATATATTTACTTTAAATTTGTTTGATTATTACGACAAAGCATTTATCATAATACAATTATCAATTTGTTAAAAATGGAAAAAAAATCTTTTGTGATGTTATTGAAAAAAATGAGTGGTGAGGTGAAATCTGAATAATCAGAGATGAAGTGAATTTTGATGGTATGGATAATGGGTGTAATGTTAAGGTGAATTTCTTGGTTATTTTGGTTATTTTATTGACTAATTAAACTCTACACTTAATCAGTTATTCATAACAAAAGTAATTGACAGCAACTCTGATCTGAACACAGTCAAATGATTTGTTATTTAGTGTTATCGTGGTGTAAATGAATCAATACCAATCAATGAAGTTGTTTTAAATCTTCCAGAGAGAAATTATATTTGCAGCACTTAAGTGAGTCACTTTAGATTCAGCAGCAAACATGTAGGAAATCATAAGAAAGCTCATTAACCAGTTCTGTTTAAACTTTATATAGTTTGTGCCTTGAAGGTACTAGAGACGCTGAGTGACTTGATTAGAAAAAAAAACTGATTGCATGCAAAAAGAATCAGGCTGACAATAATCCAACAAGAGCTCCCAGGTCAGACAACATTCAGCGTTAAGAAAGCAAACCAACCAAAGCAACATATAAACCCAAACGGACAACAGTTACAAGATGAGGGGGGGGGGTGGGGGTAAAACAAAGAGAGGGTGAAAACCTTGCCGAACAGTACCGTGACACTTATGCCCAGGCTGCTGTCTTTTTTGGACAGCTCAACGTCAAATAGTTCTCCTGGACGGAGACTATTGACCCCTGGGGCATTACCATTTAAATTTTCCATGATGTACTCCTGCAAACAGAGAACAGGGTATTAAATTGAATTATCACAAGCTGGAACATGCAGAGAGGGGGGAAAAAAAGGGATGAAGGGAGAGTGAGGGAGCTGAAGTAGGTGGTGCAAAGAAGAAAAGAAGCAGATATTACATTCAGGGAAGGACATGCGGTGTACAGCAACAAACTGCCTCACATTGCGATGCAATGAAAGGCAAAGGTTAAATACAACAGACTGTTAGTTGTGCCAAGCATCTGACAGGTAATGTGTAATGCTTGTTTATGGAAGAACCATTGTTTTCCTATAGTTTATATGATGTTTATATTTTGTTTCATAGATTTCCTGAGCAGATAACATGTTAGGTGATGATAATGAAAGAATCCATTTAGACCAGTGAGTGCATGGACACAAAGGCTGCACCTTTTTGACCTTGAGTTTCTCTTGACTACTGGAATACGTCTCCTCATCCATGTCTGAATCCCCCCAGTCGGAATGCTCGGACACTTTGGGAGCTTCTGACACTTTAGCTTTCCTAGTTTTGGGTGGTAGAGCTGGCGGCATAGGATCCAATCCCACGCTAGTTTCTGGTCTATGATGTTGGACAATGGGCGCAGCTTTTGCAGCAGCTTTAGCTCTATCTAGGTACTGCTGAACTCCATTAGCTGGGGTTTGGCTGATTTTGGCAGTGCCACTTGTCCTGGAGTCCTGAGAGCTGAGGCTGGAGCGCTGCTGGTGGACTGGGGAAGATTGTGTGCCAGCGCTGTGAAGAGGAGGGCTCGGGCTTCCTGTTCCCAGCTGCTCCTCTGACGAGGTATCCAAGTCTAGTTCTCGTCTTTGGCCAGAGTCAAGTGCCTTTGATGCAGACTTGGCTTGGAAAGGAGGATAACCTGAAGAAGATTCTGTTAAAACAAAGAAAAAGATTAGTAATTTTAGTCTAAAAGGAAGAGGAAATGTTGGTAAGGAACTCCATAAATGACTACAATGAGCAAAAAGCAGGAATTTCACACATAGCAACTATAATTTTATCGCCAAAATTACCTTTGTAGAGCCTCTCTTTGGGCTGTGACACCACCAGAGTAACATCATCAGGAGCATTGTGGAGGATGTCTATTGTGCTAGCATGAGAGAGCCCTTGAAGGTTCACGTCATTCACTGAGATCAGCCGGTCACCTGCATTAACATTACAGCTGTTATACACTAGAAAGACAACTGTGCACCTGCTAACCAACATCACAGCAGACAAAAAAACATCATAATCCACCCGTAAAGAAGCAAAGAGTGCAGCAAAGACTGGCTTACCTGGTTTGAGGCAGCCATTGACATCAGCAGGACCCCCGGGAGTGACGGAGCTAATGATGGTTCCAAGGTCCATACGACCAGAGTTCTCCCCTCCTACAACCTGGAACCCTGGAGAACAAACACAAGCACAAACTGATGTTAATGCACATATGTTCGCACACATTTAAACACAACACATCAGGGGGAACACAAACGCTAAAAGAGTAATTTATAATACTTGTCAGCTCTGACAGCTGAGAAGTGGCAGCAGAGACAGTGTGATATTGAGTTGTTATTTTCAGAAAATGCACAGTTTAACTCTTACCCAGGCCATATTTCACATCTTTCTTCAGGTTTACTGTCGTGATTTCTCTCTCTGGGGATGGTAAAGCACTGAGCTTTTTCTTCAGTGAGTCTGTGCAGCATGAAGACACATGGCAATATGCTATAATTACATGACGTTCCTGCTGTCATTTATGACTTTTGCATAGCATAGGGTAATAAAGCTAAATGAATTTCACAGGGGATAAACAGTCAGCTAGTCTGAGAGCATTAGTATGTCTACACTAAAACTATTAATCAGCCCAGGCAGGCATACAGTGTTGCTAAGGAGCCCCTTCTTTAGCGCTGTTAACTAATGGGCCTGAAACGACGGGTTAAGCTAGGATGAAAGGGAAGGTCATGAGTTCAGTTCCAAGCTTGAAGCTATTAAACGGTGGGACCGGGGCCAGTTCCACAGGCGGGCGGCACTGGGCGGATGCAGACTCAATTCTGCATTATGAAATTTTGATTTAGAACACATACTTTTTTGGGGGGGAGTTTTATATCCGTACTTGGCTGTGCTACGGTCAGCATATGATTCAATCGATTCAAGAGGAGGATTATGAATATTACTGAGCAAGCGATATGGTTATTTCTTGCATTTTGACATTTTGCTGCATACAGAAAAGTGTGGAAATTTGATGTCTGAGTATGTGAGGAAATGAAAGATAGGAATGTGGATGGATACCATTAACTGAGGCTGGGGTTGACGGTGGTCCAGAGGAACTGTGCATACTGACACCTGAAAACACAACACAAGAGGTCAGCTTTGTACATTATAGAGAATTACAAATGAAAATTAAAAACTATTGTCTAGTTCTCTGATTATTTGTAGGAAAAGTTGTTGAAAAATGCTATAAAAACATGTATTGGAATAAGTTAATGATAAATGGCCTTATTATGCAGAACCCCTTTTGTATAATGAGACTATTTTTATCTTAAAAAAGCAAGTGAAGTAAGCAAACAAAAAATTATAAACTTAGATACAACCACAAGTCCCTCCATGATCACAAAAGCATTAAAAAAAAAAATTAATCAAGTCTTAGATTAATCTTTGTCTTAATCCTAGAGTGGCCTAAATCCTGGGTTACATGGTTACATTTTTGCAGGTTTCTAATATAAACAGTAAGAAATCAAGACACATTCAACTCAAACAACATTTATACTAGTTAAAACTTTACTTCTTGCATTTTTATAACAGCCATAAGGTAAAGTGAATGTTCTTACTGTGGGAACTTGGCCACTGCACATCATGTAAAACTGCACCACATATGCAAAGTACTGAACAGAAAGTGTGCCACATGTTTTCCCTACACACTGTTGAGTTGCCATAATGCAATTCTCTTAATTTAGATCTTACTGCTCACATTCAGAACATTATACTCTGAAAACATAACATACTTTTCTAAAGTAAACAAGAAGGCTGTTTATTTGATCATGTTAGTTTTATATATAGATATGAACCTGTTTACAAAATCCTCGTACATGTAGTGGAATTTGCTGAGGCCTTTATCAGTTAAGTGGCACCCTCTGAATCCTAATGAAATAACTACCAGCTTAACTGCAGGGGAAATATACCATCTGTTCTATTTGACCATTGTAGAGTCTCTACCAAAACTATGACTGCATAGATTTGCATGACTGAGCACAGATGCACAGTTTACAATGGCGCTATGCATCACCCTTGACAGGTCGGCATCCTCACCTACTACATATGCCTGGCCAGTGTCCTCTATGGATGAAGAGTCAGACTCCTTCTTGGAGCGGCTGAGACTCCAGGCAGGGCTGCTATGAGTCGCTGTGCCAAATGATCTGAGGAGGAAAAAAAGCAGAAGATTTAGCCAGAGGCAACTTTCCTCAGCTAATTTGTCTGAGCAGCACCAGGAGGCTGAATTTAATCCAAAAAAAAAAGTGTGCTTAGCTAAACTTAACATTTATTTTCACTCGTATTAATGGCTACAATTTATGTGTATTAGGGTTTTTTTTTTTTTTTATGCATACAAAAATGTACTTGATTTAAATTCACACATGGCATCTGTAAACTGACATAAGAGGGAGCAGCTGGCACAAAGACAGATATGTAACATAATAAAATAGGAATACACGCACAAACACACACAATAGTGGGAATAATCTCACAAAAACACAAACACAGACTTAAGGGCGCATGTGCACCCACACACACCCAGAATATGGATCCCCAGGGGGGTTAATTAAAGGCTGGAGGTAGAGCTCTCTGTGTCTCTGTGGTGTTGAGCAGAGCTTTGGTCCCAGTAACAAGTCTTAACTTAGTAACCTGGTCTGTCCTGAAGGAAGCTGGGAGACTCTGACACGGAAGACTTCACAGAGGCCCAAATAATAAACACAAGATCTCATTTCCTCAACTGAGCTTGATATGAGACTTTAAAGGGCTAATTAAAGGAGTAAAAATGCAACAAACATTCTAGTTCCTGTGTAGTTTCACGGATGGTAAAATACTTAAATACCTTTCTCCATGATTTTTCTCAGAACAACTCTCTTTCATAAACTAGTGTGCTTGAAAACAAATCTGTCTTTTCTTAACATTTCACTTCTTTCAACTCACTTGTCCTGTTGCTGTGAGAGGGAGTCTGTGTCTGAGTTGGCTGGCTGGTGTTGTTGGAAGTCGGAGGCGACTTGGTTGGGTGGTGCCTGACTCATTCTGGTGTGCGAATGGCCGCTGTAGGACTCCGCCACTCGGTGCTCTGGAGACTCTGGCATCTGTCCGAGGTTGTGGTGAGAACGGCTCATTATCCGCGGATTGGAAGGCACTGTGGCAGCCACTGGATTGAAACCTGGAAAGTGAAGCTAATCCTGGACCAATATTGGGCCAGATGGTGTCTTGTTGAGGGCCACCTCTGAGTAGGAGATCCTCTTCAGGTGATCTGGGTTAGAGCGTGTCGACAAGCTGGGGGCCAGGCTGCCGGAGCTCACTGTCCTTCCCACTGCGTCAGAATACTGCAGACTGCTTAAGGGGCAGTTTTCTGATGGCAAGAAAAGACATGCAAAACAAAAATGACTGGAAGTTGAATTGATGACGTATTTGTTTGTTAATATAACATTTACGAGAAAAAATTAAAAATAACAAATAAGGGAAATCCAAAGAGCTACAGTGTTGATCTGACATCACTCAGCAGTCTGAGGTAATTATTGTTTAGACAGAAAAAGCAGGTACAGTCCTCTGCGCCATTTTTTCCTGGAGATTTCTATCTTAATCATCATAGCTAATGAGCTGGTCAGTCTTTTTCAACTTAGATGTGACTTAATGTCAACAATCTGATGGGAGTGTGGGGCGTAGTAGAGACAAAATGCTCTGTTGTTCAGCCAAGAGAAACAAATCAAACGAAGCAAAGAGCCGTAAAAAAGGATACATCCGTTCAAATTTTCCCCTCTTACGACTGATTGATGTGTTATATAATCAGAGTATTTATGCAGAAATTAAACATTTTTCAGTGACAAGTTAGACAATGGACATGGTAACTGCCAAAGAGTTTAAAACAGTAATATTTTGTTGCATTGAAAGCACTGAAGCTGTTAAGCTAGAATAAATACTTGTATGTGAATTTAGCTTTTCTTATAGGGTGGTAAGTAAAAAACATATTTTTTTTGGTAAGAGAGAAATATGTTGTTGAATCTGAAATTTGAGAGAAGAAAATGAGTGGGTATCAGCTTTTATCTGGGGAGGATATGTGGGATGGCTGACACATGCAGTTTTGACTGGCAACAGTGTAGTTAGTGTTGACATCATCAGGAGTTTCACTGTGATGGAAAAATACAAGTAACATTCTCATCTCTCTGAGCCTGCAGCCATTTTATGTGACACCCCCCTCGACACAAACACTTACACGTGTGTGGCTGCTCAGTTCTCTCTTACCCAAGTCTTGAAGCTCCTGGTTGTTTTGGCGAGCCTTCATCTGCAGGTGGAACTTGTGCTGATCGGAGCAGAGCTGGAGCAGATACTGACAGGTCTTATTGCTGTCTGTCTGAAACAGGTGCTTAATCCCATCCGATGTGTTCTGAAGGCAAATCTTCTTTTTCTTCAGGATGACAAGTTAAACATTTGCGTGAAATTGATGGCCAACTGTGCTATTCTACAGTGATTAAACTGCATTTGCTGCATTTATATCTGATTTAAAAAAGACACAAATACATACATTAAAGGAAATCTTTTTTGTTTCCCTCCAGGGGAACCTGAGCACTGGGGTGCGATTTCCGTTGAGGACCTCAAAGATGAGCACCCCCTTGCAGTAGACGCCCAGCATGATGCCCGTCTGGGACCTCTTCTCAGGAAGCACTCGGTGGAAATGAACACCATACTCTGTGAGCCTCTGGCACACCTTTATAACAATCAAAACAGAGGGTGTCATGTTCTAAAAAATCCCATTGAAGACACTGAGTTTGGTTCAGTGGCTTGCAGAAAATAAAGCTGCTTTCGTTGACTGTGGAGTGTACACAGAAAGAAATATTAAAAGGACGGTAGAAAACACAGTGGCAGGGCTCAATTACTTCTGTTTATAGTTGACACTGCAATCTTTGGTTTGCTGTCTAACACAGACTCAAATCTATTACTTCTGTTGCCAACTTAAACTCTTTGGCACTTGCTTTCCTGGAACACTTGGCATTTTGTGCAAACAAAATGTTGCCTTTGTCACTAAATAAACACTTTAGCTGCAAATTACTACCAGCCAAACGCCAAGTGTAGCAACAGCTGAAAATATTTTGGTCTATCGGTTTGAAACCATGATTCTTGTTGGTCTTGCTGACCTTGAGAAACTCAAACTCTGCCTCAGAGTCAGACGCTCCATAGTAGTTGCTGTGAAGTTTTGGCAGCTCCTCCTTGATGGTCGTCTGGTTCAACTTATCCAGGACTGACACTGGCAGGTAGTGCTCCAGCCTGAAATAGGTCTTCCCGTGGAGCTGAGGCACAGAGATCAAAGCATTATTTTTAATATCAACTTGTCCTCTTATCAAGTTTTATTTGACAAAATCAACATTTAACTTTCGTTTTAAAACAATTAACAAGAGAAGTCACTACCTTACATTCTATTACAAATGTGTATCAGGGTGCCCCCACCCCGCCATCCCCCCGGTTGAAGGGTGGGGGAAACACTATTAATCAGCAGAAAGGAAGCAATACTTCCTTTCACATATGTGCTGCGTTTCCCTGAAATTGTCCGGACATTACTTAGAGGAACTGCATGTGTGAAAGCAAACGTCCAAACCAGTTGGCCAGGACTTAATCCTGCCAGCTCCCCGGTACAGATTTATGTAATGTCGGATTAAGCCCATGTGTGAGCAGAGCAGGAGAACCTGGAAAATTTACAGTGAGCAAGGTGGCGTGTTATGACGTTACACAGAGTACAGCTGCTTTTCACTCCTTTCTGCTTGCCTTCATATTGCTCTCTGCTTTTTGAAACTGCAGGTACATGCAAATACAATTAGTATTTATATGTATGCAAAGCAGCCATCATTGCAGTTGAGTTTATAGTGTGCTTGTAAAATGAAACACTGCTACTGGGCCACACCTGGCCTAAAACAAACAGTATGTATTTCCAGTTGGTGAGAAAGCGGAAAGTCTGACATAAAGCATCTGTTGTATACTACATATGTGAAAGGGCAAATCCAAAAAATGCCCTAATTGATGCACGTGTGGTAATTTTGATTATAAAATAATAAAACCACAATCATAATCAAACAAAATAATAAGAACTATTGAATGGAAAGAATAAGAAGGGGAAGAATTAGTATTATAAAGTCAGTATTCTACCATTTAAACCAGTATTCAAGTGACGTGTTGTTAGTTGTTGTTGGATGTCATGTGTTGCAGAGATCCTGTACCTCAGGTTGGTAGTCACTGAACTCAGCCTGCAGAGCCAGTGAAGCCAGCAACAAGGCATTTTCTGTGTCACAGCGCATCCTCTCCTCTAAGATATCCTTCCTCAGCTGTAGGTAGTACTGATGTTTGGTCATAGCATGCCTGTCATACACAGGAAAACACATATTTTTGGTTATTTTAAAAGTTATGTGCAAACAGAGGTTCACATCTGTAAAATGATATCTTACTGTATGAGGTTGACGTCATCAAGGAAGAATTTGATGCGTAAGAATAGATTAAAAGGCACATCAGATTTCTTCTTCTTAGGATCCTCTTTCCATCCCTCTGGGGCCACTTTGGACAGTTTGGCATCAGGATCAACGAAGAAAAACTCATTATCTGTGTGTAATATTTTGTAGAGGTTGGGTGAGATGTGACAGAAGAAGAAGGAAGGTTATTAGTAATGTCTGTCTGCCTGAAGCAATGTGGGTTTTTCATCTTTAATGAGACATCAGGAGTAGATAATGAATTTACATGGAAATCCCATTAAGCTCTGCGCTGAAACTAATCACATCTAATATGCTTGACTTGTGATCTCAGTTTTATGCTTTGCATTTACAAAGGGCAGTTTTCCCATACAAGTAGCTAACACTCACATGCACACATACAACTTGCATGCCACAAACCACAGACATGCAAAGGAGCAGCTTATAATACCTCTGAGGTATGCGAGGCCGAAGAGATGGTGCTCCACGAGCCCGATGTGGGCAACCACCATATCAAGAACGTCTTTACACACCGCCTTGATGTCACAGCTCAGCTCCAGCTTCTGGCCGTTCAGCAGCACCACACCAACCTTCCTCTGCACTTCCTCCACCTTACCACGTTTCTTGTGGGCAGAGAGAGAAAAAAGGGTGGTGTTATACATGGGACAATGAGCAGTTTCTATGATGACATCATGGGTACACTGGCTCATACATTAACATTCTCACCATTATTGACGAGGGAACAGATAAGGCAACACAGGGCTCACTGGCCATCTTCACAAACTCAGGGCCATGGAAGTTCTGAAGTAAAGATAAAAAAACATGTTGTTAGAGAGAGAAAATCTATTTGACCAAAATGCTAAGGGATTATTTTCAATCGGGGCATCTTTTCTGATATTATTCTTGTTATTATAACAACTGATTTAATATAAATTGCAATAACTTGTCGTAACTGATGAGCAACGAAACAAAAACATCTGTGATACACATAAACATTTAGAAACAGGTTTACAGTGCAGTTTCACACCTGCTTTAATAGCTACTTATGTCACAACGACAGCAGCTCATGTGATGCTTCCTTGTTTGTTTTCTGCTCTAATTAAGTTTCCCCAGAAGTGGAGGAACAAGATTCCTTTGCTTCAGCTGTTGGAAACCCCACGTCCTAAATTAAATTTTTTTAAGATCTACCATTAACACACTATGGCAAATATTTCTCGCCTCCACAAGTAAAATGAACCTAAAAGTAATATAACTGATTTACAGTATTTCATATTTACTGCCAACCTCAGCAGATTTTCATTAAGTTTTCCACTTGTGAGACACAGTTTCAAACTTTGTGAGAGTAGGTGGGATAAATCAGGCGGCACCCAAAAAATCTACACGTCCCACAAACCTGCATAGATGTTATTATCATAAGGGGGCTGAAATGAGATACATTTTCTAGTCAGCAATTTTTATTTACTGTATAGGAGTGAGCACAGCATCAACAAGCTATAAGCTTGTGCAAGTTAAAATTACACATCCATCATCAAATACTGCAATACACACAGCAAGACCTAAGGGAAGGGACTTTCCATTGCAGTGAGTCTGTTGAAATTATGTCTTTTTTGTTTTGTGCCATGCATGCATGTTAATATGTGGTCTACAACTCTACTCTGAACTGATAAAGAAAGTGATGTTGGCAAAGAAAATAAATGTTTGTGACAGAAAATAAGATGAAAAAAATAACTGAAATAATCCTAAAAGTAAACACAAAAAATAATTTAAAGCTTATTCAGTCCATAAAAACCATGCAGAGCACCAACCTTCGGTTTGCGAAGTGGTACAGTGGAGGTGAACAGTGGATCTCGGAGGTCGAGCATTGAAGTGCGAGATGGGGCCAGGGGCTCATCTGTGGGGTAGAGGTTGGCCCTGGACAGTCTGCTGGCCAGGTGAGCCTGGAGCCGCTGCACCTCCTCCTCTTGCTTTTGCAGGAGCAGCTCTGCTCCAACCAGGCCTTCATCAGCTGCCCCCTCATACTGCCTGCAGGGACAGAGATGATGAGGGTTGGTGTCAGAACAGTCTGATACTGTTGAAATGTTGAATGCAAACAGACAGACTCTCTTGTTTTGCTTTCTTAATAAATAAATACTTAAAAGTACAAAAAAAGGAAGACTATGTCAGACACAATGTGTTTACACAGAAGACACCAAACACTAGCTGGTATGTTTTCTTTCAGTGTCAGGGGAAAACAAGTACTCTGTGCAGCGGTGCGGATTGCTAGCCGACAGAGCGACAGCAGGCAGTGTTCTGTAATGCCAGAGATTAGAAAGATAGAGATTGCTGAATGTGAATGTCACAAAGGATGACCTCACTAGTGAAGCATGGGGATGACCCTCCTGCACCACACCAGCTGTGTGTGGCCCAGTGGACTCAATAGGATGGCTTCATCAGTGTCTTCCTTGTTCTATGGAAGGTTTGTAGCGAAGACACCAATTCCTCAGGGGAGAGGGGCATAGAAAGCCATCTGATTCAAGACCTCCACATTCAATTGCAGTGGCAGGAGGTGAAATTCATGTCATGTAAGATTTTCCACAAATCTTAAGTTCTAAGTGTGGTAAATTGTGGTAAATGTGGCAACTAGAGGGGCATGAAGATGGAGATGGAGAGGATGAGAGTAGGTGTTGGTTGGCTGCTCGAGCAGAAAACACAAACACTGGTACATTGCTTGTTAGAAGTCCACTTGAATATTTGTGTTGTTTGAGTGTTACCTGAGCCTGTGTGTGTTGTGACTCGTCAGCGACAGTGCATCATGTTCGGAGGAAAGTGCCAGCTGGGAGCCATACCTCCTCACCTCACCTGGTTTCTTAGCTGGAAGTGACATGTAAATATTAGTTGTACACACATGCACACACACACACACACAAAGAATCAAATTTTGTTTTTCAAATGGACACAATTAAATCAAACACACCCCTCCAGATGCAGACTCTCACACTGTGATACAGAGGTACCTGCATGAACATGTATTGGAGGAGGTGGAGTAGCTACAAAACACTCAAATCAAGTTAATCCAGCACCACAAACGGGATTTCTGTTGTCCTGAGTTCAAATAGCGTACAAAAGACCACTTTTGCAATACAGCAAAAAGTATGTGTCAGACTGTACCAGAGTGTACTGAGTCAAGTTTTTCCACATTTAGTACATTAAGAGCTTTTCGTGTCTTAAAAAGTCTGAGTTATTGTACGTTTCAGGTATTTGAACAGCCCCTCTTTTTGGAAAATGTTGAACATATTTTAGCCATTTCCAAATAGAACTGGCACTGTTTCCATGAGTATGTCCAAACTCTTCACAGCTGTCTGAGCTCAAAGTCAAACCATTGTACAACCTGTGGATACTGTGTTAAATGGAGTGTGGGTGTAATGTCAACTTTCACAAATGTGCTTTTAAACCTTTGCTAGCTCTGTCTCTCACTGACAAATGGACAAGTTACATTAAATTAATCTCAATTAGTCATTCCACCAAAGTCATTATGAAAACAAAGGCATTTATAACCACACTGCATCTAAAAACGGACTGAGGGTGCAGTACAATTCTGGATTAACACCAGTCTGAGAGTGATAAAAGAAGTCACCATTAAACTAAATGTAACTAAATGTAACCTGATTTAAACTGTATTAAATTAAACTGTCTGTGAATATTTTTGTCTTACAAATTGTGCAATTAAATCTGAGCTGCTGAGTTTTTGCTCAGTGCTGCTGTCATAGTTATGTTAACCACCGTAAGCCAGACACTTTCCCACACTATTATGAAATTATGTCTTTGTTTGTTGCACAATTTTCATTTTTCCCTGACAGTGTTATCAAGGTATCTTAACTTGTGCAATCCTACAAAGCAAAATACATGATCCAATTCCATTATCAGCACCAGGTACGTGACTGACAGCAGTAGCGGCAGTTACCTGAAAACAACAAGTGAATCCTTCCACTGAGTCTCTAAATCCAGTGCAACTCATTGTTTTTTAGCCTGAGTGTTGTGTAATAGGTGTAGACTATGAGGTTAGGCAATAAGACAGCTCAGAATCTCATTTTGAGAAGGACAGACCAGTCAGTGGTCAGTAGAGAAAAAGAAAAACTAATATTCTTTGCATCGGTTTTCAATCTCAGGTTGGTGGCCCAGACTGTTGCTTTTTTTTGTTAAATAATTAACTCATCATTCTAGGACTAAGTCAGTCCCTGGTTAAACAGCTAAAGCAAAAACCAGCAGGATGAAAGACCTGTGATATAAAACAACATTTGTGTGGGAACAAAAGGTGAAACCGCATAGAAAAAAGCTTTATTTAAAAAAAAATACCAATGTTGTGTGGACAGGGCACTTGTCAATTTTAATATTTGTTATTACCGAACTAAAAGTGGATTAACTATTTTTAAAAGAAAGTTTACTATTCTGCTTTCTAAGCTTTCATTCTGCTGCACGCATCCAACCAAGACAAGTTGTGTGTTTTTATGCAGCACCACTACCTGTTTCTCAAGGTTTGCAAATACACACCAAATAGATGGTTTAGTATACCATATGCTCCACCATGAAGAGGATAACTATGATGATAAAGTATTGCTCAGAGGCATCTTTTACCTTGCCTGTAGTCTGGGTCAGAGGAGGTCACTGAGGGGCTTTCACTGGATGAACTGTAATCACTATGGTACCTCTGGTGGGTGTGGACAGGGTCTGAGGGAAGAGAGATACCATCAGCCTATCTTGTAAAAAAATACTGTATGATTCATGCAGTAAAATAAGAGGATGTATGCGAAATGATGAAATGGATCAAACATGAAATTCATGCACACGAGTCAACTTAAAAATTGTTATATGGACTTGTTGCTGTTTGTGAAGGATGTCAAGGTTAAGCTGTTTCTTTTTTTTAATGTTACACAACACAGAACCTTACAAAAGGTTGCATCGCTCCAGCAGCAGGTGAACTGATAAGCTACTGTTTCCTTTTACAGGATCATGACTGATAGTACCCTCCACACACAAAGCAGGTTTTTGTCATGCTGTTGATAAATGCTACCAATTAAAGACATATGTAACTAGAATAAAAAGCAGCTTCTATTTAAGTGTATGCAGGCATGCCTCCTGTGTGGTTGGGGAGCTTCTTGTCGAGGGCGTAAATCTTTTGCTTAACTGGGTGAACCACAGCAAGTACAGACCAGCTCACCACAATTATTTCCTGAGCAAAGCTTCATAAACTCAGTAATGAATCGAAAATCTGTGGCAACACAAGTTAACAGTGTAAAAATTACTCGGAACAGTCTGAACCCCAACCTAATTAATTATGTGTTTTGCTTTGGTACACAGAACTTGAAAGTCCTGCTCTCCAGTATCAGCTACATAGCTAGAATGAGTGGCATTCCCATGTCATTACTCATGCATTCTAGTTTACAGGTTACACAGAGTTTCTCAGTACCACAGGCTTCTCTTTGTAATGATGTATGCTACATGTATCTTCATGAGTAAAAAGTGCTGTGGCTCAGCAACAGCAATAATCTTAATAAGCAGGAGGAGGACTGGTAAACTTGTCACCCAAAATAGTGTTCCCTCTTGTGCTGGTTAGTGAGTCATAGCTGGTCAGTGAGTCATTTGTATTAAAGAGGTACATAGAGGAGCAAAACAGGAGTTTCTTCTACATAGTTTGCAGTGATTGTGAATACAAAAACTGATACATTTGACATGCAAAGATACACACTCACGTACACAGTCACCTGCCCTACACTGTCCTCTGTATTGCTATATGTGCAGTTATGATGAGGGGAGATAATGCAGTTTCTGTCACAATTACCAGCCACCATCAACAGGATTCTTTAAAAAAGGTTATGTAAACAAAGTAGAGCAGGTCATGATCTAGTTATAGCGCAAGTGAAACAAGACAAAATTCCTGTATCAAAGTACTTCTATGTTGATATTTTCATTTTGTAAAAATACGTAAACAAACTGCAACACTTTCAAATGCAATGACACATGCATTTCCATCTATTACTCACTTTCCATTTTTAACTCTAAATGACTTGCAGTATGACAGGAATAAACTGAGGGTGATTTCATTCCAGATTATCCCAAGAAATCTTGCATCAAAAGAACATCAACCTCTACATCAAATAAAAAGAACCCACAGTTTTTTGTCAGGTGACAGACACAGAAAAGACTAGCGACATATCAATGTGTTGTAGGCTATGTTAAGGTAACTTTTGATGCTATAATTTGTAGTTATAAAAAAAATACCCTCTTAAAACACCACTACCATGCCCAGTACCCAGGGCTATCCTACATCACACAGGGGTATTACAGTATGTTGTGTATTGAGCACAACAGAACTACATGAGTAACTCTTTAAAAAGAAAAAACTTAAAGAAATATTTTGAGTGTGGCTTGGCAAGAAACTTTATTCTGTCTACAAAATTCGAGTTTCTGGTCAAGCCACAGGTGTCTAATGTGGTTAGTGGACAGTCAGAATTAACCTCGGAGTGAATCAGTATTTAAAAGAATCCTGAATTAACCTGGGACCAGCATTTCATCACAACCTCAAAACACCCACTGCTGTCGACAGATCGATGACAATGAAAGTGAGTCACCTTGCCAGCGACACAGCAGGATTGGCTAGAGGATGACTCAAAAAAACATGTACTTGCATAAATTCTGGGAGCTCCCGGCCACTAAATGTTATTGTTTATTTTCCAGGATAATTGCAAAACGGATCATAACAAAAGATCTATTGCAAAGTCAGTTAAATCCCTTCCTCTTCCACCTTAACATTTGGTGAGTAGCAAGCATGCACATGTACACATAAAAGACAATAAAAGGAATTGGGTGAAAGAGGATCTGGCTTTAGGTTTTAGTAATTAGCTATATTATCAGAGGCCTCACAAGCAAAAAAAAACCTCTTTTCTCATGGTCCTGTTTGTTTTTACCCCTGGATTCCCTGCAGTACTGATACTTCTGCACAAGCTTTCTGTGAGTCCACAAACAGCTTCTACAGGCTTTGGCCTTTTGGGGTGTTCATGCTGAGATGAGACAAACTCAGGCTCTGGGGTTATTTAAAGTCTGGTGGTCCCAGGGAGAAAGAAGAAACTCCCTTTAGAGCATAAGCTAAAATGGATAATGGCTTGCAGAAACCCTCAAGTTTCCCCCCAAGTTAACATGACTCAGAGGAAAAACATACAGTGCAGATTTTGTTAAATAACACATGTAGAGAAAAGTCTACTAATGGAAATGTCTATTTTAGAAAATTTCTACACTGTTTGTGAACTTTTATAGTGCTTGTTTTATACATTATGCCAAGTGAAAAATGAATCGGGCTGTTCATTAAAATGGATCATAAGTTAATCTTAAGATCGAAAAACTTACAGAACAAGATAATCTTACCCGCTACCGATTTTTGGGTTAAAAAACAAACAACCACATAGTTATGAAAATTTGGGGGTTGCACCTTCAGGGGCACCTCCCCTTCCTATTAAGCAGCAGTGTTCTGTATTTCAGTCAAAACTGGACCCGTCCGGGCCTAAAGCCACATGATCTGCAGCCAAGTGCCGGAAAAGTCCAATAATGTTAGGAATTCCCTCATCCGCTACGCATGACTCCAATTACAGCCTCGGTCTGCAGGAAAGTTTCTACTGATTGAAGCACCTTGGCACATAAGAGGGGGAGGGAGGAGGGGGCATTCTGGAGGCACTGGGTGAGACACACTGTAAGGGACCAGGTATAAACATGCCCATGCACACACAGGCATGCACAACTACGCAATGTTCAGTTAAGTCCATAAAATACATATTCAGTTAAAAACAATTGGCAAATGTACACACATACACACACACAGAAGGGCAGAAAAGCAGTGTGAAACTGGGTGAAACCTGAGAGCACTGACCACTGCTGCGCCATCACTTTCCTGCAGAAAAGAACAGAAAATAGTAAGAGAAAAGGAAAGAAAAGTAGGTCTCTGCCAAGTTACACATCCACGAGGCCCTGCAAATGGTCTGTGCTCAATTAGGACCCATTCATACGATAGCAAAATAGCTCTGGGATGGAGTACAAGAATATTTTGGCTCAGCCTCTGTAAACCTCAGTTAGCTTTTGATGGGAGTAAACAGTCTTTTGTGTCTAACATCAACCCTAATTTAATATTTATCAGAAGCTTTTGACAAGCACAAGCATACACACACAGACACTGAGTGTAATAGGTGACATATGAGGCAGGGTCTACCCACCGTTCTAACACTTTGCTAGACAGAGCAGCTCAGCTCCTCCCTTCACACCATCACATCAAATAAAAAAACGCTAAGTGCCTCCGATTACAATCAGCAAAAGGCAAAGGAGGAGGGAAGGAAAGAAAAGGCAGAACTTGCTGGGGATAAAAAGCCACAGTTGAGGAGAAGAATGCTGTTGGTTGGTGGCTCGGTCAGCATTAAAAATAGCTGCCAGAAAAGCAGGGAGGCTGAAGAGTTGGAAGGAGCTGGAGAGTGAGGAGTATGAGAAACTATCAGGAGGAGGAAAAGGGAAGGATAAGTAGACGACAGTGGTTTACTATATGAAAGCATCAATCCCTCCTGCTACTCCACTGTCCACAGATAGTCAACATACAGCCACACATGACTCTGCGTAAAACTAGCCCTCCTATGGAGACTTAAACAAGAATTCTATAAGCTCCGGGGGAAAACTTAAAGCTCTTGGGGATGACTGCTGAGGTGTTAAACAATTGTGTTGTGTTTGCTGGGCCTAAGTACGTGATTATACAAAGGTTTTTTTCTGAGTTTGTAAATACCTTGCACGTATGTGTGCTTATATCTGTGTGTTTACAGTCATGGTAGAAAAAAAAAGAAAGAGAGTAAGGGACTTGGCTCTATAGCATGTTTAACAGTAAGCGGCAGGCTAGAATTAAGTTAGCCTGTAATTAGAATCAGCAATTTGGAAACCTCTGTAGCAGTGACTCATACACTGTGTCTAAACACTGCTGCACTGCCACCCCCAATGATTCTCCCTTCAAGCCAGCACCCAGCTCCCATCCCACATGGTAGTTACAGAAGGACACACAGCCTGTAACTAGTCCGGGTGTCTGTCTGCTCACGTCATATAATCCTGTCACACTTCCACCTCTCAGATCAGCCCAGCTGATGGCTCCCTGCAGCCCTTTCACCCACACTGCTGTATCCCCTTTCATTTCCTGATAAATTCATTTTACCAACCAGTTTAAAATTTCCTATATCTTAATGACACAGTTGATATCTAAAAAGGTTTTATGTTACTAAAGATTTTATTTATTGTATCAGTGGTGGGGAGTTTCCTGTTTGGAAAATTAGGCCACCTCAAACACAATACTGATGTAGTATGTTTTAACAGTAAAGCCTGATCCCTACATGTTATGACAAATTATCTCCACTGCACATTACACAGTAATGGCACAAAACCAAGCTCAGATCTGTCAACAAAAACTTATTAACTAGCAATACCAGTGATCTCGTGATTTTTTTGCGTAATCTGTTGCAATGTGGAAAAACAAAAAAGCACAGATAAAAGGTGTAAATGGAGCAGTTGCTGCAATAACCTGTTTGTCTCTCTTGCACAGAGCTGGAAATAAGAACCACTTTAGTTTCTTATATGGAACAACTGGTCTCGCTTGTGTGTGATCAGCATCAGGTTACCAAAAAATTAATGAACAAGAGAAACATGGTATTTATTATTATGAGAGCTACTTTTAAAATTGTGACTTATTGTCTCTCTTACTGCTAAATGTTTTAGATTTAAACACACAACTCATACCAAATCAGTAAAGATGATTCTTTGTTAATGGTGAATTATATCAAGCTCAAATGACTACGATCTTCTTGGTCATCTTAAAAGTGCATATTTTTCACATGTTCACAGTGAGAGTCAGTTTATGCCTGAAAAGAATCAGTTCACTCAATGTGTTGTCCGACTTCAGTGTAAAGTCAGAATGTCTACTGTGGTTTTTGAACACCCACACTTAAAGGTGGGGTTAAAAACCATCAGTTAAAGAGAGGAGGAGAGACATGATGTTTCAATACGGGGATAAAGGCATACATTTTCAGACACTCCCCTGGGGGGGATTAAAAGTGATGCAATCCGTGGTAGATGTAAAGAATTTTGGACTTTCCAACAACCACCTCTGATAAAGCATACTGCCAGCTTTAGAATCATATCCTGCAAAAGAAAAACTAAAAATCACTTTGATTATAAACTTCATATTTAACAAGGAATTTCTTTGTAGTCAACCCCAAGGACTCAAAGCAAATCTACCTCAGTCTTGTGACTAAATGCAACTGCTCCTCTCTGCTGTAAGTCTATGTTAATAGAGCATACTTACCATCCACTGCTTGCCTCAGCACCTGAAGTTTCCTCTGCCTCTCCTTTATCCTGTCATAGGCACCGGTGAGGCCTGAGCCAACTGACATGGCTGAGCGGTGATGAGCCTTCCTACCCTTCAGCCCACCAAACTCAGGGTAGCAAGAATCCCTCTCCCTGGATGACCGCAATGGTGATATGCGTCTGCCGACGGAATGGGTACTGATGGCACTGCTGCCCCTCCGTGCATCCTCCAAAGCGCCAAAGCGAAGAGCCTCAGGGTCAATGCATGCCAAGTCCACAGAGGAAGCCCAAGTCTTCCTAGCCTGACTAGGGCCCAGCTCCCCAGCGTGGAAGGGTAAAGACCTCCGATCCAGTTCCACAGGCCGGCCCTTCTGCTGAGGGTGAAGAGGATGCAGATAGGGATAGGAAAGCTGGTGCTGGAGTGAGGGGGCTTTGGGGTAGAGTTCTGTGGGGGATTCAGAGTTAAGGGGATATTGTAGGGCTGCCCCCTCATCGCCCTTCAACAGGTCCTGAATTGGGAGAGAGCCCATAGAACGACTTAGGCCCCGGTTCAGAGATGTCTGCTCCTGAGCTCTGGCTCGGTAGCGCTCAAGGACCCTCGGGGCAGCACTTCTTCCTGAGAACAGGACAGAACCAAGGTTTCATTAAACAATGAGCGAAAGGCTGCATTTCCAGGACTGAGAGCCTCAAATACAGAATAACCCAATAAACCGTAATCATGAAAACCAGCAAAGTACCAGCAGGTAATGAAAAGGAAAATAAAACTGATTACAAACTGGTAGCATTTACTTTGAGCATAATTGTTTTTCACATTATAATGCACACATTATGAGAGATCATCTGAAAATACACACCATTATCAGTCAACAGCATCATTACTTACACCATGCTCATTACAGAGACCGGTATTAATGATGATAGAAGGACCTAGAGATGGATCAACAGGAATTTTAATTTGAATAAATACAGTACACTTCATTATGCCTAAGTGCTCATCCAACTTGGCACTCATTTCAACAACAACATCATGTCATGACCACTAAACATGGCACTGTCCACTCCACACTCTCCCTCTTTGGCTCTGATACCCTTGCTTGGCCTCAATGGACTGAGCACCTGCAGTGGGCCTCTCATGGATCCTCTGATAAAAGATTTCATGCACACAGCTAGCTACAGTAAATGAATAATTGGGTAGGCATACAATAGGAGCCCAGACTTTCAATCAGCCATAATAAGAGGAGTACAGTACCAAACATAATGATTACTGTTTACATAATATCTACAAAGTTAGCACAGGATAGAAACTGTAAGTTTATAAATAAAAGTTAAATAGTTGGATCTGCAGTATCAAGTATCCAATAACAGAAAATGTCTTCTTTATTAAATACACTTAAAAGTCTAATCTGAATATTTATGATCAACCAAACTGAATTTTGCATGGTAACTTATCGGATTAGATGGCATTTAATTGGATTTAGTAGCAGCAATAGAGAGTTTCTGTTATACAGGCCCAAAGGTGAAGCTGTAACAGCCACAACAGGCAAATTAAACTTATTACTTTGCAAAGTAAACAACAACAGCACGAGGAAAATAAAAGTAAGACACATGGCATGGTTGCCTTTTATATTAAAGTCAATTATTTTGCAAGGATTTCTGCAGAAAGTTCTTTTCGTTCAAGAGATAACTTGTCCCTACTATTTAATAACACAACAGAACACACTGTGCCATAATAACACAGGTGTCCAGCCCGCTACAGAGGGTCAATAAATGACTAGTATATGCGGCTTCCACTGACCGTCCATAAATTTCCAAGCAAGCTCTATGTAAACTCTGCCAGGCAATAACAGCTTTTGTTTTGGAAAGAGATAAACAGAAAGCAAACATGTGAGCAAGAGCAAAAACAAGAGCAAGAGAGGCAGAAATGAGGGAGCAGAGGGGGACGTTAAGTCCTGTAAAAAACGCTGCATGTGGTAGTTAATCTACAGAGCATATGCTTGGTCTTAACAGGAAAACACATCAAAGACACACAGGCTGTCTTCCAGAAATGCAGAGAAGCACATAAGGACTAAATTGAGCAAGAAATTAAAAAATAAAGATGTTTCTCAACAGGATGTCTTTTATTTTTTCAGAGTCATATGTAGGTACTAGTTTTTTGGCAAACACAAGCATAAAGTAGCCATCATACAAACTACAGCAATAAAAAATGGTCATATAATACATCAAACCTATTAAAAGAGACAACAACTGAGTTCCCCTTGCAGCAATAAGACCTTGGAAACACTGGTATATGGAAGGGGAAAGGCTGCTCCTGGAGAAGAAAGGCTCTTAAGAACTGAGTAATACTCTTTGCATGTACTTTCCCTAGGGCTGGCTGGTACTCAACCAGGGAAACAAAGCGCTGATACAAACAGCAGACAGGCAGCTTCACTGGTGACTCCAAAATATGCATCTGTAATCAATGCCATGCAGTGCTTGCATAATCGGGACGACGAAGCCATGTTTGTGCTCTGCTCTCCTTTCCATGGCCTGGAAAAATGCCGGAGTTCTCTCAGAAACCACTGGGAAGATTTGGTCATATTTTCCTGAATTAAACCCGATTCGAGGTTTCAGTGTGCTGTTCCACAACTACAACTCAATCCTTTTGCACAAACTCAGAAAGTGAGAGTGTAAGAGATGAATAGCTTGACAGGCAAGGAAGGCATTTACGTCTGAATCCCCCTAAATAAAAGTAATATAAATATACAAAACTTCCACATAGTACATCTGACAAAACTAAGTTTAGTTCAATAACAGAAAGTAATGCAATATACTCTCTGAACTATTTATAAGAACTTCTCTCATCATTATTATCTAAACAGAAACTATTAATCTTGGACCCAGTGATTCGTCCTCACTCAAGGCTCAAATTGAGAATACACAGAACATGGAGAACATAACAAAAACAGTAAGTGTTTCTGAACTCTAATAGCCACCAGACCATTTTTTCATGAAATTTTGGCAGCCAAGAAATCAGAATCGCTGCCTGGATAAATTAATCTTTTTACACCTCAGAAAACTCCTCTGACAACACACCAAGCACAACAGCTTTAGTTGCTTTGTGTTAAATGTGTGTGTGTGTGTGTGTTAACTAAGCTCATCTTACCTGAGGGCAAACCTTTGCCCCTAAGCCTCTCCCGAATCTCCTTACTCCGCTCTGGAAGAGACTCTCTATCAGTCAGCAGACCGTCCAGCTGAGAAAAAGAAGATGGTTTAAGAGGGAGTGGGAGTGAAAGAAAAACAAATAGTGGGGGGTTGAAAAAGGCAGGATAGAAAAAGCAAAAAAAAAAAAAACAGAGTTAGAGGGTCATTCTTTTTAAGAATCTTCCACCCTGACATCATATTCTGTCAGCATGAGCCCCATTATATGTTGTGTAATTCAACAAACCTGCATACTTTGATAGACACATTATAGTCCCAGGATAAAGCTTGGAGCACAGGCTTTTTGGCAAGTAGTCAAAATAAAAATATAGAAAAAACAGACAGGAATGTTGCATCTGACCTACATTAGAACAAAAAAAAGAAGAGAACCCTGTGCAAACCTGTGAGAGGCTGCCCAGTACCAACCGGACCAGTTTTCTGATATAGGAGAAGGGAGGATCACAGCTGGAGTTTCTGATGTGCTTGCTGCAGATGTCCAGCACCGTGCGCAATGACATTCGACTCAAGGTAACATCATCACACATGTTCAGGAGCAGGCTGTTCAGGTGTTCTCCCAACTTCATAGGCTGCAGCGGACACAGTGTGAAGACAGTTAAAACACAAACAGTGACAAGAAAAGTATGTACTGTTGAGTGAGAAAGCTCTATTGGTGTCTCTGAATCTGATATCTGTTATCATGTTGACTTTTATTACATTCAGATAAAGACACAAAGCTGAGTCTTGCCAGCACGGCACAAACATATCACCAAATTTCATCTATTATATAATTTAGATTAAAAAAGCAAAAGCTAAGTCTCTTTATTCAATTCAATTCATATTCAAAAAAATAAGATAAAACTTGTTATTTCAGTGTCATTTTGCAGAGCTGTGTGGCATCACTAAGGTATATGACACTGGGTGTGTTCATGCTGATTTTTAGTAGTATAACCACCACATAACCACATAACTAAGATATAAAACTCCTTTTTTGTAGTTCTCTAAATAACTGCCAGATTGCACTTTGCGAAATACTGCTATGCTACAGTGGTTTTATCTGTAGATAGTCGTGAATGTTAATGCACAGAACGTAACAGAATATCCGTGCTCTCTTAATGTTGATGCTTTTTTGTCCACATTATGTGGACAGCAGTCTGCAGTGGGTGTAGGGTCATTAAGTGTCCACACAACTAATGTGTCCACTTTATGTCTTTCTTTAAAATTTTATTTAAATGCATCATGAAAAAAAAACATGTCTTTTGGCCCAGTGTATGTTACCAATTTGTCGCTGCCATTAGCACTGCTATAGCACCTTCTTCATGGATGAGGGACAAGGCATAATGAGAGGGGATGGAGCCTTTCAGTGAAGCAAAGTGGATGGTAAACTCGAGTGTGAAATATGGTGACTCAAACCTGTGGGCTGCTCTTTCTCATGAATGTGAATGCAGATTGTGTTTCACACCTGGCTAACTCTGGCTGGGACAGACCATCTCCATATGTCGTGGCAGATTCAAACACATTCCTGAATACATTTTAAGTTTGCACTTTTTCTTGTGTGGATGAGATTATTAGATACAGACCTCATCTTAAAACGCAGATTCCACTAAAAACATGTCTTTGCATTGCAGTGAGTTATGAGACATCTGAACTGCAAATCAGTATGACTGAATAGTTGATATTCCTTCCACAGAAGTTAATGAAAATTTCCATTAGCTCAAGGTTCTTTTAGGCCACACATAGTTCCTGTAAGAGTATTGTTCACCTTCTCACTGTACCAGTATGACAGGCCATGTTAGAGTAAGTTTGTGTGATGTTAAAATCCCTAACATAAACAACACTGTTAAACCTTGACAAAAACTTGGGTGTGACTACTCAGATGAATATTTTTTGGCAATCTCAACTCTTAATATGCTTGCCAAGCGAACAAGTTAAACAACTGATGTCATACATGTTCTCAGATAAATTTGCAAGAGGACACCATCTTTGACCTCACTTAAGGCTGACATGCTACCATCTTGTTACCTAGTGTCTGTCCGAATGGTTTGGCATGGTTTGAAATACCCAGTGTAGTGTTTTTGGAAACATAAAGGCAGGAATGATTTGTTAAGTTTACTAAAATAAAAAGCAAATTTTTGTCATCGCCATGAGGCTTTTTTTTTTTATTAAATGCATTTTTTTTATTAAAACCTCCATCCAAGTGGAAGAAAGTATCTTTGGTAATAGTTTACCTGACTTTGGGGGATCTCGTAGTCTGCTCCCCAGAACAGGGTCATTCCCAGAGAGTACATGTGCATCTGATAAAACAAACAAACAAAATAAATACTCAAGCTTCATCAGCTGCAATATATGTCATTCAATCAAAGAAGTGGATACAAACATTTTTCAGAATCAAACAAGAGTAACACAATGGTGAGCACATAGTAAGCGCGTTTGAAAAGGTTGTTCCTTGAGACAAACCAGGCACTGAACCACAGTAAAAATAAGTTAAACTGCCCTCTGTAAAAGAAAGACTAGAGCTCAGTAACTGCTGGAGTGTAATAAAAGTTAAATTCATTCTTATTTGGAAAGGAATAAGACAGGGGCTTTTAGCCCTAATCCAAAAACCTTTTTCCATTTCCCTCCTCTTATTACTCTGCACTCTGTGCTTGGGAGAGAAATCACTTCCCTTGAATGTTGGGCTTGGTAGAGGAAAGAATAATTCAGGGACTGCCAAAGAATGCAACATAGCCTTCAAGGTCTTTCAGGAACATTGCTCGGGTACAGATTTAAAGACACACTCGCAATCTCAGATGATGTGGAAACTTAAAGAGCCATGCGTTAAAAGCAACAACCCCGTCCACAATGTTAAAAAAGTGAAAGGAAAATTATGGCACTCGCAGATGACGTATATTTACCCACTGTCTCTGATAATGAGGGAAACAGATTATATTTTCTACACTGAAATACCTCAGCTGGGGGGGCGGGACCAGGACTGGAAAACTGACTCAGCACAAATCTGTGTTGAGGTCTGTGGGTCCATGCCAGAGACGGAAATCCAGTCATGCAAGGTTTTAGCTCCTCTACCAGAGAGGCAGAGTGGAATAGTGGGGGTGTGGTTCTGTGCATACACAGAAGTTATGCATGGCAGGGGATAATGTGGTTGCTCACACTTTTACTTCTAAATGTTCTAAACTGCACAATGATCTCAGATCTGCAAGCAATTAATATGCATCTCCAGGGTCTTGAGGTACAGTGTTACTCAAGCAAGGTTGCATTCTTATGATAACAACTGATTGCCCTATTTTCCTCACTGACTTGTCCTTCAAAACACACAACAACCAAATTTAAACCCTGAATGCCCTGGACAGTTCTTGTCAGTCCAACGTAGTGGCCTCCAGCCCTGCAAGGTCAGCTGGTCTCAGCAATGCTAGACTCTGGTTGCCTGAAGCAATGCACAGTGATCTGTTTGGCAGACCACACACTGCTAATACAAACAAGAGAACCATTTTTTATTTTTAAATGATCAAAATGTAAATTTAATAATTAATAATTTAATAATAAGAATAATGTAATAATTTAAATGATGTGCGTGCAGAAAGAACGAAATATGCCAAAAGAAAGTATTCCTCTATGGTGAAAAGAACCTGATTGTAGTCACTAACATTTTAATCAGTAACAGTGATTTAATTACATACTTTTTCTAGCAACTATCTGATTTCAACTACATCTTTTTTGTAATCAAGTAAGTTTAGGCCAACTCTGAGCATTAACACAAGATTTGTGGAAAGGTGATAAATCTCACACTAGTAGAGCATTAGAATACACTGACAAAACAATTTGTTAGGCTCTGTAACTTTATGGGTTATCTTAAAGATTATACCTTCTCTATATCAGAGACAGAAGACAAGGAGACTCCTTCCAGGACCTCTGGAGCTGTGAAGGCTCGCAAGTCCTGCTGGGTGACATACTCGTCTGTGAATGAGATGTTGCCAGAGGGCATGAGCAGGAGGGACCAGGGAGAGATGATGAAGCCCATGGCTGCAGGGTCTGGAAAGGGAAACAGACAATGTCACCAGTGGAGATATGATCAGGAACAAAACTGGACATCCATTATTTAAATACCCAGCCACTGTCACATAGGCACCCACACAGTGAAGTATTGTGTTTTCAAGCTTGATACTAGCATCAAGTTTGGTATAAGCTTTTACAGGCTGATTGCAGCAACTATATACATGGTACAACCACAGTGGATTTTTCTCACTAAGGCTTAGGCGTTATGGAAACTCAAGATGATTGAAGTAAACAAAAACACATGTTGCTTTCTTAGCCTGCAAGAAAATAACTGTTGGGGTATAGGAGCAGACAGGAATGGCCACACAGCGCAATTCTCTTTTCCTACAAAGCCACAGCCAGCGTTATGGTTAGAGAATGTTTTAAAAATATACAAAGGAATGTTTGAGCAGCGCTGCAAAATTCTTTTCTTCGTCTGAAGAAGAGTAGAGAGGAACAGTGGAACTGGATTTGAGGCACCAAATATCTGCTCTCAAAAGCAGGAATTTACTAAGTAAATAAAAGTTTCCTGTTTAAAACTCGTGTGACCATTTGGAGATCTTACTTAAAAGCAGACTGGGTTACTAGGTGTATCCCACATTAAAATTTTTGCTCTGGGTAAGCACGAGTAGAGCTGACTCAGTGCAGGACTCAGCCTAAGCAAATTAGTTTCTTGATAGATAACAAATGAATCATCAGTTTCACTTAACTCCAGATAAAGTAGAAACCATATCAGACAGAAACTGGCAATTCAGCCAAAAAGAAAGCAATTTAAAAAAATAAATAAAAACATAACTTAGGGCATGCACCATTTGATTTCCTACTCACTTCAAAGGGAAGCAAATTGTACAACTGTAAGCTCTTTATCCTTTAACAATGCAGTCTGCCAGTCTGATAAGCTACTATCTGAGCTAGGGGAAGGGAGTAATTCTGAGCTATTACAAGAGGCTGTCCTCTAAAATGTATGCTTACAAACTGTACAGGGTACCATGTATTCAACTCCAAAGCAAACATGGCATTAGAGTGACAGACTGGCAGATGTAGAGCAGAAAATGGCTTCAGCAGAGTACTAAACACAGGAGCAGGTAGAGACCAAAAACAGCACTTAATTTTGGAAACCCTGGTTTCTATTTGATCAAACTCTATAGATGATTCCACGAGGGGGAAATTCACTAATAATGTGTGAATAATAAATATTCACACATTGCTTGTTTAAATAAATCATTCTTATGCAAACAGTAACTAACCACTCGCTACTGTTTACATACAGGAAAAAAATGTTCTGTGGTTACGTGTTTGACAATGTGAGCTTATTCACAATGTCTGAAAAGTCATGTAAAGTTTCACTAAGTAAACTGTATGTTGGCAACCACCTCACTAGAGGAAACACCTTTACATTCATTGCACCCTGAACAGATGGAAGGAAAGTGTATTATAAGTTTGAAATTCACTGAAATATTTCTTCTGCTTTAGCCAACCAAAGACAATGACTTTTCTTGTTTTTGCTCTTTTTTAGCATAAAACAGCTGGACTTTGTTTCTCTGATTCTTTTCATAGCTAAACAGAATAGCTAACAAATTACTTAACAAACTTAGGGTTTAAATTGTACCATTATTAATCCTCTATCCTGGTCAGCATACTTCTTTACATAGTTCAGTGACTCTATAATAGCTGGTTTTAACATCTGCTCTTCAAATTTCAGCCTAACTCAGCAGTCTAAAACTGTGTACATAAGAGGCAACAATTTACTCAATATAGCTACACAAAGAAGGAAAAGAAGAATGTCCTTGCAATCAAAATCACTGCAGCAAAACGCAGGGGAGAGATTAAAATAAGGTCATCTAAAATACTTCCAGCCTGGCATGTTGTCCTTGTGTTTAAAACTGTGTCTCAGAAGTTTTACTGATTGAAATACAAGAGCAAATTCCTCTTTGTAAATCTGACCTCAGCAAAAAAAAACATATTTGCAGGCCACACTGATGAGAGGGAATTCCTTAAGCATGCAAGGATTGTCTGCAATGGAACTAGTCAGCAAAACCAAATGAACTGCATCCACTGCATCAATCAGCTTGACTTTGGATCAAGCTGATTTATGGAGAAATACACATAACTAAATCTTGGCTTCTATTTCATGGCAGTTCATGGTCAATGGCAAACAATTAGATGATGCAGCTATGGTCAACAAAATCAGGGGCGTTGTTGTGTCATATGAGACAAGGCACCACCCAGGCTTTTTAAGAACTCAGAGGGTATTTCAAGGCCTGGTGACTCACATCCTGCCCGATTCCCCCAGAATTAAACCTTAGTTAGTCACCTGAAGTTTCAAGTTACAAAGGAACTGAGGAATTTTTCCGCCTTATCTATCTCTGGCTGCAAGAACAATCTCAGACACTTCCAGGCACAAATGACTCAAAAAAGTGATTAAAAACACAAGAAACAAAGTGCAAAGACAACTGCTGTACTACTACTCGAACAAACAGTACGCAACAAACCGACAAGGAAATGAGCGCACTGATTACATGTTTTTACTGATAGCAACAAATTTTATTGTCTCAGTCAGACTGAATCTGTAATTTAAACTAGGGACAAAAACTAGCAAGTATAAATCTTGCTTTGTTTCCAGCAGCTCTTTAGAGTTGAGTTGATGTGATGGATTGGTTTGGGTAATCAATCCGTTATTGCAACATTTCAGACACAGCCAACCAGTGATCCTATCAATTTGTCAACATAAAAAGCCACCTGCAATTAATGTCATCTGGACACCAGAAGATTTTCATTCAGCCCTTTAATTTTATAAAAAAGTGGTGTGGACAGATTTACACAGTAGGCTGTTCAAAAATAGAGTGGGAATGACATATAAAAAAGTCTGCAAGACAAGCACGGGCAGCATTTTCTATAAACATCTTTAAACACTTGATTCCACATGTGTGTACCTTTGTGAAACAGTTCTTGGAGGCTCTCAGCACTCTGACTGAGCACTGCCCAGACCTCCTCTTCCTGGAGTGGACCTCCTCGAACCTCCAAGGCTTCTGCCAGAGACACATGCATCTTCCCTGTGCAAGCAGAGACAGAAGAAAACTGATTTACACACAGAAATAAGCTTTTAGTATAATTTGGAGGAAACGGCACATGTTTTATTTCCAGTTATGCTATATGATGTTATGATAGAAGGCTCTGGCACAACATCAAAAACCAAAAGCATTGGCACATCACATCTCTCATGCTAGGCATAGAAATATATACCATTATAATTCAACTCCTCTTTAAATTTTCAAAGCAAGTCCCCAACTGATTACTCTCTCAGTAACATGACACTGATTTTATGCTTAAATTTGATTCATATGAGAATAATAATCCCAACATGAATCTAATCCTGTTAAATTCCCACCCTATTCCTGACAGTTTAAGATGAAAACTAATGAGGCCCTATAGTCAAATCACAACAATAACCCTAAGCACTGATTCTTTTAACAATGGTTCTATTTTTTTTCTCTCTCATGCCCTTGGGCAAACTCCTCTAAATGTACGCTGTCTTATCATCCTCTGCAACTGAGGACGTAGTACAAGCACATGATGTGCGCATGCACACAGACACACACCCTGCTTTACTTAAGTTACATTCAACAAAGTAGCAGTTTTATTACTTGGAGCCTCTACCAGCGTCTGACAGTTAAGATATCAGCTTCCAACGGAGGAGGACAATTATCTGATGTGGTCTACTTTTTGTAGAGCTGCTTGTTGCTCTACAAAAAGTAATAACACACACTTTTGTTTCCTGACTGCATGTCATTAAACTATAACAGGGTCAAATTCAAGCTTGGGACTTTATATTCTTCAGTCTAAGGCAAGGAGGTACTAAAAATTCAGCTTTTGATGTTGACTACACAAACCAGTATCATACATATATGACATTAAGTTAATTGCACATATGCCACAACATGCTTTGCCTACGGGTGAAACATTGAAGTCACTCATGTGACCCACAGCCTGGCTGTCTGACAGGGTTTGATTTATTTTAATGTAAAGTCACAAAAGACATCTGTTTCTTCGATTTGGGGTCCTTTCTCAGCTTAAACCATGTACAAACCAAACAAATAGTCCACATTTCATGGGGATTTGTGGGCTTAAAATGCCATAAAGTAGCTGAAAGTCAGGACCTTCAACTAGATCAATGACATGTTAAGTTCATCCCTCTTTTATCACTGTTCCTTCATAGAGCTACTGTGCTGCAGTGACAGCAAGGTCTAATCCTCCCAAACATGACATGACATGATGCAAATGTGAGTAAAACAGGAGGCTCCAGTTTTGACGGACCTCTTTTAAGTAAGCAGCACCTATTAGCGCCTGGGGTACATAAATGAACACATGCAATACTTGCAGGTGCCACTGTAAAAGTGCATGTGTAGGAGGGGGTGACTGTAAAACAGTGACTTTATTGTTCTGTGCGTGCAGAGAAAAGTATAGTGGCAAGCAAGCTGTAGCTTTGCATTAGACAACAATTATTTATTATTAAAAGTTGTAAAAACTGGAGTGAAACCAATCATTTCCTAATGGTAGAGTACAAAGAACATCTCCAACAAAAGCAAGTGCTATGGATTTTCTATTTCACAATTTGTTACTTGTCATAAAGCACATAAAATGCAGTGTGCAATAAGGAATGAATACTGTTTGGCCATGTAGGTTTGGTATGTGATTTTTCCAGTAAATAATAATGTTATTCACAAAAAGGCCATAGCTGAAAAGCAAAGCATGTCATAAAAATATGTAAATGTGCAGTGTAAAGGATTCAAAATTACAGAGAAAAATGTTCTAAACAAGGCTGAGGATATACAGACATATGTTGCAGTCACGAGTAATTTTGCCAAAAATAGCATGAGCGCAGAAGCACAAGAACCACACAAATAATGAAAAAACAAGCACAGTCTTTGCTGAGCATTCAGACGTGTATTATTACATTTCTTGAAAATAAGAGTAAAGAAAAGAAAATTTTAATTGAAATCCATAAATCCATAGAGCTTGCTTCATAGCAATTTAAGGTCATTTGTCTACTGTACTCTAAAATAAACCTTAATACAAACAAAGATTCCTTTCACACTAGACAAAAATCTCAATAACAACAACTCTGCAGTTGTCATAGGTATTACTGACTCAGCTCCACATTGTTACTTGTTTTTTACAGTCAGGTTAAGTTCAATAAAGAAACTAAGGTATAAGATATCAAAATGTTGTTTCTGTAAAATTGTCTTTAGCCCCCATGTTGCTTTCTACAGTTTCCTGTTTTCCAGTGGTCAATGAATTTGTACTGCTGAGGTTTCACGGCCAAATTGGACATGATTTTGCAGACAAAACCAAACTCCATGAAATCATCTTTTAATTTGCCAGGGTCACATCTAAAACAGATCTTTCCTACTTCTGATAGAACTGTCGAGTATTTGGCAATACTGCTGGAGATAATTCGATAACTGTTAGAATTTTGTATTCTTCCTCCACTTTTTCTCCTACCCAAAGGATCTGGACCTCAAAGAATCACGATTCAGAGTGCAGTATCTTAATTTCCCAATGCTTAGCCACAAAATATGACAGACAGTAAGACTGTCATGGTAAAATACAACAAAAAACATTTTTGCCCAAAAACTTGTGAAACATATAAAGAACAAATGTTTCCCACCATGATTCATGACTAAACAAATCCATATTCTCAAGGCTGACATATCCTCTGATGTTTCGCGTTTTTTGCTGACAATTTTTCCAATATTGGCCACAAATTTGAGCAAACCCACAATAAACACAGCACAGAGTATATTTGGACGAGCAAGATCACAGCTTTTACACTGATGTTTGTAAATCAAAAAACAAAGCAGATAAAAATACATGAAAAGAAGGTTTCGGGCATAATTCTTATACAAGATCAACCGAACATCACTCATGGGAACCAGAGTACATGACAACACAACTGATCCTTGTTCATTTTCTATAGAACCGCTGTCCTTAAAAGCCTTGGGGTGATCTTTATATACACATTTATTTCCAACTGTTTTTTAGAGTAAAGCCAAATCTCAAAGCGTGACAAAAATTGTAGACATCATGTCTGTTAATTCTGTCTGCCAATTTAACTGAGACACACAAAAGAGCATAACAGCAAAGATGGCCAAGCCTAATATGTCAGATCAAATTATTCTGCTCTCTGTGACGTTCTTTGCTTTGTTCATTGCTAACAGCAATGAATTTTTATGACGGACTAAGGGCTTTGGCCTGAGCCTGTGGCTGCAACTATATTTTTACGATAATTTTTTTAATGTATAAACAAAAGTTAAATTTTACATTTTCAACAATACAAGACCAAAAGTGCCACTGTACCCCAACAAAAGTGCTTGCTGAATGATGCAACAGCATTTGAAACTCTCTTTCCAACACTGAAATCAGTCGATTACAACTAAACATTTACATTTACTTTTTTAAACTGGCAACCAAGGTCATGCAGATCTCTACAGATGAATAGAGGTGAGAAAATAAACATGGTTTGAGCTTTTCTCTCAAAGTCTCTTCAGGGAAAAGTCAGGGATAAAAAAGTCTTTAGAATAAATTGTCTGTCATAAACTGCTGTTTAGATGTTTTATATAACAAATTGGAGTTGAGATAAGTGTAATCTGAGTATAAAAATTAGCCATAATTTCCTAGCATGAACTGTCAGCAGTAGTTCCGTCATGATAGTTACTTTACTGACTTATCCTGCGTTAATCAAATGCAACCTCAAGCACTTTTTCTGACCTCAATATTGCCAACTGTGTGTTTTTATTTTTTTTACATAAGAATGTCAGCAATATATTAGCGAACAGCAGGGTTTTACCTGCCATTATCAGACTTGAGTACAGCACCCAAGTCCAAATGAATTTGGTTTCAAAGGCCCACTCACAGCTCCGATGTGGAACATTTTGGATTTAGGTCGAATGAGAGAGGAAAGCCCATTAACGTTAACAAGCGGGCACAGTAGCAGTAAAAAAGTGGCAAAAACTGTACATACACTACATTGCCTGCTAAGAGTGAATGACTCTATATCCCTATGCAAATTTTTAATGTTTATTCAAAATTTGTTCAGTTCAAGTTTTGTTAACACAGCCTGAGTGCACATTTTATTTTTTGTTTTGGTCATGTGAAAATGTATTGCTTAATTTAAGTTTGAATTTAAGTTAATTTTTTCACATTCAAATAGAAACTGTACTTTGGACAGTTCTACTTTACTTGCATTTAATGCCACTGTCATTATATTTTGGAGGCATAAAATGGTCTTAAATGAACATATCATTTCATGCCACAGATATGGGACAACCCCATATTGTCTAATTTGAGTAGTTATCCCCTAAGCTTCATTAGTGGGCCAGTTTATTTAAAAAATGACATGTGAAACAATGTCCTTTCTATCAATCTAAGTTTGTAGAGGAGAGTTAATGAGTAAGCATGTCACAGGCCCAAATGTTTATGCAGGAATGCAGGTTAACTATTCTAGTCAATGGGAGGCGTGAAGTCTCAGGCAAAGTGGGTTACTACCCATCTTGCTCATTACCCATGAGAATGGGGAGAGCGGGTACTGTGAAGACTGATTGTTTTGCAGCCCTTGTTATTTCAACAGAGACCTACAGTGGAATGTTTTTTATCTGCACTGAGGCTGCTGGGCAGGCCAACTCCTCTCGCATTGGACTATGGTCCTGCTCATTATTGAGGGGGCTTAGGAGGCAGCGGCCCAAAACAGCAAGAGCAGACAGCCTTCACCACTTCAGTGCCTCATTCCCTTTTTCTTTTTCCAAACAGTGGGCATGTTTGTTCCCAGGTATTCCCACACGATAGCTTGAAGGAAAAACCTAAACAAGGCTTTAGTCTGCCGCTGCTGCTGCTAAGTGTTTGAAAGTCTTGGCCATAGTCACAAGGATTTTAAAGAAAATAATCCTGGAAACGTGATAGTGCTCTTTACTCTGTACTTAGGTGAAGCTTTTCCTTTCCTCCCACCTTCCTGTCAGTGACACAGCTACAAGCCATGAAATGGATTTGAAAACAATCCCTTGAAAAATTGCATTTCAGTCGAGTAGAGTACATTTGCCAGGAAGAAGGGGATCAGAAAAGCATGTACATCTTTCTCGAACTGTCCTTTTATCTTAAATCCTCTGAAAAGAGTTTTTGAAGCACTTTTGAAATAATCATGCATAAAAAACACCAGATTCCACATCTATTTCCAAAAGCATAACTCGTAACATAAGATATGAGAAGGAATTTGTTCATATCCTCCAAACATCAGAACTGTGGTCTCAGCTGGCAAACACATTTGGAACAGAAGCCGGTGAGAAGAGGTGCTCTGAGCCAATGTTGAGGTGAAAATCTTCCTGAAGTCATTCAGGCCAGGAAAATTTAACAACAAACTCTGAGTGAACCTCTATTACCAGAAACATACTGTATCATGCAGCATGCAAGCAAACATTTTAAAAAAAATCTTTGAAACACACAGTTTTGAGGAAATTTGAGTAAGAACAGCTTATGAACCATCATAACTGATGATGCAAGCACTGATGTTTTCAAAATGCATATGGCAAATCAAAACTAGACTGCATGCAAATAAACTGATAAAATTCAACTTTAAGATATATAATTTAAGAGCCAACTCCCTCAACACTCATATACAATGCTTGATGTTTTCTTCCTGCAAAACTTTGACAGGAGTAAAGACACAGTGGTTTCATTCACAGCTGTGTCTTACGAAAGTTTGGAAGCAGAGGGAATGACTCACCTATATAAAAAGGGAAAACCCAAATGGTTGGTTTTAATTAATCATAACATACTTATAATTCAGTCAGCTTGCCAACATGCTTTCCCAGATTTTCTTTCCCAGATCGTCTTCTTCCAACGTGTTCACCACAGTGTTGTTGATGGGTACAACACAGGCCAGTACAGCACTGAGCCTGGCACCTTCCAGTAATGGACTGGTTTCTCTAACCAATAAGCCACACTGGATGTTGGTGTTTTGTTTTTCAACTCAGCCAGGGTCAGGACAAGCCAGAAAGAGAGCCATGACTATTCCATGATTATCAACCCAGCTCTGGACCAACAGCCCTCACTTCTCATTTTGGTCTCGACCTCATCCGCTCCATTTCTGTTAATCACAGGGTTTCTATGAGTACTGTGACATGCAGAGCATGGTTTTGCAAAACCTCACTCCAACCCCCCCTCTCTTCCTAACACACACACAAACCCAATCCACTGACTATTTTCCCCATTTTTTTCCTATGATGATGCTCACATCATCCCCATCATAACCACTCTAGACAGGGATATTTATCTTACTCAATCACACAGACACCAAACTTTCCTCTTCAGTCTTGAATGACACATTCAAACCCCCAATGACCTTTGACTTTGAGTTAACTTTACTACTTTTCTATGGTAATGAAGGGGGAGGGGGGTCAACCTGCCTTCTTACCACCCCCATAAAACCTTCAGCCTGCACTGACATCAACGAAAAATTATTTCATGTTCCCAAAATGACACAAACAGTGCTGGTGGATCAACTTGAAAGCAGTAAGCTAGCAAGACACCCTGTTATTTTTATAGTGGTGTCTCCTCCCTCCCAAACTTAAAATACAGTCACTGGTGTGGTCAAAGATGCCTCATGTTATTTATCAGTGGGAGCGTATTGTTGTCACGTTAGTACAACATTTAAAGCAATACTTTCAGGTCCAGTCACATTAAATATTGACAAATAGACTGTTTGCTTTCATTAAAGTTGCTAGCTAACATCCGTGTCAGCGGATAAAAGAAGCATCCGCGTTTGAGCTTCGCCACAACAAACTCAACTCCTCAGTTTTCCCGGGGACTGTTACTGGCTGCCAACCGTTAACGCTAAAGTTAGCTTACTTCAACGACAAAATAAAGTTATTAACATCACGTTTTAAGTGTTAAAAGCAAAACTTACCAAGTGAGAAGAGCTACACAATCACTTAAGAGGGAAGTATTCGTACTCCGACGAGGCTATGAGTGCGCACACAAGCGGGACCAGAGGCCATCCCATCCACAAAGCAACATCTTGGATATAGTGGTTGACTATACGGCGAAGGGAGGCAGGCAACAGGTTTAACTGTCCGCCGCGCTACGGACACCCGCAACACCCACCGCACTCTCTGTGTGGTCCCCCGAGCCGCCGCAGTTAAAAAAAGTAAACAAATATCTTCTTTGGGAATTGTTCAGAAGTCGTGTTTGATGGCCAGTCCGCGGCATTGAGCTCCCTTCCAGCGCAGCCGAGTCACCATTACTGCTGAGGAGCGGAGTAACCCCTCCTTTAGCCCCGCTAGCGTGGGCTGACTGGGAGTAACCAGACACCTTGCCGCGGCCGTCCATTGGCTCTCTGCGCGGGGGGACTGTCATTTCACCGTCTCTATAGCAACACACACACACAACTGGGAGTTAAGTGTGCAGTGAGCTTGATCCTTGAGGAAGAAACAGGCTTTGAAATGTGTTTTTAGTATCTCTTTTGTGTAATGTTTAGGCCAAAAACTACTCTAAATTGAACTCATTTAAATCAACATGTTTTAGTAAATTTATAAAAAAGATCAGAATGAATTCAAGAGGAAACTGAGGTGAAGATGTAAGTGTTAATTAAACCAAATTTGTCATATATTAACTCTTGAAATACACACAAATAAAGCTATATGTATAATGTGATAAATTAATATTCAATAGCTGAAAATCACGACTTATTTTCTTAATTGGCTCAAATGTGATTCATCATTGGATGTATCCTTCCACCTACATCGTGTGAAGGATCTCACGTTTAAAAACTCAATAAAAATCAAGCTTAGCTAATATTTCACCATTTCCCACAACATCAAAGGTGTTTGAGAGCCATCTAAGCAGGCAGGAAGCAATTCACTGCTGAGGACTTCCTTCCTATGGTGCGCTTCAAAGCTGCCCAATTAATGTGCTGCCTTGTGCCATCTGGTGGCTGTTTGTCGTCATTACATGCCTCCTTATATAAATGGTGGTTGTGAGGAGAGAGTTATCTCTGCCTGGCTGTGCCTGTCAGTGCTAAAAGGCACGATTATTATCACCAATAATGGGTTGGAGCGATAAGACTAGACAGCTGGATTAACGCCTTTTTTTTTTTTAAGATGGAGACAGTTGATTTTCATTTTCCTGCCAATGCTGATGCCCCTGGACAATTTTCAGCCCTATACTTGCATGCAGTTTGAGGCAGTACCCACTGCCAATTTATTCTTCATTTTACATGGTAAATTGGCATTGCCATTTCATCTGATAACTATAATTAGATAGAGAATAGATAATACTTTTACTTTTGACCATCATCTAATCAAAAATCTGATTGTTTCACTGAAGTCTGTTCTGTTAAATAATACTTAACCAGAGAACAGGACTGTACTCTTTAACTGTACTACCACAATTTTCCCTTAGGAAATATTGGGAATTTAGACTTATTTAAAGTTAACTGCTCAATTAGATTGTTGTGTTACCATTAACAAGTTAAACCAAGCTACAAAGCCTCACATGATGGTCAGACACATTCTTGTTGTTCTTACTGAATCATCTGATATTCATTCATTCTTGTCCATATACTCACAGCCTCTCTCAACTAATGAACCGAACCTCCTGGGAGGCATTTAGTTTTCTGGTCTAATGATTAAATAACTTAAATAACAGACAGGCAATGCCTAAACAAACAGACAGCAAAAGAATGACAGAACTTTTATTTGTATGCCTCTTTCTTAACTTCTGGTCATGACGTTTCCAAGAAAAGGAAGGATAAACTAGGACATTTTCTCTCTCTCTCTCTCTCTCTCTCTCTCGATGTTTGGTGATGTTTAACCAAGGAACACTTTTTTTCTGACAAAATTGGAAACTTATTTGTTACTGATAAACTGTTACCAGAGTCATCTTTTAGCACCTTGTTAGCTATTACTCAAAGCCCATAATCTTGTCGAATACCTGCAACAAAGAGGCCTAATCATGAGACTGATGTGGCTAACAGGAACTGGATAACTAATGTCTCAAAAAGTGTAACCAAAGAAGTTCTGAATTTGGGATTTCTTGTTCCTTCTATTTCCGTCTGTGCTGTCCTTAATACCTCCTCATCAGCGCTGGTCTTAGCCCCAAGGGCGATTTGCATGGAGGCCTCGAAAAAGTGGCTATGCCTGTTCTGACGGTCTCGGAAATGTGGGGCACCTGGTAGATTGAAGGCATGTGGTTTGCTGACGGGTGAAGTTTAGCCTTTGGGTCCAGCTGGAGAACATTAAATACTTTCCAGGAGCTCTTTTTTGCCGCCTTTGAAATTAGTTCCTCTGTCTGCATAGGGTTAAAATTAAATCTTTCCATGTCTGGCAATAAAGTGTCAGAGAGCCATCAGAAGTGCATGAAAGCTTATGAGAAAGCTAACGTTTGTAGCTGTGGTTGTCATGCATGTAAATCTCCAAGGTTTTCACAGGCTTTTGTGCATACCATATGCATTAAAATAAATCTAACCTAAGCATATAAAAAGCTGATTTGGATGTATTGTGCCTCATTCAAGCAGGATCCTGCGCTTCAGACATCCTCCTACTCTGATGATGAGTGTTGCTGAATTTAACGCACAGGCATGTAAGGTGAGTTGACCTTACTGGCCACAGTTTCCCAGTTTTTTTTTTGAGTGGCTTACCTCACCAGAGAACAAGTCTACAATGGATTAGAACAAGGCAGCAACCTGAAGAGATGCTGAGCATGAACATTTATCAACTCAGGCTGAGCTGGAGAGTTCTTTGCTTCTGGCAGAACACATAATTCTCCTTATGATGCAGAGCTACATCTGCCTGAGTCGGTACTTGTTGAGGTGCCAGCTTAAGGAACTTGGATCCTTGCTTTTACCTCTTATCATACAGAGTGAGAGCTGTTCTTCTTCTTCCCTCTCAGCACAGGTTTGTATGGGTTTGAGAAAACACCTGGCATGAAGTCTTATGATGTCTGAACACCTTTTATGTTGAGTCAGGAGCTGTTTCTGGGTACATTAGTTCAGATTTAAGCCATTCTGGGAGTACATCAAATCCCTAATAGCCTTGACTTTTGTTTTTAACCATGGCAAACTCTGTTAGGGATTTGTTGCTGGAGGCAATGAGAACCTAATACCAATGATAACAAATACCATTGGATGGAACAGCTAAAGAGGTACTGACCTTTACATTTACTGTATTCAATTATTCTCTTTTGTCATGGGTCAAAATAGGCCAAAACATTTTGAAAGAGCAAGAGAAGACTAAATATAGTGAGACAGGCACATTTCATGTTGAATTTGAGGTGCATCATGATCCAAATTTTAAATCTACAATCTGAGGATGTCACACTCATCTGATTTCTTTCTAAATAAGTCTGGCAAAACCTTAGATGGTGCATTTCCATCATTTCTGCACTGATAACACACACAAATAAATCCATAACAAAATTATTTCAGTTACCTATCATTGCTGTAGAGGTTGACAGTGTCATTAGTTTTTAATCATTCAAATGAAACTGAGGTTAGAGTGTTTCATTGTCAGCAGCCAGGCAACATTATAGTCCGACTTTAGAAAATTATAATTCCACCTACTGTAGTCTATACTGAAGTTTAATCGATGTATTGTTATTGAATCCACCTGACAGAGTGCTTAAAACACATTAAAGCTCCTTTTCTGGGAAAGATTATTTAAGTATGTGAGGTTGCAACGGTCCTGCCACAGCTGCCAACCTTTTTCACAGCAATGATTATTTGTTCATGTTACCAGTGTTATGTTTTATCAGTTTTACATGCAAAGACTCTGGTAAACCAATCTACACAAATTATAACCCACCTGTCCAGCATCAGACAGCAGACAAACAAAGTTAACAATCAGTAGATGAAGTAAGACACAAAGAATATCCCCAGAAGATATTATTTCTTAGGAGTCAGTGGAGACTAAAACAAAGCAAAAACAACTACACAAAGAAAGAAAAATAAATAAGTAAATATATGCTGCTTTTAATTAAGATGGAAGCTTTTAAAAATACATTTCAATTTATATTCAACAGCCACTACAGGCTACCAGGTGGACACCAAGGCTTTATTGAACTGTGCAGATGTGACCTGAGGCTTAAAGGGCATGTGCTGCTGCTGTTAATCTGCACACACACACAGATAGGATGAATCCAACCAAAAGGATTTCATTATTATATAAAAAATATATAAATCCAATAAAACAAAGGGACAGGACTAACAGATGATAATATAGAAAATGGGTTTGCTTTAAATTGCAGACTGAACTAAACGAAATAGCACATCTCTCAATAGTAATGCTTAACTACTATAGCATTTGCGGTGGGCATAGACTTATCTTTTGTCTGTAACAATTAAATAAAATATTACATTTGCAACTTAAATATGCAATACATAAAAATATGTGGGCATATTTATAGATATGCAGAAGTAATTATAGTGTCCATCTGCTGGTTCTGTCTTTATTATTTATCTTTTTTCACAATCAAATCCACAAAAAATATTTCTTTATATTATTATTATTATTATTATTATTATTATTATTATTATTATTATTATTATTATTTTGCTGACAGGCGTGACACTCTTGGTCGTATTAGTTGATCAATGAGAGCTGAGCGATGCGGGGGCAGCTCGCTGAAACGAACCCAACCGGTAACACCCGGCTCCATGTTTTCATTGAGCCTCATGATCGCCCTGGCGGGACGGTACAGGATGGGATCAGAGTGATGCTCCCACACGCCCCTCCCATCCGGAGAGAGACAGCCTCCATGTGATCTCCTCTCTCTCCCGCCCGCGCTCGCGCGCGCTCGCCCGCGCGGTCTCGCTCTCGGCGGGCC
>JAPZDV010000011.1:16109753-16122694 GCA_029814665.1 Acanthurus lineatus | reverse complement strand
CTTTGACGTCAGACGTGCTCCTGTTCGGTTGCTGTGGCAACATATTTCCCTATACCCCATTCCTCTTCCCTCCCTCTCTCTCTGCTCTGGTAGGTCCACAATGGTACAGCCAGCATCTTGCAGCACAATGGTTGCAAGGTGGTGAGCTGGGGGGAGAGTGATTCAGCATCAGCAAACCTCGGTTCCGTCCACCTCTGCTTTTTTTTTTCTTTACTCATCGCTCCCCTTTTTTTGTTTTGGAGGGGGTCCTTTCCCCCTCCTTCGCCATCTTTATGAACGTTTAAATCAAGCCTTCAGCTATGATCACCGCAATGTTTCCCGTCGGGATGTTTTGAAAAGGACCGTCACCGGACTGGGATCGTCATCAGCTGGCACGGAATGGTAAGGCCGGGTGGGTTTGTTTAATGTGGAGGCGATGCTTGGACCCCAGCTGCCTGGAAGGTGGAGTGATGAATATTGATTGGGAGGGAAGGTTAATGAAGTCCACTAGAGATGCCTCGGTGGGAAAGGGACACCGACTAAAAAAAAAAAAAAAAAAAAAAAAAAAAAATTAGGGGGGGCCCATCTTGATAGATTCACTGCTTCGCATGCTGTTTTAAAAGCAGCACTGTGCGGGGATTTCATTATGGCGTTTGTCTTGACCTGACAAAATGTTGTGCATCAGTTCTCCATCTCAATACAAACATCCTGCAATGGGCTGAAATAGCACAGCTTAATCGTTAGTTTATGGACACTGAGAATAGCATCACATTATAGACTGTTATCCAGGCTACTTCTCTTTGTTTTTCAGTATTCTGGCATGCGTTTGTTATCTAATCATGCATTTATTTCTGTCCATAAATTCTGGCTAATGTCAGAGCGAATAACCACACTTGTGTGTTGTTAAGCACGCAATGCATTTTTGATTAGAAGTGCAGGAGTGGTGCAAATGGATGATGGGTGAATGATGCTGTTCAAAACACAGGGCTTACACAGGCTACATACTGTATAGGCCTACATGCAGAGTTGGTCCATCCTCCCCCTCAGAAGTCAGCTGCGCACCTTGTGCATTATGCAGACCATCACTGTTTCACCAGGGATGTGGGACCAGCCTCTGATCCATCACAAGTGCAGAGAAAGAGATAGTCAGTGTTTTCAGGCTGATTTATTGATTAATACTGATATTTTTTTTCCTAATTGGCGGGTTTGATGCTGGCGCTTAAGGTGTTTCGTGGAGGCTTTGCCATTAACACCTAACTCAAAGCAATCATAATGCAGAGGGGTTGGGATGTTATTTATCTTTATGTGGGCTAAATTCTGTGCAGGACACATTGGATTAGAGGAGATGAAGCTACAAATAAAGGTAATAAATCAAAATCTGCTTTGTTTTGAGCATTCTTCTGCACGTAGATTACTAGAAAGGCATTTTATCCGAGCATACACCTGCCTTGCCTATGTTGCTGATCGCACAGGTAAAAGTATAAGAGATATCTAGAGGTATACAGAGGTAACACTAAGCTTTTAGTTATTTGTGAGCATAAACAGCTGGTTTTTCTATGTTTATATTTGTACATTTTCACACTCTTCCACATATGTTTGGTGCATGCCTACAGGTCACAGACTAATTACTGCTGTTGTGCTGTGCAGGGGGAGTCAGTGAGGGTTTAAAGGTGCCACAACAAACTCTCAACGTTGGAGACAGAAAATACAGAGGTTTTAGCGCTGTGACCTTGGGTGCTGAATAATTCAGGAGCAGGCTTCCATGCTTGTGAAAGTGCTGCAGGGAACACGCTTAACAATTAAACAAAGCTTTTTATGGGTGTTTCTGCAGTGGCTGAAGTCGAGTGACATCCTTCTTTTTGTACATTAAATGGGTTACTTCTCTTCATCCTCTTCATAGCCATTCAGCTTCTGGCAAATCATGTCTGATTAGTTCTTAAATATTTCCGCAGAAGTGTTGAAGTAGCTTCAGTTTATACAATAATCCCAGTTTGTATGAGGTGGCAGCCATTGCAGGTCTATACAAAAAAGATCCTCACTCATTGATTTTTATGTAGGCGGCTTGTTTATCCAATGGAAAATCGTCAATTGACACAGCTAACAGCAGACTAATGTTATCTTGCGGTACATAATGTTTGCAATTTTATTCCATTTTGTTTTGCAGACTTTGGAGCATCAGTATACTAATCCTTTGTTATGTAACAAAAAAAAAAGTCAATGCATTAAGATGAGATGATGGTGGGATTGCCGGCATGATTATTCTGCCATGTGAGGAACTCATGATTGCTTTTAATGACTAATTTCTGCTGAATGTTTTTCCTAATTAATCAACTGTTTCTTGGTCTGTAACATGTCACAAAATAAACAGTATAACAGTGGAAAATCCTGATGTAATGAGTTTATAACAGTGTAAAACAGAGACAGCTGACACAATATGTAATGCCAGTTGTTTCTTCTTTGAAAAAATAGTTTCAACAATTGAAAATTGTTTCAGCTCATAACAAGGCCACCAATGTTATCAGACAAAAAGGCAAATATTTAAAAAACAGTCCAGTTGAGAAAAGGCTGACGTGACTCTGATAGAAGCTGGCAGTGAAAAGTTCAGGACTTTTTCCAAAACCATTCTTGCTGACCATCAGTTACTCAAATGTCCTCATTAGTCTTTTTGCAGCCATTCTGCTGTGATTCCTCTGATTATATGGAAGGTCACAGTCATCATTAGAAGAGGATGGATGGATTAGTATGAGATAGTCTATCGTCACCCAATGACCCTTACTGCGTATTGTTCCTGGCTGTATATTACTGTGTTCTTACTAATCCATCCCTCCATGTGGCTCAAAAATTAAAGGACCAGAGTCAAGGATTCAGAGGGCTCTATTGGCACAGATGGAATAGATTATTCAGAATTATTTATCAACTATTCTGAAATATTAAGTCATGTTTTCGCTAGCTTAAAATGAGCTCCTTATATCACAGGACTCTCACAGAGTCGGCCATGTTGCACAGCCATGTTTGTACAGTAGACCAGAACAGAAAAGTCAAACATTGGTGTTTTTCATGTTTTTAGTGGCAACTGTAGGTTATTTGCTTGGCAAGACTAAGCCTTTACTTTTGGTTGCAATCTGCAAACTCACTGCTAGATGTCGCTAAATCTCACACATTTTTGCTTTACTCACATAAATTAAATTTAACTACTGAGTCAAGGTCCATAACTAAAGAAAAAAGAAAAAAAGGAGTATAATTTGGGTGAGAGTGAGGCTGTATGGGAGGTATTATTGTATGTTACTGTGAGGAGAAAAGTCACTGAGTATCTTCTTTGTCAAGAATGTGTAACTTTTTTTGTGCAGTTTGGCAGGAACAAGACAAAAGCGTTTTATCTACCCTGCCTGATGTGCCTCTTAAATGTTTATGATTGTAACTGCTGACATTATATTGCACATATCTAATTTGTAAGCTGTATGTGGGGAAAAACTCTCTAATATAACCATTACTAGTACTATAGTCTTATTATTTTGTATATATCTATTTTTTTTACCACATCTTCTTATTTATGTTCTTGACAATAAAATGTAATTCTTGCGACATGAAAGTTGATTCCCCGAGGCTGCAGTACCAACACAGACAAACAGAGAGATGTGCCTGCAGAGGGAGACGAACAGTTACATAATTGGATTTGATTTGACAAATATGCGGCTTTTATTTGCTTTTTGCAGATAGATAAGTGCAAGACTTTAAGCTGTGTTAGATTCAGTCCCAATCCCCTCGCAGCACATCTGTAAAGAGAATTAAGAGTCACCAAGGGTCAGACATGGAAGCAACTCAGAGGCCATTATTTCTAGACTAAATAAAATAGTAAATAATACAGTACTAAACACAATCTACATTATATTTTCTCTACAAGAACTTTCATTAAAAATTGGTTGTGTTAAGCACTTCACTTATTAGTGATTTTGGCATATGAGATGCTAATGCATCAACAACAAGGTGTGGTACAATCTGTTGAGATAATAGAGATACTTTTGCAGCAGGGATCTATTTTAGAAAGCTTATCTTCTGTAACCATGGCATCGGAGTAGCTCTATGATCATGTCAATGAAATATTTTTATCATCTTATGTGTTATACATAAGTATTCATGAGGTTGTTTTTTACAGAAGGAAGAATTGTTTCAACAGAGACCTGCAGTCCTTGCTTTTTCCTCTACCCACTGTGTTTCTTCCTCTGTAAGAAAAGCTGTAAATCAGATGAATGTGCTCATGCACCTGCCAAATTCCTTACATGTTGCTGCCATGCGGCTTATCAGAAAATTGCAGTGTAAGCAGTTTCTCAGCTAACATGTCTGTTGTTTACTTAGAGCGAAACAAGGGATGTGAGTGAGACGAAAGACGAGAGCAGAGACGGAGACAGAGAGGATAAGTGTATTTCAGCTGTGAAGAAGCAAATCGATAGATGTCAGCGAACATTCCGATTCTCACAGCCTGTAGATGAGCTCGGGAGTCGGCACTGTATTGTTTTCCTGGCTGGTTCTGCAGTTTGAAGTGCTTTCCCTTCCCCTCCCCTGAGCCCCAAATGGGAGGCTGTACTGCCTTTGGCTCGGGCTGCACGGTAAAGGCAAGGCAAGGCTGCATACTGCAGGAGTGGCTGAGGCTGCTGAACCAAGCACTCACAATGGAGCTCCGAGGGAGGGGGAGGGGAGATGGTTGCAGCGAGGCTGGGAGCCTGGGAGCAGGAATGGTGGGAGCGAGGGAGGGACAAAAGAGAGGAAGGGAAGGGAGAAAGCAGTCTCTGATCGGTGTCGAGGATGGATGGAGATGTAGATGGTTGGCGAATGTTGTTGTGTCAATCTGTGACATTCACAAAATGTGGATAAGACTGAAAGCATGACAGAAGGAAGAGGGGAAGTGAGTGGAGCGGAAGCAAAGATGGATACGACAGGAAACAATAACAGTGGTGTGTTTGGTGGACGTTTAGACAGGCACATTGTGTGTTATCAGCGGCTCTCTTGTGCTTGGCAGTCAATCATAAAACATAGTCTACAAATTAAATCCTGTGTGGCTTTAAGGAATTCAGTGACTAGAACAGAAAACACTGACACATCTTCCTGCATGTATAAAAACTCTGGGCTTCGCTGAGTCAAAAGCAGTCCGTAAAATGCATGCTGAAAGCAGAGTGGATGATAGTGGGATTTAATTGCTGCCTGGAGATGCACCTCATTATTTTATATTTTAAACACCTGCTGCTGAAACACTGTTGCCTTATATAATTCATAGTCAAATGTAAAGCAAAACATTTCTTTTTCTTCAGCAATCAATATAAGATGAAAAATGTATTTTTTTAATATATATATATGAGACATTCACTTTCACTGTTTCTGAGACATTCATCTCTAGTGAAACACACCTTTCAGTCAAGAGTACATATTGGCATGACATGTCCCCTGGCTGCACTTCTCCAACAAGTAATGAAATGAACTCTCATGACACACAGGAAATATCTTATAGCCTGTCCTTTAATATTAGTGTGTAGATTTTTAACCTCACCACTATGAAAAGCTCTGTGTGCGTAAACCTGCTGAGCCAAAGCTGAAAAATGTTGTAATAAAGTCATATATTTGTCTGATGTCATAGAGTTTCTGCTGATCACAGTCACATAATAAAATATTTATATGGACGCTTTGCAGTTTATTGAAGGGTCTTTTTTTTTTTTTGCTGCCATGTTGTGGTTGATCTGACTTGCACTGGGATTCATTATGTGGATGCAGAGGTGCAGATAAAGGTCTGTGTGATAGCATGTAATATTTAGGAGAAAATTGGTGTTGGTGCAAGGATGAACTGTCCTTATGTACCTTTAAATTCTTATATCATCAGACAGAAGCGAACAAACCTTTTTTTAATGCAAACATTTTACAGCACAGGTGTAATATTAAAGCCAGATCCATCCTTTCCATATGTGCCTGTGACCTAACATGCACAGAAGTGAATTATCATATACCAGTTATCATATTCCTGCTGTCGAGCATCCTGACTCAGTAATACGTCTTACTGGAGCACTTAAATGGAATGGAGACGTAATTTATTTTATTAATTAAACCGGCCCCTGTCTCTGGCTCACCTTAATGGAATACAGTCACTGTTAATGTTATTAGTTACACTTATATTTGACAAGTCAAAGTGTCCAGTGTCTTATTACAAGCTTCTTCACCTGTGCTTGATGATTTTCTTCAACTTTTGGCCTCTTTGATAATTCTTCATTCACATTCAGACTGTGATTAGTGGCAGCACAGGGAGTGAAACGTCTCATGTCAGCTTCAAAGATAAAAATATTGGGAATTTTTAATCGCAAAGATATTCCTCATTTGATGTGAGGAACTACAGAACTTTGGCACTCTTTATTAAATCAATACAGGTTCATGGTATTTTGTACAGATATCAGACAGGTACTTTATTTTCTATGTGATCTGATCGATCAGCAAATGCAACGTAAGATTGGCGTTGTCTATTATGTAATTGTTGTTGTTGTCACCCCTGCAGTGCTTTCATTCTATAATATTTTGTGTGAGTAGTATGAAATTCATGTACCATTGCTGACAAACAAAGCTTTTCAGACATGATAAAAAAAAAAAAATCTCATGTACTGTTGAAGCGTAATAAAGCATGTTGTTGCAGACTTTTGGAGGCTGTCAGCTTACGCTAGTTCAGATTGAAGCTAGTTTCAAACAAGACAAAGAAAACAGCGTAATTATCCCCAGCAGCAGCTTATTCAACTAGGCGATTAATTTATCAAAGATGTCATTGAAGTCATCAATGCTTCATGTGAAGTTTTTTAATATTTGGAGGGTTTGTCTTCTCGGATGTTTGCTGCAGATGTGCTAACGTTAGCTGTGACAGGGGACTTAGCTTGACTCAATGTTGCCTGAACAAGCTGCAGAGGTAAAGCAGTGTTGCTTTCTCTCTTTGTATACTCTTAGTCTCTCACCTGGATGTTTTGTCAGGTACCAAAATCTGGCACTGATTGATCTAACATGAAATGGTGCTCTACATAGATGTAAAACAGTCATTAACATTAAAGATACTGAGCCTAGTACCTAACCCTGGTATTATGGCTGTAAGGCCACCATCATTAGTGGTTACATAAATAAAAATCCTATATTTACACTAGTGGAATCAACTCAGCTAATTTTATTTCTTTATTAAAGACTGTTTGTTTGTATCTGGTTTTACTTGTTAACAAACTGCTATAAAAATGTAAAATAAGCAGTTGATTTAAGCTGTGTATCTGGCAGCATCAACTGCAAGACATTGGGAAAACTAGTGCATTCAGTCATTACAGCTTAACACGTGATCAGACTGTTATTAATATTTTAAACAGTAGTGGCTCTAAAACCTAGATCTCATGCAGTACAGTCAGGCTGCCAGGTGTGTGCAGTAAACTAGCAGCTAAATCAGAAAACAAAAAGCGTCCTACAGAAGATCGTGCAGGGATGAAGAGCTGCCGCTGTACAACGGGACCCTGCCTCCTAACTCCGCAGAGTGATCATTGGTTTGCCTGAGGCATTGTTGTGCCCACGAGAGCAGATGTAACAGAGTGGCCTGAATCCAAAAAGCAAGGACCGGCCACAACTGCAGAGCACACACACACACACATGCACACACACCAGCGCAATTCAGCATGAGCAAGGCCAGCACTGGAGATTAATAGTCTGCTGTTTCAGTGATATGTGTTAACCCATTCAAGATAATTAAAACCACCTCTCTGTCTCGTCTTTGTCTTTCCTCCTTTCATTCTTGAGAGTCTTGAGGTTTTTTTTCTTAATAACAGTCATCTAATCAGTGTAACAGACCGAGCTCTCTTTAATTGTGCAATACATTTGTGTCTGTGTGTGTTTGTGAGAGGAAGACAGAGACTATAAAAGAGCGTAAACTCACTGCGTTTCAGTCTGTTATCAGAGCTGCATTTTGGTTTATTTGCACACAGGAAATTACGCTTAATGTCTGTTCAAATATTTGTAAGAGGCTCATCATCAGTTTGTTGTTATGATGATCACTTAAATAGACAGTTGATACTAAATCAGTTTATCATTGATGGTGCATGTTCTTAAAAAATCTTACATTGTGATGATTTTTCTTGTCATTGTTGTGCCGCTGTGTGTTGATTACTTATCTGATCACTAGATAAAATAAAACATTGCACCCAGATGTTCACTGTTTGCAGGTTAGATCCAAATGCCAAACATGGCACCATAAATACATGTTGGCTTGATGGGAGCGTCTCTTCACTGTCCTGTATGAAATTGCTTTGGCACAGACTCTTAGTTGCCTGTTTCCTCTTGCACTGGTTCGAATTTTTGCAATCACAGGCAGGTGGAAGTTCAAAATATGCTATCAAACGTCAGCAGTCAAGCCCAGAAGGAGGATATTCCAGCGCTACTGACATCTTTCTGACAGCTACAAATTGGCAATTTTATACAATCTATACAGCTACAAGGAGTCCAGAACTTCTGTACATCCTACAGAAGTCCTATTGCTTTCTTGACTCTGATGCAAGCCTAAGCAACACTCTTGGGGTAGCCTCAAGAGAAGTATACAGAAGGGAAAACTTAAAAAAAACAACAACATTTTTTGCTCCTATTTTGCAAAGATGATCTAATACCAGTATCTTTTGTTGATTCTTTTCTTTTCTTTCACTATTGATCGAGCAACAATGGCATGAGTAGCCACCTTATTTTCATTGTTTTGATTTTTGAGTAAATCTTGATGTCAAAACTTAGTACTGTTTGAATACAAGCAAGTTCTATCCATAAAAGCAGTCAACAAAAAGTGAAAAGTGATCATTCGGCTAAAAAAAGTCTTTTTTTTTTGGTATTTTTTACAACTTTGGGCTACAATAGCATTCGGACCAAAACAATAAAATCAATGAGGTACCAAACTAACAGTGTCATAGTACTGGCAAGACCAGTGAACTTTAAAAAAATACCAGTCATGCTAGCTTTCTTAGCAATTTAGAAAAAGTCAAACTGCCCATGTTTTTGCTTATTCAACTTCTTGATCGCCTGGCATTGTGTTTTATTGATGACCCGTATTGTAGTCAGACATTCACAGGAATGGTGCTGAGTTCAAACTGAGCTGCAACCATCGCAGCGTTTCAACCGTGAACACTATCAGCAGAATCTGGTGCGAAAGTTGAACAAACAAGCTCAAACTCTGCTGTGTTTCACTTGCTGTCCACTTCACAAAGAGAATAAATAGCTGTGGTCTGATTTGATTTGTCATTGTCATCACATCTTCATGATTAACTGTTCCTGATAATTACACAAATCAGTTTGTCTTTTGCATGACGTGACAGTCAGTCACTTCCTCAATGACAGCTCAGAAGTTAATTGTTTAAAGGCTAGTTGTTGAGTAGTTTTATGGTTCTTTCTCATATTTTATTGTGAAAAATTTACAATATTGACATCACACCCCAAATAATCCATCTAACTTTAATGGCCAAAAAGACCCAATGCAGTTGAAATAGGAAACAAATAAATAAGACATGTCAGGAAGTGATTTTGATCACAAAAGTGAAAAGCTATAACATCTTCATTCTGTTTTTCTTTCCCCTTTGTCAGTGTTTTACTACTTCTACACTCAAAGAGATGTTGATTATGCATTTTCTTTTTTTCTGTATTGTATATTATTTGTTACATAATGAGAAGGAACAGAACTTATTCTAGTGAAACAATATATTCACCATTTGTTTTTTCCTGCTGGTGGTGAGAAGTCAAAGCTAATTTGTTGAACCTGATATTATAATGTATTCCATTAGAAACTAGCCACTTATCAAACACTTCTGTACAATTTTCTGTTGTTTTGCAATGATAAAATGTGATTATTTTGTAAAATAAAAAGAAAACCAATATCGAAACCAGAAGTCTGTTTAGCTTTATGAACAAAGCGCTAACTAACAAGCTACATACAAAAGAGAAGGTGGTCTTTTATTATTACAGTGTGCACTGCTGGAAGACAAACATTTTGGCCATGTGAGAGGTTTAATATCTTATGTACACAGATGGCTAAAGATTAAAGTGGCACAGATGTAGCAAGCTAGGTGGTCAGGCTCATTCAGTGTTGACCTGTTAGATTAATAGCAAATATTTTGCTGGTAAATGTGGCCTCAGGGATGTTAGTAATGTCAAACACACAGCAGTGATGCGAAATTTCTGTGGTGGTCTAATGACTTGAAACCACACAAAAATCAAATCTAAAACCCAAATATAATCACAGCCTTCCCCTGTTTATCGTTTCTCACTCTTTACTTTAGCCTTCCATGTGTTTCCATTATTTTATTCCCATTTTTCACTTTTATTGGGGATTATTCTACTTTCAGTAATTCAGGTAGCCTACTATAGTGAATCCTTTTATAAATGCTCCACATTTAAGGACACACACTGCTGTGGCATTTGGTTGCTATAAATACAGCACGGTCAATAAAATGCAGACAGTAGGAATGTCAGCCATCACTTTGTACTGTCACACCGCATGGGTCCAAAGGGAAAGGTCAACCTAAATAGGCCAAAGTAGAATTTCACACCTTTTTGTCCCACATCTCGATTTTAACGCTTCTCTGCTCCCTTTGGATTATCAGAGACACTTAAGCCTTGACTCGAGACTTTATTGGAGGACTGGTGGAGTTAAGTTATGCATGTGAATCCAGGGAGTCCTGATTTTTTTTTTCTGAGAGCAAATTGCAAAGCCACATCATTTCAATTGCTATTCTAGGTTATGTGAATTATGAGGACATGCCAAACCATTTGGGGTCATTTGTGGCAAAAATTCTTTTTCTATTAGTTTAGCTGCTAACATTAACACCACGTATCAGTTTATTCAAAAGACATGATCATTAGCACATTGGAAACTATCATTACCTGGAAAACCCTTGAAGCCAAAGTCGTTGTTGGCTGCAGCCTGGCTCCTGCTTAATGTGGGAAACACTATTGTTCCACGGTTTCTTTCCTCTTTTTTCCTCCTGTGCAATGTTTTGGGCTGAACATCAAAAACAATCTGCAGAAAATGTGCAAATCTACATTTAAATCCATTTGACCCATTACCTGCCACTTCAGAGTAAAAGCCTTAAAAATTGGTCAAAAATGACTACTTTTATGGAAATGCAATGCCTGATGGTGCCGACTCTTTAAAAGCTGCTTCATGTTTGAAAGTAATATTAAATATAATCATGGGAAACTGCTTCCATTTTCTCCCCTGAAGGTCAAAGGGGTTAATTAGTTTAGTGTCAAAGTGATAAAGTGTGGGTGCATACAAAGTGAAAAAGGAGAGGAAAGTGACTTTACTATTTTTATTTTCAAATGGATTTGCAAAGAGACAACTTATATGTCATGGAAATTAGTACTCTGAACAATCAGGATACACTAAAGATATATATGCACACCTTGAAAGGGATAAATGTTAAAGCTTTCTAAAGGAGCAATCAACATTTTTAAAAACAATCTAATAGGTGTTAATGCACAACAAAATGAAATTGCTGCCACTCTTATGTCTGTATGTTAAATATGAAGCTACATCCAGCTTCTGCTAGCTTAGCTTAGCATAAAGAAAGGTACCAAAATTCACTGTCAGCACCTTAAAAGCCTAAAAATTAACATGTTTTGTTTATTTTGTTCAATCATGCAGTCACATACCTGCAGGAAGTGATTGCACCAGGTCAAGAAACAATCAACCACATTACCCTTTTTAAAACCACAACTCCTGTTTATACTTTCATTATAACTCACAGCATTTGACCTTTCAACATTTAAAAATCTAAAAACAATTATTTCAATGTGTGTGCATATCCCAAATGTTTTCAACGATGGTCAAACTCTGAGAAATATGTAATTTAATGGCAACAGTAGTCAGAGAGTGTGAATGGAAGTCAGCTAAACATTACATAAAAAAAACTTTAATACATTCCCTCGTTTGTGAACATTTCTGCCTGAGTCAGTCAGAAAGATTTTAATTCGCAACTGTGTTTCTCTAACATTTAAATAAACAAATTCCACGATCCCACACTACTTCTCTGCATCCTGTAATTAAACAAACAAGCTGTAATGTGTTGACCTTCAGAGGTGCTGGTAGTCAGAGAAGCATGGGAGTTGTAGCAAACTTCTCATCAAAGTCTCAGCAAGAAAGTAGGCTAAGTATGTTTCCCAAAATGTCAAACTATTCCTTTAGGGGGCCATTAAATCAGGCCTAAAAAATATGAGTACAAGGAGGAGAATTATTAGACTTTAGCACGCAAAGAAGTCATCAACAAACCTTTGTCTTTCACTCCTTTATAGCATCAGCTATTAAGTTCATTTTTCTCACCAAAGTCCCACCAGAATCTTCAAACACTGAGACATTGGTCATTGCAACCATGCCATGCTGTGATGAATAGATATATTGGTCATTTGTTGTTTGTAGATGAGTGGGTGGTGGAAACTTGTTGTTTTTCTCACCTTAATTGTGAATGATTGGCACAGAGCTGAGAGAGCACAGTGGAGTGGAGAATTAAACCCAGCAACATCAGAGGTGTAAATGCAAGAATCCAAACTTTTCCATCACATATTGAAGAATTCTATATTCAGAAAGACCATAATTACTTAAAATACGCTTTTATTTATGACATGTGGTGTGTTGCAAGTGATAAAATCCAGATATTCTAATGTATCAAAGTCTGTGTTCAACAAGACAGTAGAATATGGTTTATAGTCTGTGAAGGTTCTCAGTCATCCAGGTCATGGTATTCGTAGCAAGGTTAGTCTTAGGCAACTGGACTTTTTGTCAACCTGGAAAGGCCATCTCTCAATAGAGGAGGGGGTCTAAGACACAGTTTATCCTCCACATATAATGCGGTCCTAAGATCACTCCCTAGGCAGTTGGATACCCACCTGAAACTAGGTGACACCAACAAGTCACATGAGGGCAGGGACCTTAACGACCCTCATTC
>JAPZDV010000011.1:16065597-16109653 GCA_029814665.1 Acanthurus lineatus | reverse complement strand
GCCTCTTGGATGAGAGGCGAAACGTCTTCAAGAACTCTACCAAGTCCAGTTGCCTAAGACTAACCTTGCTACGAATATGGTTTATATATTTGTTGTAAGCTCATTTTCATCCTGTATATTTAGAAATTGCAGCTCACATGCTGTAAGTTTGTGCCGATGGTATTCACACCACACAGATACTTTCTGACCCTGGCTATCTTCTGTGTTTGTGTCTTGCAGGTATTTATGAGCAGACATTTCTTATATAACTGCAGCCAACCAATCCTGGATGTGAAGATAGCCTTTTGTCAGGTGTGTGTTCCTTACAGGTAAAAAAGGTACAGTATTCATTCACTACCACTTCCCCTTCATTGATCTGTATGTTTTGTATTGTTCTGTGTTTGTGTGTAAAAAAGTTCAGTTTGAGTTCACAAGCATTAGCCATATAATCTTAAGAATAAAGATGAAAAGGAGCATAATCCTGTTACATTTTTAATATGAAATGCAAAATTATGAGGCTCTTGTGTTAATATCCAGCGGAGAAGAATTTTTAAAAAAAAATTAAGAGTTTAAAGCCTCATGTGGATAATTAATTTCATGCAAAGCTATAACTAGTTCAGCTAGACTGGATTTTCCTTTAAGTTCAATCCCATAAGTGTTTATATAAAAGCAAAAACAGCAGAGTGACTCTCTAACTGAAGCTTAATCGTCCGTCTCCTCTTCAGTTGTAACAATGTGAATGAAAAACTCCTGCGGGGATGTGATTTCATAAACAGTGCACTCTATATCACAAGTGTGTTTGTGAGGATTGCATGGTTTGCTGAAGGCTACTCTACTGTAGCTCAAATCATTAAGATGCTGTGCATGAGACGACCACATTACTCATGCATGTGTAGTTTGATGTTTAGCTGCTATAGGTAGAACTGGCTGTCCAGCAAAGACTGCAACCAAATGTATGGAAATAATTAGATCATAGGTCTGGGTGACTTGTCAGCCATGTTGGGTATAAATGTATTACATCCCATAGATTAATATTTCATGACTGCTTTGTGTAGGAGGTGTGTCTGACGTGTGCCCCTTGGTAAAACGCAGCTTTGTTTGGTCTATAAGCTGCGTTGTAATTACCCCAGTCTGTAATTAACTGATGTTTTTGTTGTGGCACCATTTGTTCAACTGATCTTCCCAAGTAATTATAGCCTGATTTTTGTCTGCACGTCCATAATAGAATAATGTCTTTAGTGTATACAATGAAATCATCAGTGAGACTCTTGTCTTTACATGTGTATTATAGAGAATACACATCTGCATGGAAACAATGTGAGTGTAAGCACAGCTGTTCTTTATGTCTTTTTTATACTACCTGTCTAGTTTTACAAGTAACCCCTAAAGCACACATTTTTGTTGTTTTACTGGTAAAAGTACCAGCGTGGACTCACGCCACATGCAGTCAAGTGGTTGTTAATGTAGCAGCAGCTAAATAAAATCTGATTGTTGAGCTGTAAATGATTTATTGATGTTAAAATGATAAAATGTACAATAAAAAATTTCAGAGGACGTTGTGCTTTTTTGTGTTTGTTTGCAACTTAACAACTTCCTTTCAGGTGTCTGATTACTTGTCAGGTGAGTTGAAATTTATGTTTTTCTGTCATCTTTGCGTCATGCAGGGTTTTGGAAAACAAGTGGATGTGTCATATATTGCCAAACATTACAACATGAGCAAAAGCAAAGTGGACAACCAGTTCTACAGTGTGGAAGTGGGAGACTCCACCTTCACAGTTTTAAAACGTTACCAGAATTTAAAGCCCATCGGCTCTGGAGCTCAGGGAATTGTCTGGTAAGTAATGTCCTGTTTTACATCAAATCATGCTATCTGATATGTTTTTAATGCAGTATTTCATGTGCAGTTATCTCATTTACTGCTCAGTTGTTATTCTAATTGTCTTGTAGTTTATTGCTATGGGAGGTTATTAAGGGAGGAGAATCTCTGCTTATTGTTTTCAGTGGTGGGTGAGGGCTGTTAAATGCAATTTAAGAAAATTTAAGAAGTCTCCTTTACAGATAATGGTGTAATATGGCAATATTTTTGGGAGCTGATGCTCATATTTTTTCATGAAAATGTGAATGTGGCTCCATTATGCCACAGCATGCAGCCATGTGACTCATCTTTGCAGAAATGCTGTGATGAAAGAGTTTAATACTTGTGGATGTAAAATGAAAATATCATTTGAAAACATCATTGGATGTATTTTTTGAGCTAATCCTGTAATGCCAAACAGGTAGAAGTTCTTTAAAAAGGGCAAATAAATCTAAATAATCATGTTTTCTGATGCGGGTGAATATTTATTTCCAATCAACAATGTTTTAAATGCAACAGTTAAACAAGCCAGTATTTTAAATTCAGATCAGTTGAGAGGCACGAAAATGACTAATCTTAACCATTGGTCAAAATGTTAAAACATCACAGTGAATGTCCTTGTAATTACCAAAAGAAATACTGATTGGGTTCAGCTAAATGACAAAGTAAAGGAGGGGTAATCTGTTTCATTTCCAAAACAAAGTCAGGAAACTGACAACAGTTCAGTAGAAAAAAAAAAACAAAAAAGCCCCTTCATGTCTTCATCATTTTGGTGAATTTTAATTTATGACTGACTGATTGACTGACTAATCAAATTTTTAAAGAGAAGAGCACCCAGCTGAGAAAACACCCAGCAAGTTTTCTCCTAATAGCTATTAAAATATTGATATTTATTTTTTTTATAAAGGATAAAGATAATGCTGTCTTTTACTTAAATGACATATCAAAAGATCAAATGTGTCTCTTGGTGGAAGTTGGGAAATATTATAACATGTTAAATATACTTTACATACTGTATATGCTAACAACAATAACAAAAACACACTATATTTGTCAAAGGAATGAAGACGAGTGTTTTTGTCATAATATTCTCCTAAATGTGGAGCTTGTGGCCACTTACGGTATTAAGATCCACTAGGCTCGTCTCTGCTCTCCAGTTCTATGAGCTGATGACATGTCTGTTTGGAATATGGATGTGCGGGCCATAAGGGCTTAACAGGATGGGCACTTAAGTGAATCTTTAATCCGGATTGCAGTGAGGGCTCGTATTCATTGTAATTCATCTCACGCCTGCCCTGTCAGAATGCAGTGGAACCACTGCCAAGCCTCCACTTAAAGGAATGCATCTGACAGTCTCTCTCAAACGACCAAACAGATCTATATGTTGTATTTATGCTAATGCTGTGTAGCTGTGGTGATATACCTGCCACAGACTCACTGTTTGGGATGACCCACAATGACATGTTTTTAGGTTATTATATACTGTTTGAAGAATCTCTGGCTCACAACACTGTAAACCCCCCTGCCCTCCGCTCGCCCTCCTTTATTGTCCTTCCTTTGCTTCCCATGCCCCTGGCCTTTTCTCCCCTTCCGCACCAAAGCAATTTTGTGCATTTGCAAAGGAGCTTGGACAGACTGCAACTGCTAATGCTGGAAATGTGCCCATTTGAAGGATATTGTAGAGATAGATGGCAGGGAGACAGTGCAAATCTAATTTAACCTGCTCTGCTGTGTCCTGCTTGGCTCTGCCCCCAGCTGTCATCTGGTGTCATATGGTGACGGTATTACCACGACCAAACCGCAGAAAACCTCAAAGACTGATATAATATTCTATTGATTATAAAGAGCAAATGAAAAAAATCGTCTCATTTAGATGTTAACAAGCACATCAAAAACATACCATTGGACTGTGACGAGGATATATGCTGGAAGAATAGTTTTGTTAAAATAGAAAATGAAATAATTAAAGTGACTTACTTGCTGTGTTTTATCAGATTAATCCCCAAACTGGTGACGCAATCAGATTAATATAAACATCTGTTTGATTTTTCTACTAGCAATTTTTACATACATGCACTCAAAAATAGCTAACTGAAAACAGTGGAAAATTAATTATGTACACAGGCAGTTATCCAAAAGCCATCAGCAGTGAGTACAGTGAGTATTCTCCTCCTCTTATGCAATCAGGAGACTCTTGCCCCCGTAAAGCCTGAGTACATGATAATGAGAGAAACTTGTATCACTGGCTAAGACTCCCTCTGCCACAAACATCCCAATCTGTGCACATCTCTGCCCTCATGACTTGTGTGCTCGGCTTTCAGGGGCATCTTAGGAGGGATGAAGGCTTTAAGTAGTTTAGCTGATCATGACATAATCTTTCACTCAGCTAGAAAAGTGATGACAGGCTCCAATCCCTATTGGATCAATGCTTTTATGAAGGCTCTACTGTTTCCATGGTCACACGCCATCCCAGGCCTGCAGTCTCCAGAGACACGACAAACCACAATGTATCCAACACAGCCATCCAAAAACCCACACACGGCGATGTCTTTATATTAGGGTTGCAGTAAGTCTGAATACAGATGCCTGAAAACTCAATTTGTTGCATCTTGTAGGTGAGACTTAGTCTAACATTTAGCTGTGAATGTGATGTGCATGGCAGCTTTATGCCTGATTTGTCTCCTCTGTGTATTGCTTTTCAGTGAAAGCAAACATAAATCAAAAAATCCCAAAGGTTCTTGGGGGTTGAGCCAGCAAAGAAATCACCCTGCTGCAATGACCTCCAAAATGGAGCACTTTGTGGAAAAAGGACCATCTATATCTTACATTTATCTCCCTATTTCATTGCATTTTGCTATATATTTTTGTTCAAAACATAACAACATAGATAATGTTGCCATAATAATGGTGCCCTTTAGCTTAGCAAAGCACAAATACTAAAAGTAGGGTAAAAGCAGTTAGCCCGGCTCTGTCCAAAGGTAATCGTCCTAGCAGCGCCTCTAATGCTAGCAAATAAATAAATTCATCCGTACCAAAACTATAGGTGGAAAAATGAAAAATAGTTTTATGACAACTTTAAATGTTAACAATGTCACTCTTTTATCTGTAAATATAAAACCAGAAGATGTTTAGCTTAGCCAGTGACAGTTAGCTTTCTATCCCAAGGTAGCGTAATATATCTTATTCAAACACTATATTTTAAAAAATCTATCAGTGTAAAATCTACTAAAAGTTTTACAATAACGGTTATTGATAATTCTCTTTTCTGTTAATATAGTGGTATCTAACTTAGCTGAGAGCAGATAATGTTAGCTTGGCTAAAATGTGATGAAGTACAGTATTTCTTGTCTGGTCACATTGACTCTCTTGGGTTTTTGTGCTGCATTCACACCTTTTTTCTGGTTGGAGACTATTTATTTAATATTTTCAGATGGTTACCCCACTGCTAATCTTTTAGTACATCATGTAAATACCCTAAATGAGCTACTTAGGCTGTGTAGGTTAACAGGTGTGCATCTCCCTTTTGTTGTGATTTGCTGAAGCCATTTTTTTTACAGAAGGGATAAGGACCTAATTTCTGTATATGAGTTTTAGATCCTTTCACCTCTTTTCTCTGGCTTGGTACAATGTGTATGGCTCCACTTAAATGAGCTAAAACATAGTCATCTGTCATTTTTTTCCACATGTCTTTGTTTTCTGGAAAGTGAGAAATCATTTTTTTGTTTTTGTGACCAGTGACTTTCAGGGTTTATTGTGACAATATGCAATCACACATATTTATTCAGGCAGCTATGAATACTAAACTGCAGTTCTCTGTGGTTTTTCATCTGCAGTGCGGGCTATGATGCTGTCCTGGACAGAAATGTAGCCATCAAGAAGCTGAGCAGACCCTTCCAGAACCAGACCCATGCCAAGAGGGCATATCGGGAGTTGGTGCTCATGAAATGTGTCAATCACAAAAATGTAAGTGACTCAGCTTGGGAAGCAACGGCGGTAGGAAGGATTGCAGAAAGAAGGGAATTGCATCCATTGCTAGAACAAAGCAGTTTTATCCAAGTCAGAGCCTATTTTTGGGTCTCGATAAAGAGACGAGCGACTGCAATGTTATGGCCGTGCTAAATTCCTCGCCTCCAGAAATGTACCGAAGTGGCAGGAAAGTGAAACAGAGAGCACTTCAAGGCATGAATGTAATCTCCAGTGCCGCAGTTTGTTCTCTTTTCTTCTTCTCCATCTCTTTTTCCTCTCATCCACATTTATCCCCGGTCTTTTGTTCCAGCTCACTTATTTTATTCTCTCTGTCTCTCACTCAGCAATGTCCTTCATCAGGGTCATTTACTATCCCTTACTGTAATTCAGATTTGTGTGTACATTTAACTGCTATATGTTGATTCTTTTCATGCTCTTCTCTCTTTCAGATTATCAGTTTATTAAATGTCTTCACACCACAGAAATCATTAGAGGAATTCCAGGATGTGTGAGTATAGTAAACCCTCCTTTGCATGATAAGATTTCCATGTAAAATATCAATGTAGCTCATGTTACAGGAAAAGAAAGATTTTGTGTTTTCATTTTATTTCATATTTTATAAGTCGAAAGAAGGGGACTGATATCATTATGCACAATGTGGTTGTTACTCCCTCACACCTGCACTGGAGTGTTGTCAGTGAAAGTACTGTAGGTGTAATCTGAAGCTGCTGCATGTATCCTGTCCTCATACTGAATGATGAATGAGAGTGTGTTCACTTTTTGAACAATCTCACAAGGGGGATTCATGTGTCTTTCTGGCATTTTTTTTTCAAAGCCAGGAATGCAAGAAGGTCTGCAGAATGCAAAAAATTTTAGCAGACAGCTTACATATCAACTGATGTCTGTCAGCCGTTTATAAATCAGTACATCTTTTTCACAGGTACCTAGTGATGGAGCTGATGGATGCCAACTTGTGCCAGGTGATTCAGATGGAGCTCGACCATGAGAGAATGTCTTACCTGCTCTACCAGATGCTGTGTGGTATCAAACATCTGCACTCAGCCGGCATTATTCACAGGGTAGGAAAGCAAGATGCCTCATTTTTCTTGTTGAACTACTGAATGAGTTTTTTTACGTTTCGTGGTGTGTTTTTATATCTTTTATGATAGCAGTTTGTAGTCTGACATTAGTAAGCTTGCCATAAACCTTGACATCACCTTGGTCCCTCAGGAGCACCCATGTGCCACAGAGGAAATGGTGCAAAGACCAGGGTTTAATCCCTGGTGCTTCCAGCTGGCTTTGCTGGCTGTCCCAGCCAAAACAGTTGGCAGTGTTTACAGGGTGGGAAGCCAGTGAGGGATCATGTCCTTGTAAATGCACCGGCAGATTTGACTGATTGGCCAGAGCACCCACACAAAGGGAAATAGGATCTAGGGGATATAGCATGTGTTACGACTTCCCAGTGAAGCTTCTTGCTGGCTGTTTAATTGGAGGAAACACATGGCCTTTTACATCCAGCCAAGGAGTTGTTACAGTGCATCAGGAAATAGCCTTTCCAGATTGGGAGTAAAGAATTCATTACTTAAGAAAAAAAAAGCAAACCAAATTACTGCTTCCATTGTTACTATTTTATGGTCTTGGCCAGTTCTTATTGTAATTGAAATTTACCTAACGGTATTTAATTTAAAAAATGACATTTTGGGGAATATTTGTTTTACAGAAGAGTTTAATAAAAATACTTAAATCAGTCTCATGTCTGTACAATAAGTATGTAGTTGCAACCAGGAGGCTATTAGCTTTGCTTAAAGGACTTGAACTTGGGTTTATGCCAACGGTAAGCCTAGAAATAGTTACACATGTAAACTCTGGTAATAATTGTTTTAAAACTCTTTTTTTAAACCTTTTTTTGTATGTATTGAATAAACATGACATAACATGATTACTGAGCCTTAGAGGTGCTGGTAGATACATTTGGTTAAATTTTGACAGAGATGGACAAGCTGTTTATCCCTGCTCTGAGACATTGTTCTAAACTAAAGCTAACAATACCGGATACACATCTAACTTTGATAATCTAATCTAATCTAGCTCTTTGCAAGAAAGCAAATTGACTGTCTATTTAACCTTTCAGAAAGAAAGTTCTGTTAATTATGTTTGCACAGTTTCTCATGCCAGTCTTTTTAAATCTCTAGGACCTCAAACCAAGCAATATAGTGGTGAAGTCAGACTGCACCCTGAAGATCCTGGACTTTGGCTTAGCGAGGACTGCAGGCACCAGCTTCATGATGACTCCTTATGTGGTTACTAGATACTACAGAGCCCCAGAGGTTATCCTGGGCATGGGATACAAAGAGAATGGTGAGAATCTGTTATAATTTAGTCTGTTTGAGCTTGCATGGATCAAATTCAAACATATTTAAAGTTAAACAGGGGTTTCTGTTTTTCATTACAAAGAGTCTTGTACTGACTGATTGTTTTTGCAAGAGCCAATTCAATCAGCTCACACAGATTCATTAGTGCTTGTCTGATAATACAATGTATAACCAAATAAGTCACATGGAGCCATTTTAGGAAGTTTTTAAAATATTTTTCACTCATTTACTTGTGAAAAGCTAAAAATAAACTTAATACAGCCTTGGAGCCAAAATCTACACGTACTTGAGTCTTAAAACTTTTTAAACAAATGCATCACATTAATGCACCACTATGTGTACGTGATGCGTATATAAAGTATTTTTAACCCAATGAGACCCAGTGACTTAACTGTAATAAAACATGTAGAAGAACAGACAGACGCAGCTTCTCACTGCAGTAGACAGTGCAGTTGTTTGAATCTGAATGGACCTTAATAATTAAGAAAAACATGAAAAAAAGGTCACGTGTTATCCATTAATGAATGTATGAGAGTAGCATCTGTGAAATCTTGAAAACAATTCTGGTGGCGATGCACTTTGCAAATGAGCTTAAGTGAACTGAAGGGGTTGGAGGTGTGAGTCACTGATTAAAAGCCCCCAGAACATCAGACATGTGATTGAATGCCAGCAGAAGAGTTATGACTCATTAGCCATATTCCTCCCATGGATAGAAGCCTGTATGCTCCAAGGCTTTGAATTTGCTGCCGCTAGTTAGCCCTTAAGGGGTCTGCTCATCTCTTTTTCTGCTCTTCTTCTGCTCCCTGTCTGTATCTGCGCTTCATTACAGTTTATCTCTATATAACATGCTCCTCACTAATTACTCCCCCCTCACTGAACACCAGCTAATTTCTAATCACTGTTATCCCAGAAAGCTTGATGTGCCTAACACTAACCTTTGCCTTCCTCTCTTTTCTTTTGCTCACCTCTATGCATGCAGTGGATATATGGTCGGTGGGGTGCATTATGGGAGAAATGGTGCGCCACAAAATCCTCTTCCCTGGGCGGGACTGTATCCTTGTTAACACACAGCGACTTTATGGTAACACTGTTATTATTTAAAGGTTCATGTCTTTTAAATGTCACAGCACATGTTGGGAGTCAAGTGTCTGACTCAAGACAGATTCATTTGCCTTTAAAAACACTTTTAGAGTCAAATGTTTGAAAAGTCTGTGATAAATGAGTGTCCACAGGCATTTTGTCAATTATTTCTTTGCAAAATGGAAATGTTTAATTATTAAGTAATAACAATAATTTACCTTTAAGGTGGTATTCTGGTAAATTTTTGCTCTAGTTTCATAATTTTATATTTCGTGGTAAGATTTTAATAATATTTATTAGGATTATGGTTATTGTAATTAGTATACCAGTAGTTATGCTGGTATTGGTGATATTGAAAAAAAAAACTTTGTGTTGTGCCTTTTTAAACTATATAGAAATACCAATGTATTATAAAGGTGCAAAGATTGGGGCCATACAGAAAGAAAAAAGAAAATTTGAAAGAAAAAAGAAACAAAAACAAAAGAAAAAAAATCCTATTTAATAAAACCTATGAACAGAAACACAAACATGGCTCTAACATCTGGCCTGATGTTCTCTGTATGTCACTGAGGTGAACTAAACACTCACATCTGGCTGTTTTTATAACACATGTTTGTATCAATTCCGACTGATCTAACTCTGGTCTAACACTTCTAATTTAACCTGCAGCCACTAAATGAAACAAGCATCACAGATTATCGTTCTCAAGTCAGCATCTCTGAATCCTAAGCTGAGTTAAGTCTCATTTTGCAAAAGGGAAGCTCTCTCTGTCTCTGAATATTAAAGTGTATTTTGGTCAGAGTGTATGTGGAGTGCTACCTCGTGGGTTCTCCTGCTGTGAAGGGGCTGTAATTGCATCTCCAAAAGGCTTTCAGTAGGATGGATTTGGATAAATAGTCCCCATGCTGAGTGTGTGCACATGTGCGCACACGTGGAGTACATCTTGCCTTCTGAGGATGCTTGCACATATGAGTCAGACTTACTTAGCATTCAGTGAAAAATATTGAATAATTAATTAATTTATTTCCAACATCTGTTAATAGCTTAAATGAACTCACTTGGTGGCTTAAGGAGAGTCAAAGGTTAAAAGTGACGACTGTTAACAAGTTCGAGTGTAACTGAGAAAAAAACACTGCCAAGATGGAAAAATATTACAGGTACAGCTTGAATAATGTAAGTAGAGCACATTTATTTATGTAAGAGGGAAGTAATGGGGTATTTCAAAGTTTTCCTCTTTTTAGATCAAGCCAAGAAAACAAGGTTCTGTGTAACCAAAGCCTATATTAGCTAATTTTTCAGTGTCATATAAAATGAGACAGAGATACATTCCTTTATAGTTATGAACATTAATACGGTAGCTTATTTAAAGTCAAACCCCATCCAGAAATTGACCCAAATTGAGGAATGCCCCAAAAAACTACATTGTCCAGCTTTTTTAGAAAATTATAGTCAAAATAAAGAAATTGAAGTTGCCTAAACACTGGCAACGTGATTTTGAAACTGAGCATTACAGACAGGTACATAATATATTGAGAGACTAATGGCTTTGACTTTGTTATAACTTTGTTAATACTCGACAAAAATGAAACCAAACATTCCTGATTAAGGTGATGTGAACTTGAATGTGATCTGACCGAAAACCCATTTAACTCCATCAGAAGGGCTCGGCTGTCTACTACCTTAATAAAAAACTTAAGGAAAAATTTATTTGCAGTAAGCCAAAGTTTTCATGTATACATAGAACGAGGCTCATGACCTGTACTGCATCCAGCCACCAGGGGGCGATCAAGACTCCGGCTTCGCTTTCTGGGGGCGTGGTCATGGTCATCTTAGTGACGGTTGGCTGTATAAAATAACACTTTAGAGGCAACTCTCTCTTTGAAATGATGATTTTACTGTTGTTGTTTGGAGGGAGATAAACAAAGAGAAACACAAGCGCAGTGTGACTGTTGGTTCTTGTGGCTAACGCTCTGGTTTGTACATCCCTGATGATGTTGTACCTGAAAGTTTAATGCTCTGGAGAACTAGAAATTAGCTCTGCAGTATCCCTCTTCTTCTTTCTCTGCACTCACAAAGACCTGCAACTCTTATCATCTAACACTCCATCCTTTGTCGCCGTAGATCAATGAACTGTAGTCATGCACACTTTTGTTAATCTGCTGCTTATAGATCAGTTCTGGACCGGTACCTTGTCATTGCTAATCATAATGTACTTCATAGCCTTTTTGACCTCAAGTATTGACCTGGCCAAAGTTATCTGCACCTTCCTGAGTGTCTGTCAAATGATGATATAGAACTGCAGTGTGTCTCTACGGGTCAAAGCACAGTGAACTTCAGGGTGATTGCACCATTAAGAGAAGCAGTGTGTTAAGTAAGTGTCTTTAAGTGGAGCTGAATATTGTTTGTGGCCAACATGTGGCATAAATATAGACATGCATGTGATAGCATCCAATATTATCTTGTTCTAAAAATAGTAAAGTGGGCTATCAGGCTAGTTAATTCTACAACCAATAAAAATTATGAGTAAATGAAAATGAATATTTTGATAATCAAGAGAGATTACTAGATATTTACTTGACAAAAGCATTCAGTTAATAAAGCATAGAGTCAGGTGCAAAATATTTTCAAATCTGGTAAATAGAAAAATAAATCCCACAAAACAGACATCATCTATTACGACCCTGTTCTCTTCCCACCGACTTGCAAATTTGATGCTAAGGTCCGCAGTTTCCAATGTCACATTTGATAGGCTAAATAAATGTGAACCCCCTGAGTTGAAGATGAATATGATGAATGAACAACTAACACAGAGATACTGGACTAAGATGTGAGAAAATATACTTTTATTTGCCTAGATTTAAGTCATTTTAGGGGTAAAAGTTTTGGGAAATTATTGATAGATGTCGGTAATGTGAGTGTGTGTGCATGTGCATGTGCCTGTGTGTGTGTGTGACTCTAGTGGACATGTGGTCAGTCGGCTGCATCTTTGGAGAGGTGATAAGAGGGACGGTGCTGTTCCCTGGGATCGACCGTATCCTTCTGACCTCCCTGCCGCTCCGTCACTCTGTTTCACATGTAAACCTGAATATCATAAAAAAAAAAAAACCTTGAGAGCCGTTACGATCAGATGCATGAATAATTCCAAACACCGCGGAGCGTCATGCATCTTGCAGTGTGCACCGACACACCGGAAAAAACACCTCAAGCTGTCTGAGCGGATCCAACAACTTCCCAAAGAGCCATGGATAAGAACCTTAGTGGATAAATAAAAAAAAAAAGGCTCACTGAGCATTGAATGGATCACGGCCAACGTGCAATGGAGACAAAAAGGAGGTGGAAGTGTGAAGCTTTCCAGCAAGATGATGTAATGGGGATCTCTGGCGGCTCTGGCAGCTAGCTGGCTCATCTGGCACCAACTGTGAGAACGCAGGGAATCGGAGGGGTAATTCAGAGTGTGTGTGGAGGGGTAAGAGAGGAAATATTAATCATCAACAGGGAGCTGAAACTCAAGTTTGCACACTCTGCAACCATGTTCAACACACACAAACACAACCACATGTTCATACTACACGTCTCTTGGTAATTACAAAACTCATAAATATTCTCATCAGGGGGTTTATGGGTTCGTTTATGACCCACTTTCTGTTTTTTAGGTAAACTTAATACTGTACAGGGAGGTTCAGTAGATATTTCATGTATTATAAGCAGATATCAAGGTACAAAGTGAATGTGTCATATGGAACGAGGGATCACTTGAGGTAATTGTGTCCCAGAAAGCCAAAATATATTAACTGGAGCAGTTTTTTGAGGAAAGTCAATGTTAATAGAAGGATTAATTTATCTGAAGTTTTAATAATGTTTCTCTTTTTTCAATTATTGGTAAGAAAAAAATTATAAGGTATTTTAAGGTCCATAATTCTCCAAATGATTTTTCTTTATCTAATAAGACAAATTTCAACCTTCTGTCATTTTTCATTGATGCTTCTTTTGGGGGTTAGATATCAAATACTTTAAGTCACTTGGTGAAACTTTGTGAGTATGCTTTTCAGTAGTTTGTATTCTCCTTTATTACCTTTTATTTAATTTCATCTCTGCCTCCATAACCATTATTCCAACTTGGCTGTGGATCAAAGTATAAACTCTTTTACTTTTCCTACATAAACATAGTATCTCTGTGTGTGGAAGTTGTACCTGAATGGACACTGAAGCACATAGGAAGCCGTGTGTTTGCCTTAATCCTGACCCATCAGACATCGACCAGTGGAACAAGGTGATTGAGCAGCTGGGAACGCCCTCTCCGGAGTTCATGAAGAAGCTTCAGCCCACAGTGAGGAACTACGTGGAGAACCGGCCAAAATACGCAGGCCTCACCTTTCCCAAACTCTTCCCCGACTGCCTTTTCCCTGCTGACTCTGAGCACAACAAACTCAAAGGTGAGAACTTGAATTAAAATGAACTGTTGCAGTTTGCGAGATGTTTCCATGTGTGTAATTGTCCACCATCTTTGTTTTGTCTATTTTTTTGATTGATTGATTGAATTTAAACCATTTTCCCTTCTATGTAAACATACAAACACACACAGTAATGTTTCTAAGGTGTGATTCTGTTGTGAAAAGATCCCCGAACTCTTTTAGCTCGAGAACATAAAAATGTGCTGTCTTCATGGGCCTCAAACTAATAGTGATGTTACACACACATATCTGACTCCCTCACCATCAATACAATGTTGATTAAATGGACTTTGCTGCTTTTATAACCTGCTGAATTCCCAAAGGCTTTGGGGAGGCTGACTATTACAAACCTCTTCTTGTGTTTTTGTGTCTACATCATGCACGCAACTGGGAGTGAGGAAATCACAGACGTCCCACTCAGAGTTACCTCTGCCAAAGAGAAATAAGCCAAATCTGAGCCGAACAGAACAGTTTAGCAAAAAAGAAACACTCTTCTACTTAAATTAGGAAAATGAAATGACATGTAATTACATCGTTATTGTATTTTCCTCTGCAAATAGGGGAGCCATAAAAACGGGTCTGTGACCCATGTTTGGTGGCAACCCAAAGTTTGGTTAAACACTGCTGAAGTGTAAAACTCTGCAGTTTTTCCAGGATGATCTCACAAAGAAGTCATTTCCCACACCATTATATCACTCATAGGATGTTTTTCTTTTCCAAGATCTTTGATTCCCTGAAACATAAAACATAAAAGCTATAGTGCTTCTCTCACTTAAGATAAAAAATATTTAGACACAAGATAATTTGTAAGAGGTTAGGTTATGTGTTGGCAGGGCAACTATAAATATACTTTTTTTTTTCATTTTAAAACCACATGACTAAATATCTGGGAGATACATCTTATATCATATCATCAGCTACCAATCAGAACAGTGTTTTTATCTTTTAAATGTCAAATAAATTACACAACCAGTCTGGGATAAATCTTGACTTCCTCTGCTTCACTGCATTTCACACTTTGACAGGAAAGCAGTCATTTCTGAGTAGCAGTGTTGCTGCTTTTTTCCATAATTATTGGATGACTTGTCACAAAGTTTACAACAGACTCTCATGTGATGCTCAGGATGAGTTAGGATAACTTTGGCGATGCCATAAGTTTTTACCTAAATCACCAGATAATTAGGTCCAAATTATGAACCGTCAACTGTGATTTATGATGAAATAACAGCAAAAAAGGGACATTCCCATCAGCCTCAGCTGCATTTTGTATTAAGTGATAATTAGCAAATTTAAGCATGCTAAGATGGAAAACACAGTGAGCATTATACCCGAAAATAACGCTCAAAATCATGGAGCAAATGTTCCTGGTGAGTACTGTGTACTCTTAGTCTTGTTTATTCAATGCGTAGGAAATAAAGTTTTTTCTCTGTTGTACTTTTACGTAAACAAAACCTTCTATTTTACAGCAACCTTTGAGCCTAAACTGAAATACATTCACTAAAAAATGTACTTTCATTTTGTGAGCCTCGGTGAATTAAATCTTTTCTCACACAGACGGTTAACCAAGACATCATTCATTTCTGCCTGTTGAGAGGTGCAATCTCTCTTCCCAGTGCCTTAAAAAGTGGAATTTCCCTCCAATGAGGTACAGCAAAATATGCTCTTTCTGTTGCCTCGCTCCCACATCAAAGCTCCTGTCTGGCTCATGAATCACTTTTGTATTCCGGCTGCTTCCTGCTGTGAGTGACGGTGTTAAAGGAAAAGCACCCAGAGAGAGAGAGAGAGAGAGAGAGAGAAAGTAGAGAGAGAGAGTGTAAAAGGTGTGAGACCTGGTTGAAGTGCTGCTGTTTGGTGTGTTTTGTACTGTCACAGGTACAGAGGCAGACATCCTTTGGGCTTTGGTATTTTTGAACTGCGGGAGGAAGAGACAGACCGAGAATACTGTAGGATGAGGGGAAGGAAAGGAAGACAGATGAGGGATAAGAACAGATGAAAGGACAGCGATGGAGGAGTCATGTTATAGATTTACCATCCGTTTCGTCATCGAAGTGTCGATGCTAAGGAAGAACGCAGACGTTGTGCTCAGATCATCTGTCTTTGTTCTCAGTTTAGTTTCCTCGGTCCTTTGCTGCTGTGGAGCTATTTATAGTGGGGTCACTGTGTGGAGGAGAGGGATGGTGTCTCGTTCAAGGGATCTCGATTTCAGATCAGTAAAAGATGGTCTGACGGTTGACAGACTGACCGACTGAGCTCATTCTGATCACATTTCTGTATGTTGAGAAGCCAAATGTTGTTTTTTAAAAAGCAGTGCTTTTCACACACTGATGCCTTCTTAAAACTACACTCAGAAAGAGAGCAGGAAATGTCTTCAGACTGCAGAGATTATTTTAGACCAAATTGAATGAATCAGCCTGTAACAAATGGCATCAAGATGTAGATTTGCATTAGTCAGATAAACAGTGGATGCAAAAAATGGGACAAGCCTGAATCTTGAATTTTAATGAGGTCGAAGAAGGAAGAATGTTGCAGGATTATCTGTTCCACTGCAAATGATCATTCTCACTCACATAACGCATCATAACAGTCAAAAAAAGACTGTTTTCCACAGCTTTGACTCTGTAAAAGTGGTCTGGTTATTTGCTAACCCACATGTGTTTGATGCTCGATGAGATTCTGGTTTCTTTCGACAAGCTGCTGCTTTTTATTGTTCCTTTTAATCCCAGCCATTTCTCTCTCTCTCTCTCTTTCCTTCTAACTTTCTGCCTTATTGTGCTTCTGTTCTCCTTTGGCATATTAAAAATGGAATATTTTCTCACCTTGTGATCTCAACCAAATGCTTTTGTTTGTCCTTTTCAAACCACAGCTAGCCAGGCCAGAGACCTGCTGTCTAAGATGCTGATCATCGATCCTGCTAAACGGATATCAGTGGACGAGGCCTTACAGCACCCCTACATCAACGTGTGGTACGATCCAGCTGAGGTGGAGGCGGTGAGTAGGCCTTTGGCAGAGCTGTTTATTGATTACGGTCCCGAGCTCAATCCTCTCCTCCTGTCTTCGTTTGGTCGGCACTGTTTACTTTCTGTTTGAATTACTGTGCAGAAAATAATGACTCTCCTTTTTTTTTATTTTATTTTTTTAAACCAAGCAATTACAGTGATTTATAGCCCAATTAACAGATTTAACCAGTATTTGCTGTATCAGTGAAAAAAATGCTGCATGAGTGCATTTATGATTGAGTTATACATTTTTAGTTCACATCTCATCATTATTTTGCTCTCATTTTTTGTTGAACAAACTACATTTAAGTTTTAAACTTAAACACTGTTTAGGTTTTTTTAAGAGTAACCCCTAATTTTTGCTACAGCTCAGATAAACAAAGTCAATATTTGCTGCTACTTCTAAAGGAGTGACTTGGTGCATTGCACTGCTTTATAATGTAAGACCGGTGGTGTTTCTGGTTATTTGGTGAAGTCTACTTTCTTCATCAGCGCCTCATTAGTATGAGGTGACAGTGAGATCGGGAAAAAGCCTTCTGCAGCTCCATAAAGTTGCACAGATACCACTTTGACTTGCAGCAGTACATTAATGAATGCATGACCAGCTGATGAACTTTAGCATAATTGTTTTCTCTCTGAAATATCCCCCCCCTGGTTGTAAAGCACCAGAAGACACACCTCCTTCGTAGTTACTGATCATTTTTAGAGGCTCATGACTGTCTCCGTTGTCTAGTTGTTGATGGTTGTAAAGCTGATGTTGTTGTTAGAGTTGATGTGGTATGTATGATATGGCTGTGAATGGCATTTCAACACATTTTCTGCTGTTTTCCCTTTCTCTAATGTCATCTCATGCTGATGAAGGCCAGAGATCTCATCCAAATATCCATGGTAAATAACAACCGCCCTACATCAAAGAAACAACTTCAATGGGACCTGTGTTTTTTTAAAGATGAACTAGTTCTGAGTCGGCACTGTGAATCATAAATCATGATGTAAGAAGACACATTTTAGAGAACAGATTTATGATCAGCATGTGGAAATACACTAACATGCCATTACTGTGTAGCTGCAGGCAACAGAAGTGACCATCTATTGAATGTTAAGAGGCTGAGAAATAATAGAAAATGCATTTGATAAATCTTTGTTAGAGGTAAAACCTCCCACTTCTCTCTCCTGCCGAACGCTGACCTGTAACTGTCCCTCCAAGGTTATTTCACAGAGGTTTATTGGTGGTCCTGTCAGCTGCAGTGAGATTATGGTGGCAGAGTCTCAGGCAGGACTCCTATGAATGAGTGTTAGAAAGGCTTGACTGAGTGCCAGACAGCATTTTTGTGTCCTGTTAGATGAGATGACAGTCTTATGGGAGAGGAACAAAGGCACTGTAGCCGGACAAACCACCAGATTTGTTTTGTCTCAGTTGTTCAATCCTGATTTACATGGTCTGAGATACTCACATCTATATCTGTGTGAAGACTGACAATGCATTGATATTTAAATTTCGTACAACAATCACCATTTTATAACATTAAGAATAATTAACTTCAATTTGTTTATTTCTTTTCGTCATAAATCATGTGTATGACTACTTTTTCCCATCATGTCTTTACGTGCATACTGTTCATTTCTCTCATGCTCAGATATTCTTTGCCATTATGTTTGTAGTTGTCTGTACTTTGATCTCCATTACTTTAATGTATTAGTCAACAATTCCATGTCGCCAAATTCAGTGCTTCATTATATAAGCTTACAAAATATTGTAGCGAAGGATTTTACCTGTTGATGTCCAGTGAAAATCAGCCATATGAATGTCATGTTAGTGAAATCCTGTCGTGAGGGTTGTTGGGTGAAACGGTTTTGCTCTCTGCCCTTTAGCCTCCACCTCAGATCTATGACAAGCAGCTGGATGAAAGAGAACACTCCATTGATGAATGGAAAGGTGAGGGTCACTTTAAAAAACTCCAAACAAATACTGTACGTTAACAGGAAAACCCCAAGTGTGTATTGTGGCCATATTAGAAGACACTGTACACACTGTATGTGCTGTGGTACATTTTTTAACAGTATGTCAAATGAAATTCAACATTTTCTTGTATTTCTATTTTAGCATCTGCCTTTTTGGGTCTGTTTGGACCCAAATGTCTATTATTACCCAAATGAAAAAGCTTATTACAGAAAAATTGTAAGGCCAAAATGCATAGATGAGTTAGCATATTTGTTAGCGAAGAATCCATTGAAATGAATTATGTGTAACATGTCCAAAAAGGACAACCATCAATAGTCCTAGGAGCAAAATGATAAAATTCTGTCCTCTTTTCCATTTCCTGCATATATATGTTTTTGTCTCATTATATTTTAATGTCTTTTATCTTCTTACCTTGTTTTCGGCAGAACTCATCTACAAAGAGGTGATGAACTTTGAGGAGAGAACGAAGAATGGCGTTGTGAAGGGACAGCCTTCACCTTCAGGTACTCTCAGTGCATAACCCTAATCGCTCTGTAAGTGAATTTACTATAACCTTACTGGAGTTACTTGTAACTAGAGAAACCCATCGTGTTGTTGACCATGTGTCTCTGTCTCCTGCATCCCCTCGTTAAAGATAAATGTTGTAAAGTGTTGTGCCTTTGTAGGACAATAAACCAGTAAAAGCTAAGATTGCCTCTTGGTGCACAGTGTTAAATAGCAGATGGTGTGTGTGTTTATGTGTGTGTGTATATAAAGTTCATATATATCATGTCATGATTTAAGGTTTGGGTCCTTTGGGTTCCATCACAGGAAATTTCAGTCCTCAGCTGCAGCTGACATTTCAGTTTTCTACAAGGGACAAAATCACATTAAATGCTGTTCTCATAGTTTGCCACAGAGGGGCAGTATGGAGACGTGATGGCACAACGATGAGGCCATCAAACCTCAGCTGTGGTGCATGTGAAAATAGCTTATTACTGGGAGAAAACAACAGCATATGGTCCTCTATTGCAATTAAAATTGGTGCATCAGAAGTTTAAAACAACAAACTGAAGCTAAATCCTGTAGAATTGGTGTCATCTGCTGAACCAAAGAGATAACTGCCACATGTGAATGGGAAAGAAAATTAATGTGCATCCAAAATAAAGTGAAGCCTGGATGAAGTCTAAATGGCCTCCACCCTCTCCATATAAAAACTTTACAAGTTTTCTGCTCAGCTTGGCCCAAAAAAAACCCCAAATATTAGCATCTTAAACGTTTATTCTCAGCTGCATTTGTCTTGTTTTTGCATCTTTTCAAGCTGAAATGTTACAGAAGATTCATGCAAAATCAGACATTATAGTCAGGAAAAAGCTCATAGGATGAAAATGACACATAATGCAACAGCTGCTTTGCCTTCTTCACTCTGTCTCTCGCAATTCATTGTTGCCATCCACCAGTAATTAAGCAGATGGGTTGGCCCAGAGTGTAGCAGACGCGGCGCAGTGCAGGAGCTGCAGACGGTAACGTTTCACTGCAGCATGAAAACAGAGGAGCTCAGAGCTCACAGTCGAAACCAGGCAGGACCCGGGGCTCTTATTTTGCACTGCTGCATGTGTGTGTTGGAGATTTTAACATCTGTACAACTGTAATTATTATTTATAGAGATATTTCCAGGCCAGCCCTACAGGATTTGTTTGCACTACACATGAGTCTTTCATATCTCTGGATAGACGATGGAAAAGTAGTTCACAGAGTGCAGAGGGCGGCTACATGTTAGAAAGCTGAGAAATGGTTTAGACTTTATGAGTTATAATCCCACATCTAAAGGCAGAGTTTCTTCCAGAGTGAATATATTAATGATTTAATAGCTTATTTATCTTCCATCTTGGTAATCTTTCTTAGAAATTACTAGTGTGGTCAAAACACAAGTCATCTTTCAAGATTTAAACTTATTCTGCACCCTCATTCGGACTTTTAATAGATATTTCTGATGTTTTTACTGTAAGTAAACTTGGAAGCGAAGTGACTGCTGGAATTAAAGCCGTCCATTAATCCTGCTTTGTTCTCTGTTTTATTTTGGGTCAGCTGAAGTCTCCATTAAGCAATTACCTCCTACAGTGAACAGACACAAGAAGCAGATTTGCAGCTCGTCTGCACTTTGCATGTCCTCTGTAGAAACTAAAGGACTACTGTTTTGAAGTACAAGTGGCCGTTTAAGTGATTTCCTCATCATGCAATACATTTATATTCTCATCTTCATGCTTTTTAATCAGACTTTGTGCTTTTAACAGCCTTGGTGAAAGCAGACTGCTCATTCTTCTATTGATTGCTCATAAACATATCAAAAAGAGCAGAGCCCACTCACCGAGGAGGCTGAACATTGTGGGTTTGCGACGCCTTCCTCTTTGAAAATGCAGATTAACACCCTTGTCTGCTAGTCCAAGGTTTGTCCCACGATCACAAAACATTAAAAGGACGTACCAGCCTCCGGACTTCTGATGTCATAATCCTCAGTTTGTGCAAGAAAACCATCAAACGGAGACGTTTGGGTTCTTTAATGGGGTGTTAATCTCTTTACTAACAATAAAACAGCCGCTGAGCAGACTGAATTAAGAGTTCCTTAATGAAATCTCTAAAAGTTAAAGATCAATGGGAGAAAATCGGGTTGTTGTTTAAAAATGGCTGAATGCCTGACATTAAAAAAAGGACATAAAAGTGCACATTGAAGACTTCTTCCCACAGCAGAACACAGATGTTCATTGCATCAAAACAAAAAAAACCTGACTTAAGCCATAAATCCTGACTACATCTGGGTTTTGTGCTGAATAAAAAGCAGCTACTTGATGATGAAACACTGCAGCCTCTGATGAACTTTCCTGTTAAACCCATCAGAGCCAAACCTGACTTCCCCCCACCCCCGTCATCTTAGACACACTGATTGTTTTGTCACACAGGTGTTGTGGATGTTGTTAACGTCTAAATGTCACAGTGCAAATTAAGCAATAATCAACACTTACGAAAAAACAGCTTCTTCTTCTTCTGCTTGTATTTATGCACCTGTCTTTGCCAGGACTCTTTTTACGTTGTAACCCCCCGCTGCTGTTGATTCCCTTAGCACAGGTGCAGCCGTGAACAGCAGCGAGAGCCTCCCTCCCTCCTCCTCCATAAACGACATCTCCTCCATGTCCACCGACCAGACCCTGGCATCAGACACTGACAGCAGCCTGGAGACCTCTGCAGGACCCCTGGGGTGTTGCAGGTGACTAGCCGCCTGTCTGCGCAACCCCATGTTCTTCCGAAGGTGAAGAACCCGACCTGGATATGACCAACTGAAAATACAAAAAACAAAACAAAACAAAACAAAAAAAAAAAGCGTAAAGATCAAAATGAATATATCAAGAAGAAAAACAAGAGTTATGGAAACACAGAATCTGAAATGTTGAAATCTAAAGCCTGTGCATTGTCATTCAAAAACAGCAGTGGTATTTAAACTGAACTAAATGAGCTGAGATATATGTTAATGATCCTCTAGTTGCTTTGCTTATATAACCCCCACATATCTTGTATATGGCATCTGAACAAAAATGACCAAAAACGCTTAAATCTTGCATCTCCCGTAAAGTGCGTATTGGCTGGCTGCTGGTCTCCCAAATCCCTACGATTTACGCATTTATGCTCCAATCATTGTGGCAAGGTGGGCTGCCATTTTGCTCACTGCTACTGTACAATACAAAACTTCATTCCTCCTTCAGCCCTTATGTAATGACACTGCTGTATTTTAATCACTAGGCTTAGTCTCAGACATCCCCACCCAACACAACCCCCCGCCCCCCCACGATGTAAGGTTGCCTGATTTGTGTGTTTTCATGTGGTTATTCTGCAGGGATACGCGGTCGCTCTCACCCACAGCGGCGCTCCCTGCTCTACTTGTAAATAATGTAATTCTGTACAGCTGAAGGGCACACAGAGTGGGACTGACGGCCAGTACACTGGGAGTTTTTTTTTTTTCTCTCTGACTAGCACACCTTGCCACACCACTGCTTTCCACCTCAGTTGCCCCCCGCCTATTGCTGTAGTCCTGCATGATTAGATTTAAAACAATGCTAATCTCACTGTATGCTAAAAATGAGTCTGTATAGAGACTTTTGTTTATATACGATGTAAACTAACTCCAGACATGGGGGGGGTCTGGTCACAGATGGGACTGTGAGAGTTTGTGTGTGTGTGTGTGTGTGTGCGAGTGGGTGTGTGTTGGTGTGTGTGTGTGTGTGTGCGAGCATGTGTGTTTGTTCACCACAGGCAAGCCATTAAGACATTAGTAAATGTCAGGGCTGAGTTCGGGACTTAAAGGGTCAGTACACTCAGTAGAGTGAATTATTTTGATTGTGTCACAGACTTCTACCTTTTAAGGAGCTTAAAAAGTCTGATTTGTGTGTAATGTCCCTTTATTTTTCTCCTGGCAGTGTGTGTGATCGGTCGGTCCACGTCCCCCACGGGCTGGCTCGCAGCCCTGCATGTCATTGTGTACCATTTAACCCCTCAGAGGAGGTTGGTCTGATTCACTGTGGCGGTACCACACGGAGACTATTCTTATTTATTTGACTGAAACATAGACGGCTTTTAGAAAGTGATGATTCTAATAATACAGTTGGTTGTTTAAAGGCGGGCGATGAGTGTTAACCTCGTAGCAATGCATCATTAGATCTAAACTCTGTGCATCATTCCACTACAAAAAAAAATGCCATAGAAGAAGAACAGGACCGAGGCTCCCCAATAGTTAAAGCTGACTGAGTTATTTTTTAGCTGAAAGATTTATTTATTGATTTATTTATTTTGATAGATGGAACCTGAATATGGCAAGTGCCTTTTGGAGTGAAGCACTGCAAGTGCAGAAGTTATTATTATTATTATTATTTTTTGGTATTTTTTCTTCTGCTCCTTCTTTTTCTGCCTTAAATCAACCCCCACTGCAGCCAGCTTTGGTTTTGAAACATTTAGGGAATAAACACTGTTTGGCCAAATGTTGGCGCAGTAACTTTCTGTTTTAGCTGTTAAAACAAACTTTTGTGGGGTAAAATCAGATGTTGTTCCACAGATTGTACAGCTTAAGGCTAGTTTTTTAATCAACAGTTAAGATTTTCAGCCATTTTGCATAGCGATTTAAATTATTTTCTCCTTCAAAATGAACAAATCTCCATAAAATAGCGCAACCAGACTTTCTCAAACTCACACACACAAACACTTCCTTGTGTTGTTGGCAGTGAACTTGGAAAAGGCTTGGCAGCTGTAGTGCAATCTTTTTTTTCAGACTGTAAAATTAAGAAAAGAGGATTTACATTTTGTTTGGGAGGTTGGAATCAGAGGAGACATTTAATAAATCCATTCAGAACACAGACCGTCTGATGTCCTTCCCATGAAAAACAATTTATTTTCACTTCACAACATCACTTTCAGCTACAGTTGTGAATCTGCAATGATGAATTGCAAACAAGGTGTTACTACGTTTTCTTTTCAGGCTGTAGATAAAAATGAACTCCAACTAGAAACCAAGTAGATGATCTATTAGTCCTTTATTTCTTTATATGTTATTTATACTTAGAAAGGAACAAAGAAAGGAATTCTTATTATCTTGGTTTTCATTGCCATATTTTTCTTGTTCTCATGTAGGTTTTGCTTAACAAGAATTCATAATTTACATAACAAAAATCAGTTCTGTCGTGATAATTTTGCTGGTGGATGGAGAGACAATTTTAGGAACTGTGAGCTGTTTGTGTTACCAAAAACAAACAGATAACTCCTTATTTAATATATAGTCTGCATAATATATGTTTTATAATTGCACAATCAGATGACTGACAACACAGAAAAATAAGGTTTCTAGAAAAAAAAACAAATTAATTTTGCTCTCGCATAGCCAGTCTTGTCTCCTTAGTGCTGCAGAGCTGGAGAAAAGTCTGAATGCACCCTTTATCATTCTTCTATAAGTGGAAAAAAACCCTCTGTGTTGTTTTTATTTATTTTAACCAATCACAGTGGTTGTGGGTGGTGCCGAGCAACAGTGCCCTTGTAACATAGCAACATGCAAACGGCTGAAACGGTCGGCGAATGGTGGATTTTTACACACAGTCTACATCCAGTGTGTCCTGTACAGGCTGCTTTCACTGTCTGAAATGAGGACATCTGTGTTTGTTTTGAGCAGGTCAAAAACACAATTTACTACATTCCTATAAAATATCACCATATTTCCTACTAAAGGAAATTGCATGGCTCATCCAGTACGTCTAGTTTAATATAAAGGTTTAGTCCTGGTCATGACAATGTTAAAACACCCTGTAGGAGATGTGGTGACTGCACTGTTTACGTACTAGTTTCTTAACATGTCATTGAACGCATCTTACTGTACCTCTGCTGCAGCTCAGTGGTTTGCTTTTTGCATGGAAGCACCGCCGTCGCTGTACATACAAGGTCTCGAAATCCCTCCCCAAGAGTCATATATACAACTTTAAAACGCTACCTTGTTAACACTCTTTCTGCCTGTGGCTTGTGCACGTCGAAACACACACAAACTTACAGGACCTTCACAGAGCTATGAGGGTAACTGAGGGGCGGCGTCTCCAGAATAAGCTACGGCTAGCTTGGCTTTCTGTTCAGGGTCTGGCCAGGGCAATCCTTCAAAAATAAAACAGGGTGCAACTTTAAAATTCTTTGTTTTCAGATGAATTTTTCTCACAATAAGGGGGTTTGAGTCTCGTGTTTGAGCCGACTCCTACACCACGAACACTCACAGTACTGTTGCAGATATTCTACAGGGCATTTTTTAACCATCCAAACTATAATATTCTTCTCCTATCTTTACATGCTCTGGTCACTGAGTACAAATAGTGAATTTTTCCTTTTTTTTTTCTGTCTCTGAATGTGAACTTTTGATCTTTTTTTTTTTATAAGACGTCCCTCCAGACAATTCTGTTGTAATAAAAAAAAAAGGTGCTTTTGGAAGTGGAGATGACTCTAACACAGGAACAGCTGGGTTGTCAGCACTGAATGTAGAAATGAATTGTTTCACTCACGTCATTGCTGCTCTGCTGTGTCATCAGTGTGTGTGTGTGTGATTTCAAAAATTAACCAGCATTGAACACAAACAGTCGTGTGGTGGCTGAGTTGGGAGATGTGACCCAGCATCTGGACAGATGCTTTAAACGTCCTTCCCCGTCATGACTTTTGTGGGATTGCTTTTAGGAGAATGTTTGATGGAGAGTCGGTACGGTCATGTGTTTGGAAGTAGTTCACGTGTGTTTTCATGTTCGGTCCTTAAACTTTAGAATTAGAAAATGTGTCGACTACCAATCCTGCTCCTTATATTTCTCACAAGGGATTTCAAATAATCTCTTGTGGATTCAGGATTAGCCAAAATTCATGCGTGTTGGCCATTTATTTGGCTGGCTTGTCATTCAGCCATAATGTTATTGCCAATAATGGAATACGTGTCACAAGTTAGGATACATCTCGTACTCAGCTGTGCCAACGTGAAATCTTTGGACTCAGTACTTGTGATCCCCAGCTTATTGATTTTCACCTTTTTTTCTTTCGAGTCATATTGTAAATAACAACAATCCAACAATGCAATAAACACTTTTATTGCACTCAAGACAGGGAGGCAAGCTACTGCAAGGGTCAGGTGATGCTAAAATGTTTAGAGTCTTAAATGTGGAGCTCTACGATGATGAAACCCTGTATAGCTCATCTGAATCAGGTGATGTTGTTCTTCGGTTCTTTTACGATTTTCCTTCTCTCTCGTTTCTTTTACTCCGTGCTGTTTTAATGAATCATTCTTTTGACATTGTCAGGTTAAAAAAGAAAAAAAAGAAAAAAAAAGAAAACGAAATAAAAGAAATTGTATCTGTTTCACGCTGATCTCAAAGCTTCAGGCTATAGCGTTTCAAATAAAGTCAAAACAAATGCAAAAGAAAAAAGAAAAAAATTACTGAAAGCTGTTACTGTAAACACGACATTTTAAAGGAACTGTGTATGTAAAAATAGTATATGTATGTGATTGAAAATAAACAAAACCTTTGAACTTGGACTTTGGTGGACATTTTTCTTTTACCTGTTTAATTTCTGTTTGTTTGTGATCTTCTTTGTATGAAGTTTATGTTCAAACTTTCACTCCTGGGACACAGTGTAGTTCTCAGACACAACGAGAAACCAAAGTGACGCCTGGAGGTGCAGGATGACAAGCAAGTTCACTGATCTGTAGTTCATATTAGAGGTGGGACATATAGCAATACTAAAAAATACAATAAGATAAAATGTACTTGTTTTCAGACCTTCCTATCCTTTTTTATGTGGTAATCACACCATATCAGGTAATATTCAAGTCCCTGATCAGCAGTGCTTTTTGGCACTGTTGAATTTTTCTCTAATTTTTACGACAGGGTATTGAAATATTTCAAATTATAGTTGGAAAAGAGACATTCCTGTGTGGTTGTTTTATTTATTTCTGATTTTTTAATTGTTTTTTCATAAAATTTATTAAAAATATATCCAGCGCTGGAAGAAGTACTCATGTTAAGCAAGTTTTACACTCAAAAATCTTGCTTAAACGTAAAATATGTAACACTCCCACATTCAAATGTCTCATAGCAAATATATCTTTGTTATATATTTGTTGAGTTGTGAACTTACACTATAGCAAAAGTTTCCAAAAATATTATGACTCAGAGGAATCTGTAATTTCATTTAAGATTATTCAAAAAGGTTTATCTTATACTAAACAATTAAATATTAAAAAGAATCCAATAGAAATTTTATTCAAATTATTGTCAGAAATTGTTGAAAAATCTGATGGTTCAAGCTTCTTAAATGTTTTATATCATATCAATTGCATATTTCTGTCTTTTGGACTGTTGTGAAAAGCACTTTTAAACATTTTTTACATGAAATAAGCCATAAATTTACTTTGTTCAGAAGTACCTGATGAAATGACTTTAACATGCATTTATACATTAAAATAAATTTCTGTATCCTCTTGTGTGTTAAATATAAAAAAGTTACAAACTTGACACAGTCAAAAAGTAAACAACCACGAAACTCACATGAAAATGCATTTTTATTCATATTAAGTTGTTTTTTTTAAGTTCTTTTGTGTATCAAGTATGATGTCATGAAAATATTCCACCGTCCCAGTCCTCGTCTTCGCCTCGTCCCGTGTCCATAATCTGCTCTTTTGTGTGGAATTCACAGAACTAGGTGCCGCTGTCAGCTCAGCTTAAGCCCATTACTTCCCTGTGGAGGGTGCAAAATGAGAAGCTCAGGCTCCCCCTCCCCTCCTTTAGCTGTTCAGGCACTTTCTTTGACTCCATGTGCCAAAAAATTCCAGATGTCCTGCATTGACCAGCAGCAGGTTTAAATGGGACCTGTTCTTTAGAGGAGGGGCAGCCAGCAGCAGGCCTGTGCACACACACTTGACACTCCTTTTGACAGAAGTCCAGCTCAGGTGCGTGCTCAGCTTTGTCCTGTTTTGTACCCTTTAGAAAATCCACATCGGGTGCAGACATTTGGTTTAAAGCTACATAAATGCACTTCATCAATATGCAGATACTTTACAGACATTCACTTGGCGTACACTGGCCCTCGTGGACTCATGCACCGTCATGCACACACCACCTGCTACTGAATCTAGCAACCAGGCTGCTCGTGTCCTCAATGTCGACACACTCGATGCTGTAGTTTTTCACAGTTATGACCAACAGCTTGTAATTCTGTGCTAAGTTAGGATGATAACCAGTTGTGTCAGGAGGAAAAATTGTCAAAGACGACAGGAAACTGGCATCAAACATGCTCAGAGGCAGCTTATAAACTGCAGTTCCCAAGAGCAATCAGAGTGACAACAACTAAAATTTTGGAGTAAAGTTTGTCACCTAAAATTCTGGATTTCATACAGACGACTTTACTTTATCTGGGATTTATGCCGATGACCCATCGTGCAAGTCTCAAAAACTAACTTTTTCAAGCTACAAACATTCCTCAATCAGCATCAACTTAACACGTGCCATTTCCATCTGAATATGCGTCAAACACAGTGCAGTGTAACAAGTAGTGTCTACGATTATCTATAAAATATGTACAGTACAGGCTCTTCTTTTGGTCATGGGGTAAATGAAAACAGCACAGAAGCACAGGCACATATACAGTATATAGTCCCAATTCAAATGGCTCACGCACACACACTCACACACACACACACACATCAACAGACAGAACATTCAGTACCACCTTGCAGAGACTAAACAAACATGTAAGTGCAAGGAAACGTCTTAATATAAAATATCACACATTGATAACTTTGCTTAAATATCAGATAAACATTTAAGTATTACTTTCATTTCTTTTTACATACACATGACACTGTTTTTTTTTCTCTGTACATGAGCAGATACACAAGTACATGGAACAATAAGATGTTTTTTGGTTATATTTTAAAGTGAATTAAGATAGTGGGGGAGTTTTATGTGTCTAAGGTTGGTAATTAGGCTTTGTTTTACTGAACGCAACCTTATAAAATGTTTTGTTTACCACCAATGTGGCTCTAGGAGCTTAAGTAAAATTATAATAGACTGTGGTGAACTGTGCCTTTCACCTCCCAGTCAGACTTAGTGAATACCACTGGTTGGAGAGCGTCTGTGAACTGTTTAAATAATGCTGTATTTACAGATAATGTCAGTCTGCCATCACTCCAGGTGATGTGTACATTTATACAGGTGGCTTCCATTAGCCCTAAACTTCCTATTTCTTAAATTAAAACATGCCATTAACCTTTGCAATGCCACTTCCCAACTTTCCCTCAACAACCAGCAGCCAAATCCTGTTTGGAGCCCTCATTATGTTCATATCATATCATAAACAGTTTCCAGTCTTCACTAGCTTTTCAGCCCATGTTCCCCGCCGCCCTTCACTGTATCCAGATGGGGTTGTTACGATCCGGTCGGCGGGGGTCCGTGGCTGTGGTGTTGCCAGTTGCAGTGAGGTCACTAAAGGTGGAGAAAAACTGTTCCATCTCTTTCTGCAGCATCTGATTTCGCCGCTCGGCGTCGTCCTTGGCGCGCTCGGCGTTCCGCAGCTTGATCTCCGCCATGGTGTACTTCTTCCTCTCCTGGTCCAGCTCTTCATGGAGGCTCACCATCTCCGTCTCCAGCTCCAGGTTTCGCTGCTCTAAGCTGCAAAGGAGGTTAAAACACAGGGTCAGGAGATGACGTTCACTAAACAAGCAATGAAAATAAAACTGTAGGAAACAATTTTCCTTTTCCAATCAGCCTGATGAATTACATACTGCAGCTCAAGTTATCACTCCTTAAATCCACTCCAAAGGTCGTCATAATCTGTTCAATCAACGCTTCACACAGGATGTTCTGCTCCAGGAAGTTTATTGGATCACATCCTGTCCTGCTTCATTGTTATACAGCAATATAGTTTACCACATGCTCCTCTGCAGTCATGTCCAGCTTTCTTTCACATTCCCTTTTGTTTTTGTACACATTCATTACGTGCTAATGTGCCTTCTACAACTTTGAAACATGTCACCACTCATATGCCAATATTTGCCTTATAAGAGTTGTGTGATTATTCAATTTTAGCCAAGAATTAGATAATAAGATAAGATAAAACCATCAGGTCTGCTAAGTATGAATTTCTCTCTAACTTCTGTCTAATGTGTGAAAACATACTGTTTTTCACCGACGGGACCGTACCTTTTTATCCTGGCTTCGTACTCTGTCTTCTGTTTGAGCATCTCCTGTTTGAGACTGGCCACTAAACTGTGCAGAGCACTGTGACTGCCGGGTCCGTTACCAACGGTGAACCCATCGCTGTTGTCACTGCTGCTGGTGCCCCTACTGCTCCTCCCTGCTCCATCTCCACTCCCTTCTCTGTTGCTGTTTCTGCCCTCCGCCTCTCCTCCTCCCCCACCGGACTGTGGAGGCTCATTATCCTGCGTTGGTCCGTCCAGGTCCTCGTAGTGACCTCCGTAGAAGTCCTGCTCGGGGCAGGTGGTGGTGGAGGAGCGACAGGAGGTGGAGTTGTCAGGAAGAGAGATTTCACAGGAGGAGGTGGACCAGGTGGCGCTGTCGACGCTCTGCTTGTCCTCGCAGCTGCTGTTCAGACACGTGTTGCCCATCTGGTTCTGCTGCTGCAGGTTCTGATGGTTTAACTGGACGTTGTCATACGTGGACAGACGGTTCTGATTGGTTATTTGATCCCCACTGGAGCAGTCACGTGTTTTGTTGTTGTCGCGTAATGTGACGCAGCCGTTCGGTACCCAAAGACCACTGCGGCCGTTCAGACTCCCTGTGACCACATCAGTGCCAGTGACACCCATGCGCATGACTCCAGTCCCGTTACCTCCGGCGTTGTTTATACTCGTCACGCCACTGGTGCCCATTTTTGTACCGGATCCTTTGAGCGTCCCGCTGCGCCGCACAGGTAAACTCCCGCTTCCAATTAAAGTCTGGTTCTTTTCCTGACTGAGATCTGAAGAGGGTGACGAGCTGAAGGAGCCGTTTGTAACAATCCCACTGCCTTTATTGAAAGCTGGGTTCTTTTTAACCGTCAGCGGTGGGCTGCGGGTGATGTCAAAGCGTCCTATGACACCATTGCGAGGGCTCACCGATCGCGGGGAGCCACTGTTGTCTATGTGTTGGCGGTGTGATGGGGACTCAGGTGCTTCCCAAACACACTGTCGCACCACCTGCGTGTTGTTGTTCTCTGCATTCTGAGACACTGTAGTCATGGTGGAGGTAGTCGTGCAGGCTTGCCGCCGCTGTGGCTCAATGTTGTTGTTGTTGACAAGCTCGAGGGCAGTGGGGCTGTCCTCATCCCGAGGGAATAGCACGTCATGGCGGCCAATCAGAACAGCCATGAGCTGCTGGACCAGAACGGTACCTGACAGCACAACAGCACACATCAGTATCTTTACCTTTAAAATGTTCTAATAATTCAGTCGACCTCAAAATTAGGACAAAATGTCAGAAATCAAGACAAAGATACATAAACATACACGAATACTGACCTTCCATAATAGCTACTGGATCCTCAACCTTCGGCCTCAAGATATTTGGCCCAAAGACTGTGGCCAAGTTCTGAACGCTCATTTTATTCACTCCAGAATATGACTGGACTTCATCTAGAAATCTGACAAACAGGAACACATAAACTCTTCACTGCTCTATAATGCTCACAAATCAAAACATCTCTCACTTTAACGAATCAGTCAATACCTGCAGATGTACTTGAGAAGGTTGTAGTTCACAGGAGGTAGACATTCAACGAGCCTCTTCAACTCCTTCAAACCCTGCAGAGGAAGGAAGCTTTTGAAGTCACAAACATTCGATCAAGAACAGTAAAATCGATTAGTGCTACAAGTTGTGATCAATCATGAGCAATTTACAGCCTCTTTAAAACAGAAAGTGATAGAACTGTTTTTGTGAGACAAAGAAAAATAGGGTTTGAGCACAGGATGTACTGCAGAGTGAGAGAAAATGGAAACTGCAAGATGATCAGGTCAGAAAACACATTTCACTCAGACATTCATTAGGCTTGTTTAAAGATTTTTTTCATGAAAGGAAAAATTTATTTTTACAGAGAATAAAACAAACTTATTAAAGGTTGATCATTTATTATCTTAAACCAATCAATACTGAATTATTCACATCACTTTTTGAGGAATGCATATGGTATTTATAATCACAGAAAATGTGCGTTTGTCTTCAATTTTATGAGAATTACTTCACAAAAAAAATAACTGAAAAAAACTAATCAAATATTTATAATATGATGATTTATACAACCTTTTTATACATTATCAGGCACTGTTGAATCTTAATGTGATCTCACAGAATTACCCACAACTACAAACCTCTGGCATCCACTGGCAAACATTTTTGTCAGTAACATTGTAATTTGAGCTCGCTGTGTCTCATCCTTCAGTTCAAAGGCCTCACAGGTTTTAAAAGCAGAGCAGCTCTAATCTTCACTTGAACATATTACTGGATTTACATTTCAAACAGCTAAAAACACTTACCACAGAGGCACAAACTGTTAACTGAAAATAAGAGAAAGATGTGAGGAGGCAAAAGACTGAGACACATCCCTTATTGTGTGATAGAAATCCTATTTAGATGTTAGAAGTCAAGACAGGCACGACTGAGTCATTGTGTGAGGAGCAGCGGAGCAGATCACGGATGACCGGGCAGCGAGAGGCCAACTTTAATGCCACAGAACAGGATTTCAGATGATTTATGTGGGAACTTTTCAGGACTGACTTCTGTTGATATTTGAATTTATGTAGAGGAATAAAGTGTGTGAAAGGCCATTCGTTAGAAGCCAAGAACTCTTTCTTACCATTTCATCATCTTTGCCGAGAAGTTTGGCGCAGGCCAGGAACTCATCGTACTTGTGGAAGGGGATGACGGGCTCGGGCAGCTCTCTGAGATACAGCTTCAGCAGAGAGGCTACTGTATGCACATCTGTGTTACTGCAGAGAGGAGATGGAGAAGGGTTGAGGTTATTATTTATGGTGTTTACAAGGCACAGAGGCAAATACAAGTCATGATGAGTACTCCTGCAGCAGAAGGACAGTTGAGGATTGCATCACATTGTGCTTGTTTAATATATTAAAGAAAGTATAATGACAAGTTACTATTTTATAATTTTACATTCTCACTTTACAGGGACTATTTCATGATGGAAGTTGCCACTTAAAGCTGTGACTAGTCTTTTTCCTAATCTAAGCTAATTGGCAGCTGGTTGTAGTTTTATATTTAACCAACAGATATGAAAGTAGTTACTGAAGAGGGAATGAAAGGAAACAGAAGATAAAAAACAGAAAGGTAGACAGGTAATAAAAAAGCAGAGGGATCAGACAATATTTGTCAAAAGGAAAGATGACTTGCACTGAAGGCACAGGGACACTAATGAGTCAACGAGGGACAGCTGGTGAAGAAGGTAGGAGGTCACAAGGCCATCAGCATTGGGGGAGACAGGAACAAAAAGCATGTGGGTGGAGATAGAAGAGGGCATAATCTTTGTATTTAAGCAGAAGTAGGAGGGCAGAGATGTGCCATTGTGCAGCTGACATAATGGTGGCACTTGATTGATGAATAGCCGGGACCCTGACAGTCATAACCAGGTGGTATTTATGCAAATCAGAGTTCAAGATGGAAGAGATGGGTGTAGGTGGGAGGAAGAGCATAGAAGAGGAGAAGTGGAGGTTTGTTTTGTCACCCATGCATTTTTCTGTCATCCTGAGTCACTGAATGAAGGCTGTCACATTAAAAAACAGCTCTCAGTCTCAACAGTACCGCCACCTACACACTGCATAATATGAAGCCACACTGTGATGTAGCTGCAGGAGGAGGCAGCTACTGCAATGTATTAGCAGTGTCTGTAATTTACTCTGTCGCAGTATAAACTGCTTCACAAAGGAGGCATCGATTTTGGAAAGCTGTCAACAAGCTTTTCCCACCTCTTCAGTGACTATTTATACAGAAATGATGCACAGATGTTGCTTCAGTTCTGCTGTCACAGTACTGAGAAAACAGAGAAAGAGCTATAATGACTATCTGGCATTCCTCGTTTGCCAGCGTGTTTGCCAGTTCTGCTAATTACATCTGTGAGTATTCTTGCACTGCCTGTTTAGCAAATGAATTTTCATGAATGAGTTTTCTTTCACTTTCTGGTGTGACCAAGATTAAACAAGTGAGACTTCAATTAAAGCAGAGTCTTCACACACTCACACAGCCCTGAGAGGAGCTCTGCTCAAGCAAGTGAAAACACCTGTGGAGGGGGACAAAAGGTGTGTGTGGGGGGGTCTTTTATTGTTGCATGTGATCTCTGCTTGACTCTGCTAAATATTTGTTCTAATGCTGTACATATGAAACTTGTATTGGACTATTAGACTGACTTTTGAATGTTTTAAATCTGTTATAATATGCAAAGAACATTAATCAAAAAGCTAATTTTTGCTTGGTAATTCAGTATTAATTCGTAACATCATTGACGTGGGCCTTTTTTCTCCACAAACATGACTTGTAATGGCAGCAGAAGCACAAGTGGAGCTAATAACATTAACAACCGATCGATTTCATGCGTCTTAGTGAGTCAGCAGGCAACACAACTAAAGAGGACTGCATTCTTTGGTAACTTGATTGATTGCACTTGTGCTTTTCCTGATGTGACGTATTAAAGTGCTTGCTGTAAAAAGACATTAGATCACTGTTAAGTACTGCTGTGTTTCACAATGCTGAATTGCACTAAAGAGATAAAATGAGGATAAGAAAGAGCACAATAAATATTAGAGGGAAGTTTCTTTCGCTTTTTTCTTTTACACCAGCTGTTTCCCCTCAGTATGGTTAACAGCAAAACTTTCATTACTGCCTGTCAGTTATATACCACAGCAGCAGTGACTGGTGAAAGAGCAGTGAGCATCAAGATGGCTAACAAACAGGGTTAGGAGGAAATAAGCTGTATATGTTTGAGTCTTAGAGGACTTTAGTGCACCTGAATTGGTGAACAGCGTATTTAGCATCTTTCGCATATAAATGTTCATGTTGCTGTTAGCTTGTTAGCTTGAAACTCTGTACTGGCAAGTCTGCTCTGCCCTAATTTAAGGTTTCTTTGCCTGAGATTGGCTTTTGGATTTTTGACGTACCAAATCTAACTTGCCTTGGGTAGGTCAGTCTCAGATTTTAAGAAAATACACAAATGTCTCCCCCTTCAGTAAAAGAAAATACCATATTAAAACACGTCTAAAGTGACAAATTTTGCACAGATACAGGTCATTATAGTGAGAGTTTAACACTGAAGATGAGACATACTTAAAAAAAACACACTTTTTGTTAATTGGATGTTAAAAGTCTCTTTTGTAAACATTTAAAGGGTTTTTTTCCACGCCAACAGGAGCACCTGTTTGGTCCCAGAGTTGAACAGCATGACCAATCACCTGTCTGAACGTATCACCTTCACATTAAAATGCATGGAGTTAATCTAAGCAGCCGGTACGTCCATGAGTTTCCTTACCAATCAAAAGAGGGTTTTTCTCCACAGTCGAAGGCATCCTGCAGCTCTTTGACCAGGTTGGCCTGTCCTGGCAGCCTAAAGAGACCCTCCTCCCGAAGGCCCCACTGCCGAATGAAATCCACACACTGCTCTACCAGCATAGGGGCGAGCTTGTTCCCATAACGGCGCTCATATCGCACAGTTTCCTCCAACTTCTGACCAAAGATCCCTGAAACACAAAATGTTTCATGTTTAATGAAACCAGAACGATAAACGCCAGTGCTACAAAAAAATCTGCAATGATGATTCTGTTTTTACAATATTTTTTAACTAACTTTGTTTTAAAACAGTTCGTAGAAAAATCATTTATATTAGGCGAACAAACCTTTGATCACCAGGAGTTCGTATAAAATTGCCTGAGAGCAGCGTTTCTTATTACAGACGCATATAATTTGGTTCTGTTTCTGCAGCTAAATTATTTAGGCCATGATTTCTAAAATGACAAAAAAAAAAAAAGTTATGTTTCATCCTTTGAAATACTGTTTAATATCCTGCACTGTTTAACTGTCTCTCTTAAAGTGAAGGGAGCATTTTTCAAAGAATCAGAAAAAAATATATTAGTCTCGCGTCTGCAGCTTAAGGCACATCAAAGAGAGCAGTTAAATCGATTAAAAAAAAATTTTCTGATATGGCTGGCTGGGCTGTCCAAGCAAAAAGTATGTACACCCACAAAGCCTCAGTCTGATGACTGTAACTTCCTGCTGAGCACCTCTCGCCTTTTGTCTGCGGCAGTCGCTGCAGAAAAAAATAAAAAAGGGACTGATTTCCATTTGCAGCCGTCTCATGTGGATGCAACACAAGAGGGGATTAAGGCAGCCTTCCTGAGAGATTTAGATCTGCATACTTTTCCGGTCTCCAGATACAGACAGAGGCTACTCACACACATGCACACACGTGATACGACAAGGTGCCGTACGGAGACTGAATCCTCCGGAGCTTATCAACCTCCACGTGCTTTTGACAACATTTCAACGAAGCATGAAAGTAAAATAAAACTGGTGTTATGTAAAAATTGTGCTTTGATTCAGTCATTTTGGTACAAGCATATGGGTTTGTTTACTTAATTTAGAGTATGTTTTCTTTTACTTAAATGCAAAGTGTTCATTTCTTCAGGTTTCTCAATCAAAACAATGAAAACAAAAGATGTAGTTCAATGATGTCATAAAGTAGTGTGGGATCATGGGATTTGTTTATTTTTACTGTTAAACAGCTACCATTGCAGATGACAATCTGAGTGTCTCGACAGAAATGTTAATGGACGAGATAATTTAAATAAATTTTTATTCAAGTTGCTTTTATTCACGTTTGCTGACTGTCCTCCTCTCTGAGTGGTGTTAGCCCAAAGTTAGCTACAGGTGACAAAAGGAAACACACCATTACCTTGAATAAAATGACAGATTTCTCTAAATTTAAACATTGTTAGAAACATTTAAGATACTGTGAGTACAAAATATATATGTGAGTATAAAATATAACAAAGATATAGACATCTTGATGCTGAAATATTACATATTGCACATTTAACTGGTGCAAATGCTTCAATACACTTTTCAGTAGACTGAAGTGGTTTGCAAAGACATACGGCTGCTGTATCACTCGTAACATGACGGCATGCTGTCGTACTCACCCCTCTTGAAAGTGACACAACTTGTGAGCTTCCGGAAGAAACACCTATTAATATATTTGTGATAAGATAACATACCAGAGGTGCAGAACTTAAAGTGTCTGCATTTTAACATTTTACAAAAAACAGCTTCCGGTTTTGCAGCTATTACAGACGGCAAAAAAATTAATAAGGGTGAAGAATAATTAAAATGAGATGCATCAGTCTGATAGCAGGCCCGTCAAGCTGTCTTCATTTCCATCCCTCAGAAAATGTTTTTAATCATCTTTAATTAGGAAAGAGCTGCTCAGAAGTTAACAGTGGAGTCTTGTGTTGTTCCCTGTCTCCTCTGGCTCAGTCGCTTTAGGGATTTTTTTTCCACTTCAATCTTTACAGCAACCCAAATAAGACAAAAACAGTAAACAGCCACAAATCCCCAAGAAACATGTGAAGCTGTGTATCCATTTTCCAAATCTTAGTCAGATCAGAGTGAAATATAGATAAGTAAAGGTCCCCAAAGTGAAGAATGATAAATATCCTGAAGTATCGAAAAGAGCATCAGAGAACAAAATGAGACTGTGGTGACTGGATGAAAACGAGGTCATCTCTCCAGACGTTCTGGTCATGAGTCTGGGAATGTTTTCCCGGGGTCACATGTAACTCTGTGTGTGTGTGGACCGGCTTATGACGAGTGTGTGCATGTGTTTGTATGTATGTTCGCTGTTCCCCATTGGACTGGGCCGTACCACAACCACAAAAGAGACCGAACACACACCTCAAGTCTGAGAGCACTCAGCACTTTCCTTTAACACTTGGAGGGTCTGTCAGCTACTTGGACCGACTGCTACACACACACTTATGTCTAAACACACACACACGCACACACACACAGAGGGGTCCACACACAAAAACACACTGACTTAAACCTTTCCTTTTTCCTCTTTTTCTATTTCCTCTTCTGTGATCAAAGAAAAATCCTAAAATATGAGATGTGATACTGATACAAACACCTTCATTACTTTACTAAAGGCTTTGGTTACATTTATAGAGACATTATACAGTGAGAAGTAACAAGTTCAACTGTGTGCAGATTATACACTAACTAACCAAAGTTTTATATGGCATCTAAATAATCCAAAAAAATGTCTATAAATTAACTTAAAAAGAGGAGAGGAAGAGTTAATGAATGTATGTAAGAAAAAAATGTAAATTTATGTTTCTATGCTGATCTAAAGGAAGGGTTCATACAATGTTTGACCATTAAATTAAGCAAACTAAAGCTGCCATTAAACCCTTCTCTCACCAGCTCACAGCGTACTTTCTCACTGCTATTTTGAACTGAAATTCACATACTAGAGCTTTACTGTGTGCTGTGTAAAAAAACCTAACATTTCAATCTACCAATATATGAAGACATTCCATGTGAAATGTAAATCACAAGACAACTTTTTGAAAATCAAATAGCACAGAAAGATGCTTTTTAAAGGAAAAGAACTCCTATTACTTAAGTAGAAGTTAAATTACTACATTTTATTCTATTCTATTTGATTTTATTCTCGTGAAACCAAAGTTAGGCTAAACTCCAAAAGTATTATTCTAACTATGTTTCAAAAAAGAAATCACATTGTGTGAGTGTTTTGCTTGCTATCTTTTAAAATTCATTGTATTTATAGAAAGCAAAAAAGTTCTCAGATTCTCTTTTTGTGTCAATTTGGAGCTAAAAGGCAGACAGATAATGTAATGGTTATGTAATCTGACGTCCCTCAACTATCACAGCAGCTCAACATCTGTTTGATAAACTTTGACAGATTAAAGACCTCAAGCTCACATCACTTCATGTTTGAGGAGCTTCAGCAGAAGTCGTGCCAAGTGTGAAGAACTCTGATCCATAAACAGGTAAACATCACGTTACTCTAAAGTTCATTTATCTGTGTTACTTTAAACTGAACATTGACTGTAAATTTGTTAAAAAAAAAAAAAAGGTTGGCTGTTTAATGTTTTTGAAGCCAGATTGAAACAGACGTGACGTGTCGGAAATACAATGGTGGTTGGAGGTGGATGTCTGCAGTGAAAAACTGAATTCAAACCAACAAGTTGTGGTCTAAAATGACTTTTGGAAAATATTATAATGACCTCCACCGTTACTGAATGTCACCGCAACACAATACTGACACAAAAATGGATACAAGCCACAATACAGTCATAAAAAATCCTCCAAATAAGCAGACTGGTACACACATAAGAAATGTAAGAATAGTCTGAGCAATGGTACATTAACTGCAAAGCATTAATTCTACAGCAGCAACATTTTCAAAGGTTAAAATTAAAATGCAAACTCTCTACAAACAAACAATAAGTAATTACCATGAAACAAATCTCCAAAGATCCAGATGGAAAGGCCACAGCTGCACATCTCTCAAAGGTCTGACTTCAAACTCTGTCTTGTTCAACTATTTGTTCGAGCTGCACAGTAATTAATTCAACATCATAGCAAGTGTTCGGCACAACATGACAGCAAACCCATCGGGGGCTCCGAGCTCTTCTGTGGGTCAAACCGGGGCTTCGTTTTGGGAGCTGCCACTCTGTCTGTCACTCTCTGAACAGAACTTTCAATCACAATCCAGGGGCATTGAGCAGCCAATAGGGGCTCAGTGAGTCTCTGCTGCTACTGCAAAAATGCCTGAAATATGTGTGTGTGAATGTGTGTGCTTTGTATACATAGTATATGTGTGTGAGAGACAGAGGAAGCCCGGCTCCGCTCCAACTTGGAGCCACCTTTCTTGTGGCATCTTTGACAAATGGCTCGTCCTTTTGAAGAGCAGTCAACTGCAATAGACATCAAACTCCCTGCACTGAAAACAGAGGGGCCAGCTCAGCCTCGTCTATTCACTGTGTCACCGAGAGCTGCCCGATCTGCCCGTCCGCTCACAAACGCCGTGCTTGTGTCCAGTTCATACACAATGTAGGCCAATGTCTGCCAGTTAAGTCAATAACAAGCTGTAGCAGCGCAGTAGGAGTCAGGAACAACTTCATGAGAACATCATGCACTTCAGCCGTAAATTAGAGTGTATTTGATGGTAAATACGTTGTTTTTGCTGGTATATTTGATAAATGTACTTGATTTAAACATATTCATTTAATTGTTTACAACCATGAACAAATTTGATGGAAAGTGTAAACAATTAAGCAGAATGATGACACAAAGATAAAAGTAAAGTGATTTAAGCGGCACTAATCAGGTGCTGTTTTAGATTTCACAATTTAAAAGACTAGACAAATATTTCTATTGACTAAAGCTGTTTACACATCTGGTAATGGTGAAGTGAGTATAGTGATTGAATGTAGTGAAACATAGAGAAGGAATAAAGAACACAAACTGTTGCCTTATGTGCCAACATACTCTTTAAACACCTGTTTTAGATAAAGATACAGCTCTGTAAAATTTAGAATAAAATACTGTCAAATATTCTTAATAATTCTCTATTTAAAAAATTAAAATCTGAATGTGTTTGTAGTCACAATATAACTGAATGATAGTTTCTACATATCTATGTAGCATCTTGGCAATAAATTTAGTCTTACCTTAAAATTATCGTTCTACCTCTATAATTTGTCAACGAAAGGATTAAGGTTTCGCTATTATCATCCTGCTCAAGGTAACTTTCGCTCCTCAGTTAAACACAACCTCTGCACTCAGGATACATTTTGTCAGCAGGATAAGAGCACAAAATCAGCACTTATGGTGTTGAGTTTATTGCAGGGAAGGTGGTGGGTTGGTCGCTCGCTCACAGACTGAACGCAAACACTCATTTATCCTCCAGAAAGTTTTACAAGTGACCTCCAAACTGTATATATAAATCTCATTCGCACAAACCAGTTATTAAGCTTTATTCAGAGGCCAAAAACAATGGCTGTTTGCACACTGACCTCCACCAAAAGGAGCCCATATGACCCTGCGGATCGTCTTCACCCAATCCTCCATGTCATTCTGGGTGCTGGCCATAAGAAGGTAGGTCTCATGGTTGGCTGTCATCCGCTCTCTGTCTCCCCCTGTTAAAATATAAGAGACACAAAATGGATAATTTAAATATCCTGTAGACAGAAACCAGCCTCTCTCTGGTGGCAAAACTCTCATTGCTAATTCATTTTTATCAGAACTGCATCGTTTTCCAGAGTTGTTGCTCGTCTTCCAAGGGTCCTAATTAACACATCAATCACAACAGAGATTATTAATATGTATTACAGTAAAAGCCAAAAATAAAGACCAGAAAACAAATGAAATAACACACAAAACAATAAAGCTGATTAATAAAGCAACAAAAAAAGAAAAGACATCTCTGAATGGCTATAAAGGCGTCTGACCTCCTGCAGACCAACATAGCACTGAGTTTAAATGTCCTTGGATTACAGCAACACATTTCCCTTTTAACTCGCCTGCAGCAATAAATCAAAAGAAATGCTTGTGTCTCTGAACGTAAGTGTGTGTTACATTTCAGGCAGGCTCAGCTATCCCGGTTCAACTTGAGGATAATAGCCGCAAACCCTCTGTCATGTGACCCCCGGCCAGATTGAAGTGGAGGATCTGGACCAGTTTCACATGAACAGTCTGATTGCTGTTATTTCTTTGACAGCAGAACCAATTTTCACTGCTCCACCTCAGCTTCATAAAGATGAAACAAAACTAAAACAAGGATACACGGTATTTTATAGAGATGCACCTGCTGTATTATGAGAGGAGATGAGCTTAGGAGACAAATGGCGTGTCACACAAGCACTGAATTATTCATGACTCTGACCACCAGGGATCCTGCTCCATTGATTGGAGCTCAGGATGAGATCTGCGTGTTGCATGCAAAAATTATTTATAGACTGCAACAACACAACATGAAACGGCAGCCAGCAAAGATCAGGTTTACCGAGATGAAGTCCTAATGACTTGGAATGAAACAAAACTGATTCTGGAACGGATACAGAGTGAGAGAGAAGTCCATGAACACCAAGTTCATTATTTTCCAGAAATGTTCTCATCTCCATCTGTCAACAAATCACAGTATTAACATAGAAAGTCATAGCTATAATTGTCATGATTAGCTGAATTTGGTAAGAAGCACAGTTCAGAATAATAATTGATGAGTAATAATTGATTAATAATTGATTGATAATTGAATAATTGATGGATTTGGGTTTTTTTGATTGGTCAGAGGTGTTAAATGGTCAGAGAGCAAAGTTTATTCTGAACTCAACTTACTCAAGTCAACCTGCTTTTATCAGGTAAAAATAAATCTGTTTCTTCTCATCCTCTAATGTATTTTTTGAAAGAAGTTTAGTTTATTTGTTCATCCTTAATGACATTTTGAAATAGAGTGAGCTTTAACCTTGAAATAAAAAAAAACAGTAAAGAGTTGAAAACAAACAATATTATTGAATTACATGAGGAATGTGTGTAGCCCAGCATGCACTAGGGTTATAGATGTATAGACATAAATAACATATGTATGTTTTTTCAGTTAGTGTAATCAACACTAATCAACACTGAGCTTTATGGTGCATATGTCTTTTTTTTTCATAAGCCTTTAAACTAGCATTTTGTATTCAACAATTCAATTGGCACTTGTATCTTATACCTTTATATAACAAAAACAAAATAATCTCTAACTCTTTGCACTGTAGCACTTAATATCCTTTTATTCTTTTGTATACAATAGATACACTCCCAATTTAGAATGATTTATTTCTTGCACAAACATGATTTAAAATACCTGTAATTCGCTTTAAAGTAAAGCATCAAAAGATTGTACATACTGGGTTCAATCTAAAACCTCTTTGTCACGATCGAGCTAACAGTGAAAAAACCTGTAGTTGTGCAGGTCTGGGCTTAAGGACTTGTTGCTCTGACAACAGTTCCAGATGAATTTTAAACCAGCTTTGAATAACTGGGTTATGCCCGCACAAAGGATGGGGCCCAAAGCTGCTATATTTGGAGCCAAAGTTTGCCAGTGAGATTGCTGCTCCCTGTCAGTCTTGATGGGATCTCATTAGGAGGAGGCAGATGCCGGTGTTTGCCCTGAGTGGCACCCTACGTGTCTGCAATGTTTATCCACTATAGTCTCCCTTCACAAAAAAAATATGAAAACTCGAGCGACAATTACGAACCAACAGCAGATGCAGAGGATGCGTATCGGAGAGTCAAACAAGGCTTCAGGTGGGGAGTTACTGCACAGTAAATGTGAAACTGGAGCTGATTTCAGACATTCAGTATCATTATGCTGCCATTTTGTAACATAAAAAATGTAATTTCCCCAGCATAATGAAATGCAGCATGGTGTACTAAAGTCTGTAAATCCTCCATATGTAGCAGATAAAATTAGTACTTCAGGCTTTTTCCAGCATTGCACAACTTTCACCTCAGTGCATGAAAGCATCAACAGGTAGTAATACAGTTAATGTATTAAATGAGACTTTTTTTGTTTGGCATATTGGGTAAAAATGATGGTGTATTTCAGTATTCAGTATTCTCACAAATCTTTCTGCATTAACTTCAACATAACTTTTACTTTTCCACTTTTAATACTGTTGCAATTGATTAATGTAAATTTTGGGAAATGAGAAATTTTGATGAGCATTTATTATGATTTTTGCAATATTTTAGGATATTTTGTAGACTTAGTGGAGGATTAATTGATATTTTCAGAATATCCATCAA
>JAPZDV010000011.1:16031376-16065335 GCA_029814665.1 Acanthurus lineatus | reverse complement strand
TTCAGAATATCCATCAATAATGACAACAATGATTAGTTGCAGCTCATTAAATGTCCACACTTTTATAACCAATCGACACAAACTGATTCGTTCTGATTTCGTAACATTTATATTTTAAACACAATCAACGATGACTTTTTCTGCTCAGGTTATATATTTGGTTACAGCCACATAATAATAATAATAAAAGCTAATGAATGCCGCTGTTGTGGCTTCACAATATAATTGCAGCCTTTACTATCCATCCCTTCATCCAAACTGTGCCTGTAGCAGTGCATTAGTGCGGATGTCTAATTAAAGCTTGCACATGCAAACTGTCACATTAACAACACTGAAGTTTTGACCCATATTGTGATTTGAGTCCAGGAAGCGAGCTCTTCCTCTAAACAGCAGGCTAGTGCCCTCAGTTCCTGATCCAGTGATTAGTCACTACCCGCCATTGATTTGTCCTCAGGGCTCCCATTAATTACACTTCACATGGATTAGACACAATTGATTCACTTTGTCAATCACGCCGCCCTCGTCTTTAAACACGAACATACAAACAAAACATCTGGTTTGAGCTGCATCTGCATTTAAAAATGAATTAATTTCTGCTCGTATCTGAACATTTTAGTCCATTCATGAGTGAAAGGTAAACAAAGAGGCAGCTTCAGCTCACCTCTCAAAGTGCAGGAATCACATCCACGCTGTCATCATCTCACCCGAGACGCGCAACAGATTTTCCAACGATGCAAATGTTGTCAACAAACACAAATCGGCCGGTAAACGTGCAGCTCACTTCCAGTCGCACATGTGAGTTTCTCTTCATCCGTCGCTTCAAAAACACTTCGAGACAGCGCTTCACGTTTCATTTATCAAGCCCGAGTCCTCCGTCTGACAAACTCCTCACAGCGGCAGATAAAATCATGGGTTTAATTCAAACAGCGACACAGAAAGAGAGGAAGACAATTAGCCATCGATGTGTCGGTGTGTCCACTGTGTGTGTGTGAGAGAGAGAGACCGTGTGAGACCACCAGGGCCGTGCCAAGCTTTTTCTGGGTCTGAGGCAAAGTAGCTCCCAGCCCATGTTTCCTGCTGGAAATGTAAGACTTTAAACATTGCACACACATGTAGAGCCCCGTTTCATTTTTTTTTAGAAAGGCTAAGTAATTCCCTAAGAGAGCTGGGGACTGTAGTTTTTAAAGAAAAGTAACCAAAACAATAATTACTTGTGCATTTATTCTAAACTATGTCTAGCAGTGAATTAAAGCCTGTTTAGCAATTCATATTAAAGTATTGTAATTATGACTTATTGCTTTAATTTTTGAGTCTTTAAGAGTCAGACATGTGAGGTTCATATCAATCAACAATCTTTATTTCTATTTAGCTACAACTGACATCTTAAGTTATCTTGTTACAGCATAAGCAGGTTATTTTTACAATAAAATATGAAGTTGTACATGGGGGAAATGCATTTTTTCATAAAATATGCATCTGATCTGTAGTAGTAGTGCAAACACTACTGTCAATATCTTGTAATAAAACAGAATAGGCATATTGATGCATCAGTGTTGAGAAAGTGGCACATTTCCATTTAATTTATGGATTACCTGTCCTGTTTTCTGTGTGATAATCAATCACATTTGTTTAGAAAGCTTAATTATGCACACTTTTGCTCAAAATGTCATATTACTTAACCTTATGCCTGACGCTTGTTTGTTGACCACTGAAGTGAGTCTGTCAGACTGATTTCACAGTGACAACGATTAGTCCCACTGACCAATTTGGCATGCAGAGGTATCTCTGTGACAGGCACCTCAGGCACCCTGACAGCTCTCTTTGCACTGATAGTCATGCTAAGTAACTGTAATCCCCCTGAGAGTCCTTTTATTCACAATTAAAATCAATCAGCCTCTTAACACAGAGTCTGTGTTTCCACTACTTGCATGGAAAGATGGTATTTCCTCTTGGAAACAACGGTTGTGAAGCTGTTTATGAAGCGTGCAACAGGATTATACAGCATACCACGGCTATTACAACACAGTCCTGTTCCTCCTGCCGTTTCCTGTTGATGCTCAGCTTTCTTATACGGTGGCTGAATGGGCCACTTGATGCATGAAGATGGGTGATATTTCAAACTCACTTAGCATGTCACAAACTTTGACCAGACCTCAGACAACTGTTATTATAAGAGCAGTGAGAGAGCATACTGATCGTTTGCTACCTAATTACCCATCTTTAGGCATGTAGGCCCCATTGCTGGTGTTAATGGAAGTATCCATCTTTTGCAAATACTGTGGTAGACACTTCTTCATGACAGAAACAAGTTTCATGAGCAGCAGCTGTAAGGGCTTTAATTTTCAGGTTTTTGAGTTAATAGCAAACTAGAACTTTTGAACTAGAGTTCAAAAGATAACGATAAATCACATTACAGTCTGTCTTTGTCTGCCTTTCCAGACACGTACTTTTACCGTCTGTCAGAAATGTGTTAGTATGCTTTCATTCAAAAGCCTTGCCTTGTGTTTCATTAAACACAGACTTAAATGCAGCAGCTGCAGCGATTGAGTCATCACATTGTGAATGACATAGGTGCTGTAAACTGCTCCAAGCATTAATGAATAATGTTCCATTTGCAAACCTGGCAAAGATTATTATTTTTTTCTACAGCACTTCTTCTTTCTTTCTTTTCTTTCTTTTTTAAACCAAAATTCAATAATGATTTTACAGTCCACAAGAGACTTTTGTTTCGCCTAATCACAAACACACAGCATTCCCAGATAACAAGCCATTGTTCCCTGATATCAGACACATGAAGGTCAATCAGCGATCTGACTCCAGACCAGAATCACATTAGATAAAACATAAAGAGAAAACCAGGGCATTCATCATGATGAAAAACAAATAGTAGCTTTTCAATCCCTGATTTGCAACTTTCTCAGCCATTAAGATTTCATTGAATTAAGCATAAACTGCAGAAAGATTAAAGCTTTTAGATCAAATATCATCTTGTTGCTTGAGGGTAAACTTTTCATGTCTGTCCACCAAATAAAATGACTTGAGGCCCCCCTTTGACAGATGCTTTACCGGCTGTTATTAAGCTGCCTGCGAGCATTATTCTCCTCCACAAAATTCTCAGACTGCTCGTAGTGCGAATGACACTAGGGCTCTAAAAAAACTCTCAATCATCGCTTCTTAAATGAGACCAATCCTAGCAGGAGCTCGCTGCCAGAGACAGTCGTGGGGCTTCGCTCATAGCACGACTGTACCTGAAGAGACAAGCGTGACAGCTGTCGCAATTCCCCTGATTCACCACGCTCCAGCACACCGCTCCAAACTTTCATAAACTCAGCAATGAACAATTGTCAGCTCCACTGAGGCGTGCAGACTAGTATTTCACAGGACAGCTTACATTAGAGAAAGTATATAGATCGAGCTTCTTTATTCACCTTGAGACTTCATAAAAAAAAAGTTGAGAGAAAAGGGAAAATGCCACACCCTTTCAATTCTCTACTGTGATTCCACTGACAATATTCTCTGCAATGGAGCACCGACTAAAACGACACCTTTATTTATACTAACTTCTGCTATTTACATACCGGAAACATTGTACCCTACATCGAGCCGCAGAGAGACCACAGAGAGGTGGTTAATACATTCAATCTTCAAAACTTTAGCACTAAACAAAGGAAATACATCACTTTAATGACCTGCATGCACTCTCTCTCATTAAAACACACCTCTGAATAGTCACATAGAACCACCTTTCAAATCATAACATATTACTCGCACTGTTTAAGTTATCTCTAACTTTTCCTTTATTTAAAGTCGCTCTCTCTCTGTGTCATAATTACTATGTGAGTTGGGTTGGGTGCAAACGGCCAACAACTGTTCATTCCTGTGTTGACCACCGGTTTTAATAAGTGGCCAAACCCAGCTGCAGACTAGTCTTTAACTAATGGCTGAAAACAGGTGGGAGACAACAAAGGATCCCACTGTTTTGTAATTGCTCACAAATACCTGGAGTCTAGATAAACTTCACTCTGACCTGAATCTCTCTCTGGGAGTGGGTATACGTGTACAGTGCTGCTTTGGATGATAGATAACGGAATGAATGGATTAATTTTGTTAAGATTACAGTATTAAGCTTATACTGGTGGGATACTACCATTGTGAAAAACTTTCTGAGACTGCTTAAACCATAAAACGTGACATAACTATGAACATGTCCACTGTATTACTTGATTCTTTTAACTAAAAGTGCTGCAAATTAGATGAAAATATTACAGCCAAATTACAGCCAGAGAAGGTAGCTTAGTTTTGTGCAAAGATATTGTCATTTACATAAACCCAAGTAAAACTAAAAGTGTTAATTAAACATTTGTGTTTTACACACAATATAATATGTTCAAATTTAAATTTAGTGCTGGTAGGCATATTTACCACCTTTGAATGGAGCCAGCTAACTGCTTCAACCTGCCTCCAGTCTTTATGCTAAGCTAACTGTCTTCTGGCTTTAGCTTTTCATTTATTGAAATGGTGTGAAAATGGTATTAATCCCTTCATCTAACTTTTGTCCAGAATGTAAAAAGCATATTTTCCAAACTGTAAAAATATTCATTGTTACACTGTTGTTAACATGTAGGTTTATTATAAAACTAACTAACAAAGGTACAAACTGAGTCCTTATTTTCAGAAATAGTCCAAAAATATGACAAATTCATGAAAACCTTATGCTGACCTCATAGCATGGGTCTAACAATAAAAAATGTCAGTTTGTTTTTGTTTGGTAGACATAACCATTTGAGACAGATAAAGTGCTACAAAATATCCTAAAAAAGAGTCAGTTAGCTCACTCTGAAGTGGAAAACATTTTGTGGAGGACTTGTTGAAAATGTCAGGTTCTTCCAGACTTCATTGTGCTGCCTGCCAAGTGAAGGAAGCAGCTGCCACTGGCCCAGAAAACAATGCAGACACTGTAAACTACCTTGTTTAGCTTGAAATGACAAAAATATGTCAAATCTCTGTGTGTATGTGTGTGTATTTGAGGAGATTAAACAAATACATTCGCTGTCTGTTCTCTCTTGTCTTTAAGTCTTCTTGTTTGCATGCAGGGGCAAGTTGAGATTCAATATTGTGTCTAATGATAGTCTTCTCAGAAGTCCGCACATCATAAATACCTCCAACAGAACAGGAAGTCAGTCAGCGAGCGACAGGCCAAACTACAAAGCAAAATGTTTGTTCATTCATACAGATCGATGACGAGGATTACAAAGTAGGGGGGAAAAACCCAGTTTCCTTTTTCATCTTTGGTTTACAAATGACTCCCTTAAACAGAGTTTCATTCATGAGTGATATCACCTCCAGATGATCTAATCCGTCTGCAAACTGCAGCTGTTACAACAAAGAAGTCTGTAGTAAAGACATGAGTGTCTGTTTGGAGAAATGCATCCATTCAGCCGCGGTAAGAGAGATACATAAAGCTATCAGCAGACTCAAAATAGTCAGATAACACACCTATTATATATAGTTACCTTGATGTGAGGATAGTAAATCAGATAATCCATACTGTGGTAAACTATGAATCGCCTGACGAACCATCTCCATGTCTCCTCCACACGCCTGAAATGAAGCTCCCTGAATGGCTAACAAAGTCCCGGCCGCCTGGGTTAACTTGAGGACGGGAGTTCCTGACTGAGGAGCTGCTCTGCCAGTTTTTGGCCTGGCTGAGAATGAGTGAGTGAGCACAGCTGAGAGGGTGTGAAAGAGAAAGGAAAGGAGGGGAGGGAGGTTTGAAGAGGGGGTTGGGGAGTCACACACACACCCACACACACAGTCACACACACACATGAATACTTCTCTTAGGCACTGTAATGGAAACAATAGGCAGATCTCTGTGAAAGCTTGGGTTTAGAAAGGCCACTGGTTTGACACAGGGCATGACCCCATAAGCAAACATGAGATGTCCCATTCACACTGCAGTGCTTTGTTAACATCTTGAACCACAAACTGTTCAGAGCATAATGAAGTAATATCGACTTTTGGCGTGTAGAATCAAAAAAGCCTCAATTAAAATTTATAGAGGGTATTAGTGTGTATACAGTCTCTTCAGAATCAATCAAGCAGTTTGCAAAAATCTGCAGGAACTGATAGAAAGTTTTTCAGTTACCAGTACAGTCCATCCATAGGGAGCTGGTTCTCCCAGTATTGGCACTAGCACGATGAATATCTGAGGTCAGGTAGTCATAGTTTGTTACCCATTTTTAGATTTAAATGATAGAAGAGATGTGAGGTAGAATCTTGAGCCATTTATAAAGCCTGAGTGCTATTTGTGGTTTTACCAGCTTCTTAAATCATAATAATTATCCTTATAAGTTAAAATCTTTAGATGGTTTTGGACTGTTAGCTAAATAGAGTGCATAATTTAAAGACTTCATAGGTGTATTTAAGCCTTTTTGATTAGGTATTTGTCAATAAAGTTTTTTTTCTCTTGGGTTGAAACAAAAAATCTTAAGACTGCCCCGATTATCTGACATTTTGTAAAATAAAGGAAATAAAAACAATTATTAGTTGCATCCCTACATGTAAATCTGCTCCTAACTTCCATAAAAATTTTATTTGGCTCGTTCACATCCAAAAAGTCTCTAAATTCTTATTGCAAAGGAGTACTTTCTTTTTGCTGCACGTCTGCAGCTACATCTTCCCATGTTTCTGTTCCAGGTGTCCTGTTTCCCCTTGACCCCCTGTAAGGTATCCATGGCAAACTCTGTTCCAGGTGTCACGGTGGTCCTGGCCTGTCAATCGACATAATCTGAAGGCAGACACCACAACATTAGCCTCCACCTGAGTCCCCACGGACATTGTCTGGTGGAGAACACAGACTCCTTAGAGTTACTATAGCTATCAATTACCATCTGAGGCTGAATGAGTAACAAAGTGAACAGGAGCTGGGAGGTCAAAGGGGACAAGGGCTGTTTGGCTCTACTGTCCCTCAGCAGGCCCCCAAAGGGAAGAAGGTGATCATAGCCTCAGAAAATGGAGAATAATGGGCACATCAACTCTAAATTCTCTGAATTCTTTGGTGCTGAAAGCTGAATATGATACCCTGACTACTTTGGTCCATGATCTAGAAGATTATCCACAACAGTGCAAATCTTTAAGTTTGAAAAAATCTGTTTCTTAATATTATCTTTGACAGAAAAAATTGATTTGTTCACTTCATATTGTCTCCTCTGTTCTCACACAAAAGGTAGCGATCTGCCCTGGTCAAATGCAGCTGTTAGGTTTGAGTGAGAACAGTTTTAATGAGTCGTCAGGAGGACAGTCGGGAAGCAATGGGTCAGTCCGTTCATGGAGGTCACAGGGCTGTCAAAAAGCCAAGAGTCTCTGTCCTGATTTCATGCCAACTAAATAAAGAGCTATGTCTGTGTGTCCTGCCAAGGCTGCTGTAAATATACCATTATGTAAGGGGAATCAATTTCAACAAACAGGGCTCAGACTTGACTTACAGTTCAGAGCTTATGTCAGAACACAGGTTAACACGATAATTATAAAGACTAGGAACTAATACCTCATACATGCCTTTTTGTGTGTTTTACTACAAACACAGCATCTTTCTAACAATGCTGTTTTCTTGTTCCACTGTAACTCTGACAAGCGAAGAATACAGTGCATAATGTTATGATGGATTATACGCTGTATCTTAAGCTAGTTTCAAGTTTCCTAAAGTTGGAGTTCATGCTTCACTGAAATAGAAACCAGCAGAGCCCTTCAGGGCAGGAAATCTGAATCAAACACTTGAAAATAAACTAGGTTTTGTTTTGGAAAATGGCCGTAAGGGGTGTTATTTGTTTATAATATCCTAATGTGCTTGCATAATACAACAACAACAGAAACAGAAAGCAAAACCAATTACAGAATGATCTCTTAATATTTGACTTGGTTTTAAAGTGTTTTAAAGCCAAACTGACGATTGTAAACATAAATATCGAATGACATTCATGGAGGCTCTCAGTCACTAGCATGAAACCACAAACATTCTTTTCCATCTATTTATTTCAGTGGTGACTTGCGGTATAACGTGAGATTAATTCTAGACTAATTCCAAACATCTTTTAACTATGCACGACAACACTTTGAGGTTTGTTAAAATACCAAAATCCTTACGAGTGAACCATTTAGACCGCCGGCAACCTCAGCGACTACTGACTGGAGGATTAATATCCCATTAAAATGTTAGGAGTGTTGAGTTTTGGTGAGGGTCGGCAGCTGTTGTCACTTGAACACTTGCACGCAATGCAGGGAGGCTTAAACATTACAACAGTATTACAGAGTGACTTGTGCTTAAGAAGAGGCCTCTGGAAAGGTGCAACTGCTCCAAGACTAAAACCTCAAGTATCCTGGTTTCATCACCATCAGTGAATTCATATTTCATGTTTAGCTGCATGCACTTAAAGATGCTATATGTCATGTTTTAGCCCCTGATTACAGTATAATTTCCAAGAAACTCTCATGACAAGAGTGAGGCTAAAAAATTTGCTCACATACTGTACTATATGTTTGACCCAGTCTTAATTGATGGGTCACAATTTAAAGTACAGTGTTTGTAATTTAAAGGTCTGGCAGTTAGCATTCCTGGTTTTCACTGAGGTGGCCCAGGTTCAACTCCTGGTTTGGAGTCAACATTCATTTTGCTGCCATACACTCCCGTACCTCCATGATTTAAACTAGACATCAACCCTCCACATATAGTACACACTGCTAATTTTATCTTTTTATATGCATCGTGCTGTAATTGGCGCTTAAATGTCACATTTAGCAATTTTAAAATAATCACACACTCTGATGGACTGCAGTGTGTTTGACAGAATAAGTGTTCATATTTTTATCACTGTACTATGTCCCTGTGTGTTTGTTGTAAAATATATGTGATGTTGTGTGTAAAACATGTTGGCATCCTTACGGTTATGTGTGTAAACATATCTCACTATGACAGATGACCAATTCGACAAGTGTATATCATGCACTCATGGCCTTGAGGCAGTAAATCAGCATGACGTCCATGCCAAAAATGTATACTCAGTGTGCACTCTGTGTACTAAAACAAACAATCTCCCACCATGTTTGTCTGACTTTCAAATTTGTTTGGATTTAGATACAAGATATCATCAGTCAAGCTTAATGCACACACACTTTCCTCTGTATGACAAATTTTAATTGTGAAGGGTGAGATTTAAGTTGGTTTTTTTTCCTGTAGGATAACATGTCATTCACCTTTTTGTTTACAAATCTTTGAGATATTACAGCTAATTGCTACGATAAATAAAAGATAAAACATTCAGTAACATTTACGTTAAAAGGAAAAGATGTAGACAAACATCCTGGCACTCATGGAAGGGAGTGAACCTCCCTTTATCCATGCCAGAGGTTGAAACAAGGAGTGGACTTAACAAAGTACACGTTGCTCTGCTCACTAATACCATCTAATATCACCTTTCAGCACTGATGAGCGCTTCAGGGCAGATGCACACCTGCACTCCCCACAGCCAAAATTGGTAGGTAGAGCCAGCCTGGCCTTTTGGGAAAGCCCTTTGAACCTTTCAGACAGGGTTATAGAAACTTGGCTTCTGGTTTATTGCGTGACTGGAGGCAGACCAACTTACCCACAGTCTGTCTTTTTCCATGAGAACCAAAGAGAACGAAGGAGGAGGTGCGATAAAAAATTAATTTAGGTCGCTCAGTCTCGGTTATGCCGATAGTGGAAACACTGACCAGTAAAATGATAAAAAAAAAAAAGTAAAGAAAGGAAAAACCCTGTCAGCTGGGTCTTGAGAAATGTTCCTCTCATGATTTTTCATTCACCTGAAGTAATTTCATCATTTAATGAACTCACTCTGGTTATGTGTCACGGACGCATTAATCAACGTTTTCATTTGCTGGATTGCTTTCAGAAATTGAAGAGCCTGTCAGAGGTGAGCATTATTGTGATAGAAAGTAGAGATAAATCTGACATTCATCAATCACTGCACTGCATGAGCCTTTCCCACCGCTTCATATTTATACGCAGAGACTGATGAGGTGGAACGTGGAATAAGTATGACGCCATTTTTTAAGTGCAAAAAAAAGTGCATGTGTTTCTAGAGCTGAAGCATCTGTGTCTCTGTCTAATAAACTCATGCTCCCTGCCTGTGCCAGTTAGCTCTATGTCTGTCTCTGCACACATATCTGTGTGACGGCCAAAGTCAGACGGCATGCACCGTAAAACTCTCTGTTGACTCGCTGCCCGATTATTTGGACAGCCAATGGACAGTGGCCATCGGCTTCGGCAAGATAAGCGTGTTTTCATTTTGGCCACCGCAGCAGTCCTGTCTGCGTTGCCGCTCCACATCCACGTTGTTTTCTCTGACAAAGCTGGCCAAAGCACTGCTGGCCTGAGAGGGCTGCAGTGCAGGGCGAGCTGGGTCAAAGAAAAAGATTGGTGGTGATCTAAGTGGAGAGACAGAGAAATGCTGACGATGAGCTCGACTCTTTGTGTGTTCCAGCGTGCGTCGCTGAACTTCTGCTGATGTCGTTCGGTCTGTTCTCTTGGCTCAAACTTGGGTTATAAATAAAGCTTTCATCAACTGCAGTCAATACAGTCTCAAAGTTAGCCTTCCAAACTTGCATGTAGTGGTTTTTAAATTAGCTCAGAGTTGTTTTGCAGTGTAGCACAGATAAACATGAACTTAGTAGGATCAGTGTATGTAGTGTTGATGACTTAGTATTGAATCTGTCCTTCACCTGTTTTGATTAAGACACAAATGCTCCACGCACTGACAATCTTCACACTTTCCTGATTTTGATTAGCACAACTGTGCTAAATTGCCCCCCCCGCTAGCTAGTCATTTAGTTTTCTCTAATTACTCGCTGCCCCATTGGGCGAATAATGAGAGAGATGTGCTGCATTCAACCACCAGATTCTGCAGCATGAAACAAATTGGCCTGTGAATCATTAGCTTGGTTGGGTGGAGAGTTTCACGCTCACCTACTGTGACCTTGAGAAAATAAGTTGCTGGTTGTTCTGCTGTTGTTGATGTGCTTCATGCCACCAGAGACTGTTTTTTAAACTTCAGTATAACCAGGTATGATCCATTTCAGGATGTGACAGGCTTTAATGATGGGATGGATAAGCAGATTGATACCATAAAGAGTGAAATTTTAATTTTCTTAAATTCTAAATGGATATTCAGTTATTTTATCTTTTTACCAAATGTCTAAACCACAAATTTCTCTTTCCTTCTCACCTCCATTGGCAGTTCTTGAAAACTACTTTCTGCCTGAAGATTTTACACATACAGTATTTCTTCTGCACGATTTCTCTCCCATCTGTTGCTTAAGATTTTTTTGCATGAGAACAGCTTTACTGGGATGGATTTACAGGCAGGCTGGGAGCCATGAATTCTGGAGTGTGTTCTGTTATCTGCCTCAAGCAGCCAAGCAGAGTGAAATTTGACCCAGCTATGAGAATGCTTTTTTCTCTAAGCACAATTTTGCTTCCTCTGGCAAGCTTTTTTGAAGCTACGTATCTAGTACGACCACACCTGGGTGGCATTTAAACTACATACATGGTTTAAAAGTACATGCTATTACAGAAGTTATTCAAATGGCTCCTGTTCACACCATTTCTGTAGTGTTCACACTTAATACAACATGGGATAAAACTTCTCAAATATTACATGTTATTTGTGCTTGTAGTGTGTGCTAAACTTTGCATTTAGTCAGACTTTTCTGCAAGATTAAATATGTGATGCTTTCTGGATTTATATTTCACGATTAGCATGATACAGTGCAATGAAATATGAAATATTTAGCATTTACTGCTTAAGAAGCTCTCTGTACTCTGCTATAGAGAAATGTCAGTTTGCTTTGTTAATACCCTGTCCAGCTTAATCCAACTTGAGCTGTATGAAAACATATGCTTTTCAATCTTTATTCTACTGGTTAATGGCATTTTTTCCCCATTACAACAATGAGGGAAGATCATTTGACATGTGCAACATAAGATACAAAAAGATGTTAGTTGAGGGGAACTGGTGGCATCTCTGAAAGAACTGCTGGTGGTAAATTGCATTGTGGGTAATACAGGGACAGAGTCTTATGTGTAATGTGTATATGTGTAATAAAAGGGTTTTATACTTAAACAAAAGGGTTACTGTGAGCCCTATGGGATTGTTTGAGTAAAATGCTAAATTAGCGTCTGATTGCTATGTCTCTTGACATTTTGCTAATTTTTTTTAATGTTTACAGAAAGTTTTTTGTCCATGAAAGATCTGACGTGTTCAAATTTTTTCTGCAGATATATAGCTGCACCAGATGGAAGCAAGTCTCTAATCTAAAGAAAATTAAATTGCACCATGCACTGATAATTAACAAAATGACACGTTTCAGAATAAAGGAAGATTTTCATCAAGCTCCAAGAGGTTTAGCGCAGAGCTTTGCCCCTCTATAAAAAAACAAAACAAAACATGCCTGCATATAAAATGAAGCATATTGTCAGAAATAACAACTCCAGTATACACACAGCATATGATGTTGGTTTAGTGGACAAATAAAAAGGGAACTGTGGAAATGTCACCACAACAGCAGGAAAATCAGGAATGCAAGTATCATAAACTGCTCGTCTGAGAACACAGCTGCTATAAACAGGAGCCATAAACTGCAACTTGTACAAAAACACCCATCTGAAGACATGATGAACGTGCAGCATTATGAAAAGACATTTTCTCAATGAGAACAGAGTAATTTACAACTCATTTGCAACTAGCTTTGTGTGTCTTAAGTTTAAGACAAGTCAAGCCGTCTGAGAAATCCATACGCTCCTCCCTTCAGTCATAACTGAAACCAAAGACAGTGCAAAGTCTAATAATACCTCCGACATCGTAATAAACACTCCAAACAAGATGCAAATGTTAGTATGCATTACTGTCATGCAGAGAGACAGACCTGGGTTGGAGTTAAGATCCATGGGGTGCAGTGAAACACGTGCCTCCTTCTCAGCTGGAGGTCGAGGAGGCAAAAGCCACGCTGTTGCTGCTGACCGCCGGCCCCCCAGTGCCACTTCTTCATCTGTTCCCGTTCTGTGCCACAGATTTACCTCCTTCTGTTTCTGCTAAAAAACACACTCCACGACTCTCACTACTGTCCTCCCTTCACTCCTCCTCCTCCCTTCGCTCCTCACTTTCCTCCACCTCATATAATTCTTTCCTAAAACTTCATCTTGTTAAGTCAAAGGCAGGTCAATGTGACACACCAATCAGCAGCACTTAGGCAAGTTCAGGCAAAGGCTAATCTGTCTGCCTCTCAGGAAGCCTTTCTTCTACATGTACTTCTGACAAAGAAGCTTAAAGAGCAGAGGAAGCATATTTCTAAGAAGCACACGAAAGACGTGTAGGAGACAGCAGCCAAATAAACCGAGTAAGACAGCAAGTCAAAGGCAAAGATGGTGTGTCTGCTTGTCTTTGAAGGAAGTGAGAGGGGTGGGGTGGGAGCTGGTGGTGGAGGAGGGGGAAGGATGCATCGTAAATCAAGCAGCCCTCCCCAAAGTGGGGACCTGTAAATCTGGCGAACGAAGAGTGGGCACTCGGCCAAATGACTCATCCACAGCGCTCTATAAATACAGGCGCGCAGGGTCGACAAGGCTGCTGCTACTGGTGTCCAAGACACCCTGAGACACTGGAGTTTCTCCCTCATGGAGGAAGGTCTTTAATAGCCTCCTTATCGTTTTTCAATCTCCCCCAGACTTAAAGGCGAACCACAGATCACTGGCTTCCATTAAATGGTGGAGAGCGCCCCATTGGATCAGAGCTCGGAGGGTGATTGAATTTAAAGCCGACACTACCTGTTGGATTTAACTCTGAGGGAAAAAAACGGGGGTAGTAAGGAGACATCTAAATATTTATCCAGACTGAAATCAGTTTACATACCATTGGTCTGAACATTCAAGTCAAGTGTCCCCATCTGACAAACATACTGTAGTCCAGGAGAAACTTCACTGGAGGCCAAAATGTGCCCTCACTGAGACCCGGCCAACCTGATACATGTGGGAGCAGGGGGCGCAGACGAGGGGTTAGAGTGGAAGGCTAATAGAGGAGATTGCTATGTGACATGTCAAATACCGATCCCCTCAATAGGGCTGTTATGTAAGCATCCCAGCTTCCTGCTCTGTCCCCTCTATTGGGCCTGTTTGTGGACTTCGGAGCGTTTCCTCCAGAGGATTTCACTGCCGCAAGCTCTCACACGAAGGAATAATAATGCACAGACACACGAAAGGAAGGAGAAGGTCTGGAATTCTCCTACAAGAGCATAAATGAGAATGAGGCGGATATTTCCAACAACATCAGCCGCATACAAAAGGGTCGTATATTGTTTGGACATGCTGAATTCAACAGTCTCCTGCTTTTTGTCACGTACCTTCTCAAATCTGAACTTTAAACATTTTCATCAGTTCATCAGACAAATTGTGCAGAATGTGCTGTGTGCACGGGTCAAAGAAATGTGTGTAAAAATAACAAAGCCATGTATCGTTGTACCGTTTGTTGTCCTTCACAGCTCAGACATGAAGCCATTTATCACCACAGGCTGCTAGTTTATCATCTTTTTTATGATATGACAGCTTTGTTTGGAGCCAGTGGAGAACGCATCATTAACAGCTCTCCTGTACAATATAAAAGTGTGGCAGGCAACATTGCATGTCCACTCATCCTACACTTTATCCTCTCATGCTGTTATTGCAGCTGCCTTTTCTCATTTAGCTGTTGATCACTCATGGCTTTATGAAAAATGGGCCTCATCATTTACTGTGCAGTTTGAGTCATTATGTTGACTCCCACAGGCTTTGGTCTCATCGCTATAATATATAAACTGCACATTGCAACATTAGAGGACTGTAACCACTGATCAGACCACTGCTGAAGATGTAAAGCCATCAATCATAGTCATGTACTGTTACAAAGTTGTAACTTTCCACTCACAAAACAAGTTGTTTGTTTAACTGTTGCTGCATTCACATTCATTATCTTAGGCAGGAAAACTCAGCATCATCTTTCAAATATCCTCTTAGAACTCACTTTTATCATATGACTCTTTCTTACCTTAAGGTATTGCAACTTTTTCCATCCATTTTCACCATTTTGGATTTTATTTACTAATCTATAACTATAATAAAACTATATCCATAAGAACATTGATATCACTCTTATACTTTTCTGGTATAGCCTCTAGCTGCTTAGCTTAGCATGAAGGCTGGAAACAGTGAAAAAGCAGCAAGCCCGGATCCATCCAAGAAAACAAAATCAGCCCACCAGTACATTCACAATTCACAAACACATTTCTGTTTAGTCCGAACAAAATCCAAAGAGTAAAATCAACAGTTGAGTTTCTTATAGGAGGTTATTATTGCAGTCTCTACTGAACCATGCACTGGCTCTAAATTGGGCCTTTTGGGTATATTTGTGAGTTTTAAGGCCATAGACCCTCTTAAACGCTTGGAAGGGAAGGGTAGATGGCGTGATGTTAAGTTGGTTGTGATCAGTAACCTCACAGCTAGATGCTACTACAACCTACAAACTGGACTTTTAAGAAACACATGAGAGTGTTATCAGTCTACTTCTTCTTTTTCTCTTTTCTTAACAACCATTGCATCCACTTTAGAGATATTAACCTCAACACTCGGCATGTTCCAGCACATTAAAATTAATAACCTGATAACTGTAAAAGGACAATATTTTCTACAAACTTCCCAGACCTTCTGCCTTAATGAGCAGTTCTATGTAAATCCCACACAGAGGGGAGGCATCCTTGTCAGAGAGTCTAATGCCTCCTTTTACAAACATGATCATTAAAACACTCTTTGTGTGTACAATGTCTGAACGTTTCTCTGCTGAAGCTCTGGGAGTCCTGACTCCCACTGCAACTCCTGCTAGATACCTCGGGAAACCAAGTCAGTGACCTTTTACTAGTCTGCAAAGCCACATGTAGTCAGTTTTGGTAAAATCCAAACCTTTCTAACAATATGTGAGAGGGTAAAAAGATGTTGGTTCTGCATTGAAAATCAACACAAGACTGCATTGTTACTTTTAAATCCCTTTGACAGTCAGCCAGAGTTTCCTTCCAGCACCTTGTCACAGTCTTTCAGAGGAGGAGTGTTAAAGTTGTCTGTGATCTGTTTGAGCATGAAATCCCCAAAATGTTACCCTTGCAGCATCTGCCAATACCAAACAATAGAGCTGCTCCTAAATACTATGTGACACTGAGGAGTCTTTTCAATCCAGTGTTATCCAGACAGGTTTCATCCATACCCACAAGGAGATTTTTAACTATCTCAACAAACTGCCAAGAAATTTTTCTCAGGCTAAAAAATTTTCCTGCCTGTTCTCTGAAATGAAGAATGTGTCCGCTGGGTTTTCTTTTTCAAATTGCTTCTTACAACTTCCAAATATTTCCCCAGTCAGTGTCAGCATTTCCATGCCTCAGCAAAGACATCCTAAGCAAAGTTCTGCCTTTAAGCCTTCTGGCAAACTCAATGAGTTTCCAGTACTCGATAAGGAATACTAAAAAATCATTCTCCCTCCCTTTATTAAATGCTCCAGACCTGAGCTTCTGCTTTAGCTGCTTGCCACTTGTCTTTTTTACCAGATGAACTTTGTTTTCAAGTTCAGGCAACAAACTTTGTAGGTAAAATGTTATCAAGGTCTGAAAATCCATGAAAATAAGTTTGTAAACTTAGAGTCTACAAGCAAACTAGTGGCTCCATGTGGTTGTACTATAGACACAGCAGTGTTATGAGCTAAATGCTAATGCATGCTAACATCTAAACATAAACAATATAGTTTAGCAACTATGATGTTTCAGTATCATAGTTCAGTGTGTCACCATGCTAATATGTTCTTATTGGCACAAAAGCAAAGCTATGGTGGCTGATTTTTTTGCAGATATTTAGCCGTATACTAAAGAAATGAATACATTTGACCTGATGGTGGCACTGGATGAAATTGTAAAAAGTTAGTAAGCAAAGTTAGTAGAAATCATCCCGAGAGGAACTTTGCAGATTTAATGGCATTCAAAAGTTGTCAAGATATTTTACTCAAAACAACAAACCACAACCTCATGGTGGAACCAGAGGAAACATCAGGGGATCAGAAAGGTCTTCACTGGAAAATAACATCTGTACGATCTGGACTATATTATCTGTACTGAATGAAATTCTGTGCTAAATAAAATCAAGCTAATTAATCCAATTGATGTTGAGTCATTTTACTAGAAAACAAAAAAGTCAACCTCATGATGGTGCTGAATAAACAGTAAGTGGATCAACAAAGTCAGCAGGATTCATCCCCTTGGGGTCCATGAATCTATGTACACAAGTTCATGGGAATCCATATAAGAAGAGAAAACAAATAAACTTAAATTAGAAAAAAGATATTTCCTTTAGATGTCTGTAAGGAATGACAGACACAGCGCATCTCTCCTGTGATGTCAACACAATACATTTAGTCTCCTCTAAAAGTCTAATTTTAAAGTTTGTGCCTCAGCAGAGAGCTCCAAATAAACTGTCACAATCTGAAGCACAAACATCCTCCCCCTGAGATCTTTCCCAGGAAAAAATGCCATTAATGAAGCCAGTGGGTGGCTGTTTTCAACTCTGAGTGTTGCATCAGAGAAGGAAACTCTTAGGTTATTGGATTGTGGGTTGACAATATTAGGGAACATAAAACTGGCTGATGTCATGACCTAATTCAATATGAAAAACGTCTGTGTTGCATCAGGGAGACTAAAAAGTGCCTTTGTCTTTATTCAGAGTAAAATAAAAATCTAGATAAACATAAATTCAAGCTTATATCTCTGGGTTATTCTGTGCAATTTTCATCTCTTTTTCAGACTATTTTCTCACTTCATGCTGCCAGGACATTGATATCCACTGCATGTGTGTGTCTGTGATGGCCCTCTGCTCCTTTGTAATGATAAATGCTCAGGCTCATAAATTCAGCCATCAAGAGAACAAAAACAAGGGACGTGAATCTCAGAAGCCACATATGAGAAATGTCAACAGCAGCAGATTGCCAGGCCACAACTCCTCCAGGAGGCCATATGCCGCTGTGTCACAGACAGCGGGTTATTGACTTTATAAGCACACTGGGAAAACATGGATGTGTATAAACATGTCTACACGCCCACACATTTACAAACACAACGAGGAAGAGAGAGAGAGAGAGAGCGGAAGTTCATTCCCTGACCATTTTGAAAATGTCATATCACAAAGCAAATTCCTGACAGAGAAAAGACGCAGACGACAACAAATAGGCTCCGAGCGCAGACGAACAAAATGAAGATGGGCAACACTTTTACATGCAAAGCAGAAACATCAATTTTCACCACTCGTGCATGTCTGAATACTGTTGCTCTATTCCTCCTGGATTTATGATGCATTAGAAGCTGTGTGGGCACTATACGTCCAACTGCTAATTAAATCAATAGATCAAACCGCACAGTTGGAACAGAAAGCTGCTTGTTTATATCCTGTGTTTCAGGTTAAATTGATCAACCTTGTGTATCTGTAACTTATGTTCCAGCTATGAAAGTGATGTGGGTGTAGGTGATGTGTTTGTGAGGAAGACGATTTATTTCTTTTTCCCTTTCCTTTTTGATTTATAAAAGCTGGATGTGGCTCTTTTTTATTAACCCTCTGTGTAATACTATTTATTTTTTGTATTTTAATGATTAACGGCTTTTACCTTAACATATTTGTGTTTGACATGAAACTAGTCTTGTATATTGACATGAACTGCCTCACCTTTTGCTCTGTTGCTATGACAGCGTTTGACTGTATGCATCTGATCTGTCTCTTCTGTTGCTTTGCTGTAATTTATACTCTCCTTTTTAATTAGTTTTACTCTATTTTAACTTATTTGTCTTCTCTTCTATACCATCTACAAGTCCCTATAAATGTGTTGCATTTCTTTTGTATTTTGTCTTAATGCCTGTGATGTTTTATGTGAGACACTTTAAATTCCCTTCTCTTTAACAGGTGCTTAACAAATAAATCTTCCCTGGATCATGTTTAAAAAACTTTGAGCTGCAAACTATGGATGGCATTTACCAAAATGCTTTTGTTTGTTACTTCTCTGTATTTGAAATAAATGAATAAAAAAACACAGTGAACAGGAAGTCAAAGATGTGAAAACTTCTAGTTTTGTGTGCAAACCAGTTGCTTCTCTTTATGGCAAATCTTTCATTCTGGATTGAAGCACATGGAGCACTGAGCCTGTTCTGGGATTAAAATAGTCGACAATCCTCCAGACACTCTAAAAACACTCTAAATAAGTGCTTAATAGAGCTATAGTCAATATGAGTTAATACAAATGGATTGTAGCAGTTTGGCTAACCCTCTGAAATAAACATGATTCTTGCATAGTCGCACCAGTGGTCACTGAACCTTTGTTTATGTGAAGCGGTGCACACACTGACACACATACGGCCAAAACCAGCACCAGGAGATACCTATAATTAATGTGACATGGGGGTTTTGGATTTAAAAACCACCTCCATCTATCCTGACACTGAAATGTCAGCACCACAGATTAATTTGCCTCCTCAATTACTCTGCTGGGGCTTCTTTCACCTTAAACACTGACGCCTGGAGGGTAATTTTCTTAGCCTGTCATATTTATGACCGTCCACCAACAAGTGGGATAATTGTTTGGATTTATAAACCGCCCCCCTCCACTGGCTTGCACTTTTTTTTTATTGAATTCATCCATCCATCATTCCATCATCAACTTTAGGTGCTTATAGTCCAAAAGCAGGCTAATAAGCAACCTCTGAGTTCCTCATAACAAATAGTACAGTCACCTGTGTCCTTATAATTACACGTCTGTCTTCACCCTCCAATAGTAATCATTCAGTCATTACTGTTTAATAAGATGCCTGACTGTGCGTTTAGGTGGGATTAGCATGTTATCCTGGTGAAGCACATTCCAGGATACAATGACAGTTTGTGTTCAGTATTAATCAAACTATTTGAAGGGTCTCTGGTCAGATTTATCCCCTTCTGTCTTTGCCTGCCTTCTCATATTTATAGTGCGATTATCATAAGTCAATCATTCATGTCACACTGTGTGAATTAGTCATTCACCTCAATGACATATGACACTTATAAGTCATTGCAGAGGTCACTAAGGTGGCTACCAATGGCTACCCATCAGGCATATGTGTTGAAAAAAACAGTCACGTGATCATGACGGAGCATTAATCACAGACACACTAAATTTAAAAAAAGAAATAATCAAAAATTTACACAGTAAAGTCATTAAATTTCATCACTCAAGAGCTGATGTGTGTGCCGATGGCAAAGTAATAATAAAACCAGGCAGTAAAAAACTGCAATAAACGAAACACGTGAAGCATTTTAAAAGGTTTAACCTAAGGTCCACTAAGCAGGTTTTTACAGAGCGCCGACTTCATCTCAGTCTTCATCAGCGAAATAGAGTTTTCTAAGTCATTGCCAACTAATTGCTTCCAATATTGAATAAAATTCTACAGTACAAGCAATTTAACTGCTGCTATTGTGCTCTACAGAGCCTTTGTAAATCAAATAAATCCCCTTTTTACAAATTTGTCAAGCTTAAATCTTGATTTTGATCTTATCAATCATATCACCATTACAAATTTAAAAATCACAGCAGCTAAGCAATTTAATAAATCACTTGGAAAAGAAACAAAACCTCCAAATATGATGCAGCTCTCCGAGGCACTACTGTGTAGGGACTTCTCATTAACTCTCAGCACAAAGACTGATATCCTGCAGAGTTCATGAAAAAGTTAACATTGTTAGGCCTACATTGCTTTTGTTTGTGGAAATATAGAGATATTAAACTCAATGTGCGATGCAAAAAAGAAGCAAAAAAAGGATAAAAAGATGAACATTAAGAGGGCTGAGTTTGAGAATTCTCTCCTGAACTGCAATGACTCCAAAATCCACATGAGGGCACTATCACCTTTATTTAGACTGAGGCTCTGCGGCTCTCCTTTATCCTAACTTCAACCCAGCACTATGTCAATTCAAATTTAAATGAAAAAAATCCTTCACATTACTTGCAAATATTATCGTCAGTTCTGCTGACGTTTCTGAGGAAACTCTTTTACTCTTCAGGTGCGAATTACAGGTTCAGGGGTTTGAGCTGTTAACAGCGTTTATGCTTGAGGCTGTCCACCTGCTCATGGCAACATGATCCCAAGTTCCTCTCATGAATGAAAGGATGGTGGCCTCTGAGGATGAGCGGGAAAATATTCCCATAATTCAGCAGCAGTGACTTGCTGTGGCTTGACTCGAACCAAGAGAAGGAGCAAAAAACTGAACCCAGAGCAAAGAGAGAGAATGACATACTGAACTCATACTGCAGCCAAGGCTTTTTTATTAGAGCTCGGGGAAGAGGGGCACACTTTTCTCCATTAAAAACACAGCGGGGAGTGTTTCCTGTGTTGATACTTATTTTATAGTGATTGGGTAATTAATCACAGTTGGACCACGGGGAGTGACATTTAGCTACAGGTATTCATGCAGCTTTGACAGGTAAAAAAAAAAGAAATGAAGAATCTGTGCAGTTTTGTCTAAAATCAGGATTTGCTAAAGGCAGGCTCTGCTCGCTTGCTTGCTCACTGTATTGAATTGAAGTCTCAAAACTCAGATCCTGGATGCTCAGAGCCATAACACAAAGCTGTATTCAGATCATACCTGACATTCCTGCGAGGATTCACCAACATCAGATAAAACTGCAAGCTAATCCTGCGCGGCAGGATGTTCTGATATGTATTGCAGATATATGAACTGAGAGAAATCCAGGTTTTATTCTGTGGATGCTGCCTGAGTATAAGATTCTCAAGAAGCTACTTTTTTTTCTGTGATCTCTCAGGCTGAGGGCTAATTTAGGGAGCTAGCATATCATTAAAAGCTGTACAGAACAGATGCACTTGGAAAACAAGCTATTATACAACCTATGATGTATTTATCAAAATTGAGATATCACAAAGCTTCCTCAGCAACACAAGAGAATTGAGATTTGTGACTCTTGGGCTGATAAGCCTTGTTGAAACTGTTCAGCCATGCCTTTGTGGTCTTCAACCACTAGTTTATCATAGGATTTGTGATTGGTCTGATAATGGTGTTTAACATTAAATTCCTTAAGCAACAAAATCACCGTAACAGATGAGGCAGAACACTATCTGTCCCTCAAGCTCTGATGAAATAAGAGTTGATCCATTTTTCCTGATACCTGCTTTCCTCCTCAATCATACATTTTTTCTGTGATGGCTTTTCCATTTCACTGCCATGCTAAATTGCAGAATTTTCCACTGCAGTCTCTAACTTAAATGCTCTGCATCACTGCTATGAAACTAGCACTGACGACAGATGACACAAGTGAAGTGACACCAGTTGCCATGCAACCAGTAGCGTCACTGCTAACCTGACAAAAGCTTCTGTCAGGGTGTGCAGTGTAATGCAGTAGTTGTGTATTAAAAGCAGGCTATTGAAATTGAAAATATTAAAAAAGACTACAGGTGATAAAAATGTAATGCGTACATTTCACAAAATGCTTCTTTGGGCCATCATGGGCCTGACTGCCGCACATTCAGAAATCTGTGCCTTAGAAGTACCAGAATGCAGGATAGCTTGCAGGTGCATCCGACTAAATATACACAGAAAATGTCATAATGTAATCCCTGAACGTAGCATAAAAATGTCCTGCACAAGCCTCCTAAAAATAAATGTTCACTGCCATATTGAAATTTTCATGCATTTTTTTTCATGCATTTTTCTTGTTCTTCCTCTCGCCTTAAGCTCAGGAACATGTGTGCTTGCACATGTTGTAACGTGTCAATGTGAAGGAAGACAACGTCACCGGGCTCATGGTGTGGGTGAGCAAAACAAAAGCCCCATTGTGTCTGTACCTGTGTGTCTCTGTCAGACATAACCATGGCTCCAGTCTAAATATTGTTAGCCATGTGGTGAATCTGCTTCATAAACCCCTTCCCCTCACTCTTCCTCAGTAACTCTCTCTGCAGGTTGAACACACATAATCCAGATGTGGATGTGCACGGTGAAAAAGAGATGAGAACAACAAGAGAGAATAATAGAAAAAAGCATCAGAGCATGCACAGCACAGGTGGATAAAAGCTGCAATGTTTTCTGTTGGGATGTTTTCTGAACTATTTTGAACATTTTTCAAAGCACAGAGTAACTAAGTAAAACTTTCCAGAAAAGCTAAAAATACAGAGGTGAGTGTTAATCTGAGATCGGAGCAGATGCCCTGATGCTTCTATTCAAGCTCCTGGCAGTCACCCGATAGCCGGCTCATGTTCAAACCTCGCCACCACCCTTAAAAGACAACGAACATCTCTGTACGACTATGACCTCCACCACCCCCCCATCATTTCCCGTCTGTCTGTCTGCCAGAGACTGTCCATGTGTTGTTGTGTTCAAGCTGCAGAGCCCCATTTAGACCAGTGGAATATATGTGTTGTGTTTTCCTTTCATTTTCTCTCTCTGCTTCTCTGAGAGCTCTTTATGTGCTGTCACATAACGAGCCATGTTCTTTTTCCGTCAGTTCGAGGGCTTGGTGGATGTCGCAGAATGGGGAAAACAGTTTAGTAGTATTACTGGTATTTGCAAATATTCTGCTCTGTTGAGTTCTGATGTGTTTTAACAATCCATGAGGGTCTTATAGTGAACATGTGGGTTATGGTCTAATACATATGTTTTGATCTGCATGAGTAATTTTACGACATCTGACACACAGCCATAATAAACCCTGCATTTGATGGTTTAAAGAAGAAAGTTTAATATTGTGGCCAGTGGAGTAAAGTTTGAGCCCATGTGTGTAAAACCAGAGAAATCACATTTGTGTACTGGAACGTAACAGTACTTGGAATAACTTGACATTCAAGCAAATGTTATTTGCTTTTTCTGTTTGCTTTATTGCAAAGAGTTGGATGTGAAGATCAATATGTCTGTATGAGACGCTAACCGGCTGCTTCATATTTAGCCTCCAGACACGAGGGCAGTCTTGATCTTTTTATCTAACTCTAAATATGAGAGCAAATAATCATATTTTTCTAAATGTCAGACATTTTTTGAAGTGGGAGTTTTTAGAAAAGTAAGACTTCTGAAGGAAGAAATAACAAGTGCTTGAATGCAAAAAGGCAAATAAATGTATGCTCTCAGTCTGGAACAGCTTAAGGTGGTTAATGTTTTTTGCAGACCTTGGATCGACGTTGCTGCAAGACATTACTGAGTCCATTTGCTGTCTCCAGAGTTCCTTTCTAACTGTGCTACTGTATTATCCCATAGCATTCACTCTTATTCTCATGGTTGAAACCTCAGCAAAAGTTACTTGGTTTTAGTTTAATGAAAGTTCAAGAAAACATGATATACTTTAAGGTAAATACAACACACTTATGGCAACTAATTTAAAAGGGATGACAGTAACTAAAGTCTCTTTTTAACTTAAAAAATAATAAATAATGGAAAAGATTAATGGAGTAGGACAAAAATGATGAAAATGTTACACATATAAAAATGAAAGCCTCATCGGTCAAAGATGACCTTGGCTTGAAAAAACAAAGATCTGAAAGTAAACTCATAAATTATTTTGAGCACATTTTCTACTTGTAGCCACCCCTAAATGTTTTAACTTAACAACACCACAAACACTTCAGGATACAAGCTAGTAGAAAAACATTTGTCCTCATCTATTTCTAATGGTAACTAATATATTTCATGCCCCCTATATTTTTTATCTATTACGGTCATTTCAAAAGGATAAATTCCCCATACTGCCTGTTTTTTTTTCCCATTTTTACACTGCATCTGCATGTTGTTAGCACATTATCAAGGTTTTTCTTTTTTAACTGTTTATAATTTTATCACTTTACAATGCATTAAATAATACACAGAGCCTATTGTGAATACTGTACTGAAGTGGTTGACAGCAAAGTCTAAAAATGCATTATATGATGCAGTATCAATAGATTAACATTGAATTTACAGTAACTGTATTAAAAGGTGGCATATTTTCCCTTTAGGCTCAGAGTAATGCAGTACTGAAGACTGAAACTACCCCCTGATAGATGTTTGACCACTCTTCCTATCACTATGTACTACTAAAAGACATAATAAACCTTCATAACCACCAGATTACCAAGATAGTTCAACACTTGACATCCTTTAGGTGAGTTAAATGGAATATAGCAGCTTCAAACAGCCCCTAGTTAAGTGAAGAAATTGCAACTGCTGGTAGAGAAAATTGAGTCAATGGATTTCAAATTTCATCCCTCGTTTCAGAATTTTTACAAAAGCTAATTCAGTTTGTTTCCACAGGGAAGGAAAATATATGATAGAGATTTGCGTTGGTGGAGACTACAAAACACAAACAGTAAGCCTCAGGAGTTAAGAGAAAATGAAAATCTCTTAATGCACCATGTGCCACACACCACAAACTGTGACACACACCACAATGTGGCGCCCCCTGGAGAGGAGGAACTGAAAGCTGAAAGTGGGCACCCTGAATCAGTGAGGCATGTGATTGATTTTTTAGGTTTACCATATTTGAAGTCTTACCACAATGTACAAAATACACTGATGCTATTTAGACAGTGAGCTCTGATCAGAGATCACATAGTAATTGGAAATAATTCACCATCTTTTTCTTACCTAAGAAAAGTGGGCTTAAGTTTAAATTACACTGATACTATCCATGCTAAATGTCACTAATTCCCTGCAACTTGACCCAGACACACCAGGCCAACAAGCAGCCATCAGAAAGTATTTATGGTCCTAATTTTCTGTGTGTCCCGTATTGTAAGCACTAATCGCTCCCTGTTTCTGTCTTTTTGGCTGAATGAGAACACTGAATGGAAACCACAGCCAGTCCAAAGTAAATAAGTGTACAAGAATCAAACTAGAATTAAGAATAGTGAGAAAAGTGAAGTGAAGAGGGCACTCCTCGATTTCAACTAACACTTCATGCACAAGGCCGTCTGAAGTGAAGAAACCTGACGACTGACTGGTCAGCATGATTCAGGAAAGACCATCTCAGTGTGAAACTCTGCTTTATCATAGCAATTTAAACATCTGCTGTCCTTGTTCTTCCAGTTTTCCTTTTTGAGAGATGAATACAATCTACTACCACCTGCTTTTATGGAGAGTTAGTTTCTCTCACACAGGTGCAAAGTGACTGATAGTTGGAATGGAGTTAATAATAATCATTGTGTTGTGTTCAAGTGTAGCTTTTTGGCCAGGACACAGGCAACATGAGACAATGAAGCATTTGACCCTCATCAACACAAGTTCCTTAATGGTGTTTTTTTTTTTTTTGTTAGGGGATTTAAAACATTTGATCGATTCATTCTAAAAATAGAGAACTTGTCTATGCATATTGAGAGTATTTTTAAGCTGAATAGCATGGAAATATAAAACAAGAAGTGAAAATATTTTTTTTTGAAACTTCCCTTTTCTTGTTACAACTAAAGAAGTTAACTTTTTGGCTCAAGACAGATTTATTTAAACAAGCAATGACAGCAATTGATTGATTATCTGATTATCTGGACACCTCTTAGATTTATATGGATGATGTCAGTCTTATTATGTTGTAAGAGCACCTAAAACTGAGATTTTCCAGGTGTGAAAACTCACAGCAGCCAATCTGTGTTTTATCAGATACATGTCTGTCAAAATGTCCTTGAGCAGAACTGCAAACTCACACTTGAATACTCACTGTTAGATGATCAAAAAGCCTCATATTTGACGCTTTAAAACACCAAGTGCTACTTCCTAAAACAACCTGTGCTGTATACCACATGTGTGCTAATACATCAAAATATATTCTACTGTGGCATATTGTGTTAACTAAACTGTTGAAATGTCTCTCTTATTACACAACCACTCCCAACCATGAGGAGTATTAATCATAGCTGACAAGCTGACTATGCATGAACATGTAACAACTACGGCGTAAAGAAGCAACTAAAAGTGCATGAAAATATTCTGGCAGCCAACTATTACTCCACATCTGATGAAATAATCAGATGTCAAGTGAGTTCATTAGCATCAAAAAACAAGAACCGAATCTTTCAAATGAACCTGTGACACACCTGGACTTTTCATCTGTCATCTAAACAACTAACCAAATTACTTATTTAATCTGGCTCAGCCTTTAGCCCCCTTACTTTCAAATGTTAGGATGAACTTGCACCACGATCTGCCAGGTCACACTGTTTTTGAGTTTGTTTGTGTCCGATGGGAACCACAAATCACATGAATTAGTGTCTTGGAACTTTTATTGTTGTTTCCTCTGAGAGAAACTGCAGTGGATTTACACCAGGGAAAATATAAAGATAAATAGTACACAAGTACTTCCTGCACACATCATGTGTTTTTTAGAGAGTTTTGCTGTAGATGAATTAACTTGGGCTGCTGCTATGCTACTGTATCTTTTACCAGCTGCCTCTATTTCCCCAGTGTGCATGTCTGTTTTAAATATCTACTCCACGGACTCACATTCTTGGCATTGCCTCGTCTGGGAAAATACCCCAGTATTCCTTTGTGTTGTATTCGAACATGTTTCCATACAGTCCTCTGGCGTCTGTGCATGTGTTTGTCTTTGAGTGTTCGTGTGGGAGTGTGTGTGTGTGTGTGTGTCTGTGTGTGTGTGGTCAGTGGTTTTCGTCAGCGTCTTAGTCAAGCTTCTTAATAGTAAACTAAAGTAGTAGTTTGACATTTTAAAGGCGCATTCATTGGCTTTGTTGCAGAGAGTTGGATGAGATGACTGATTCCACTGTCCTGCCTGTGTACTAAATATGAAGCTAAAGCCAACAGGCAGTTAGCTTAGCTTAGCATACAGACTGAAAGCAGAAGAGAAATGACAAAAAAGCTAAAAAAAAAGGGAAAAGGATAAAGTGAACTGATTAAATTATAGACTTGTGTTTGTTTTGTATATTTAAAAACCATGAGGTTACCAGGTAATCAACAAATATCATGTAAGTGGGCTTGTAAACACTAAAAATTTGACCAGCACTTTTATACTAAGTACAGTGCACAAAAGTACAATCTGACATTTTGGGAAATATGCTAATATATGTCATTGAGCTACAGGGTTTATAATCCAAGACAAAGGTTCCTCTCAGTTTAATAAAAGCATATTTACAGTGACAGAACTAGAAAGAAAGAATGTTGTAAAATTACATCCCAATTTAATAACATATGACTTCCTGTTGTGTTCTTTTTCCCAAAGACATTTCCCTTTGACAGCTTTCCCTTTTAAGTGTTTTCTAGGACCTCTAGAGCATACTACATAGTATATCAGCAGCTTTATATGTGATATATTTTTTATTGAAGAGCATTCAAACCTGTCACACAACTTTGACTGTGCATCTCACCCCCCTGATCTTATTTATTTGTCAAACCATTTGGTTACATTTTGGGTGAATCTGTCAAAAATTGAATCTCATCATCAAGCGCTGTATCAACATATTAAAGTTCACAATTTGATGTAAAAACAGGCAGGAGATGAACTTCACTCATGCAATCCCAGACAAACATAATATTATCACACAAATCAGCATGAACAAAATCAGGAGATGGCAAAATTCTTTCCTGGACAATTTGCAGTAAACAACCTTGTGTTTTTTGTTCCAGCTTTTGTCCCAGTCAACATTAGTGCAATCATTTTTTCCTTAGTGCTGATAAAAAGGCATTCATTTATTTTCATCTTGTCCTACCTGGAATGACCTCGAAGAGAAATTTCCCCCCATCATCTCCACTGGTCGGATGCTCTGAAACTTTGTTTCCAGGTAAGAAAATGGTTCCCTGTGGAAGACAAAGAAGAAACTGATCAGAGAAACATTTCAAACAGAGTTAGAGCATTTGTGTAGTGAGGAATATAGAAGTTAAAAGATTTATTTTTACTGTAGAATGACAGAATCTATCTCTCACACATCAATGAAGGAGAAATATGTTTATAAAACTGACATATTTGTCAAAAGATTTTGTGCTGTCATGTGTATCAGAGTCCATGCCGGCCAAGATGATGGTCCCCATGGACGAGTCTGGATAAATGAGCTAAGCTGTTGCAAAACGTAACGAAGTGGCTGCGTTATAGAGGATCACCATCTCTGGCTCAGCTCTCTTCACAATGATACATCATCTATGTGACAATGAAGGCCAAATATTCTCTGCTTTAAACAGGAGGAACATCAGAATTAACCTTTGCCAAAGTCAGCCTCTCAAAAACTTACTGTTGAGCCTTACTGACTGTTTGAAAAACTGTGGATCAGATCTGTGTATCTAGTATTCACACAGCATTGGGGGAGAGTCTGACACATGCTCATTGACTGCACCGGAGATACTATTACCGACAATGACAATATTGAATGTTCACCTCTTACTTTGTTGGACTTCGAGAGGTCACGCTGTGTGTCTGCAAGCAGAAACTACACTTATGTGTTGTGCTTATAGTTACTGTATAATAGTACAGAAACCGTAGTTGTAGAATTTTGAGCTACTCTGCTAATAAGACATTTTACCTATAAAAATATGATCATCTTATGAAATATGATACATTGTTACTTATTAAAGATATACAGTGGTTCAAATTAACTCTATGTGGACCATCTACAGAATTAACATGCTACTTAAATGTTAATGCATCAGCATGATCCAGTTATACATTATGCTATGGTCATGTTACACTGATATGGGTCATCCAGCTGTCTAATTAGTATTTTTCAATCTATGGTACATTTGCTGATAAAAGTTCTGTACATTTAATAACATACATTTACATAAGCTTTACTTTTACTTGTGATAATGTCAAAGCATGTTTGCATTGTGGCATTGCTGGGATTTAGAGGTACAAGCTTGATCATTTATTTAATTTTTAATGCATTTATTTCAGCAAAAAAGCAAAAAACTGACTGATTTCAATAGCTCTAATATTGTGAAACTAATTTTTTGGGGATTTAAGACTGTTGGTCAGGGAAAAAAAGTAATTTAAATTTGTCAAGTTGGACTTAAAGGAATTATGATGGCTAGTTTTTACTGTTCAGTGACATATTGTGGACCAAAAGTTAAATTAGTTAGCTAAAAAAAACAATTGTGTGATTAATTGATAATGAGACTTAATTTGCTGCTGAAGTAAAGTGAGACCATAAATTTCTTGAATTAAAAACACCACACAGTCAATAATTTGGCAACCCCACCAAGAAAATTACAAAGTACTTTCATGTGTTAATCCTACGAAAATGACAAAGTAGTCAGTTAGTTCACTTCATTAGGTCGACTATAAAGACGGATTACAACACAACCAGCTGCACTTATGCACTCAAGATGTGCCTTTTTACTTGATAAACAACTTTGGACATTGGTGCCACAGCGCAGCATCTGACAGTCATTAGAGTGCCCTCCATGTGGGTCAGTGTTAATGCAGACAGGATGTGCAGTGGTGACAGTGTCAGTATTAAGGACTCACGCACATTAACGGGGTCTGAGGGGAGTCAGTTTCCTTCCTGCTGAGAGAGAGAGCTATTTAATGAGCCATAACTGTGACAACCAGGAAGTAGAAACCCTACCTGAGGCCCCAGATGAAGGGCTTTAAAGGGGGTTATGAAGATGGGACAGACATGCTCCAAAGAGGAGGAATGAGGGGGAGAAAAGAGAGAAAGAGCTTGTTTGATGTGGTTGTCAGCAAGAGAATCTGCTCAGCTTCAGTATCCCGGCATTAAAAGCCTCTTTGAGAAGCTTTTTCTTTCAGTGAACACATATCTTTTTGTCATGCACATTAAATTGATTCCAGGGAAACAAGGGAGATGACTTAAATGAATGGCGTGTGGGTGAGATTGACTTAAAAAAAGTGAGTCTTTTGGATTGAGTATATTCTTAGAAAAGGACCTGTGTAGCCCCCTCCACAGTGTTAAACCTCAACACCACTGATATTTCTCTCCTCTCTTTCTCAGCCACAGTTTCCATATTGACACCCTCCCTGGTGGGCTGTTGTTTGCTGCAGACAAACTCAACCACAGACAGAGTAATATTTACTCAGCAGAGTACCCAACCCAGAGGGGCAAAAAAGTAGAAAAGTAAAAAAAACAACCAATTTTGGGGTGTTTTCTGCATTTTTATATAGTCTTTAACTAGAATGAGTTCATTTTTTTAGGAGCAATGTAATGACACAAAACCAATTATCTTATGTTCTCCACCAAAGAGCTACTCGCAAGGAAATCTGTTTTAGAAAAAGCGACAGCAGGAGACTCAGGTTTGTAGCAGCCCAGTCTGTCAGGAGGCTTCGTCCAACAGTATGCCTCGTGAAATGAAATCAAACTCAGTGTGTTTTCTCAGACTGCAAGCAAATACCAGAATACTGACTGTGACTTCAGAGCTTTTTCATTTAATGGCTTCTACACAAGTTTGTCCAAGCAGCCAACATGCGCTGCAGCAATCAAATCCACATGTGACGGCCTTTTTGGTCATTAACCAAACACTTCCCCTCTGTGAACATCCAGTTTGTTTGGACTATATTGACAGTTATAGGATAAATGTGCATTTGTGTCTCACTCTTTCCTGTAGCCTTGGATTTTTCATTATCCCTTAGGTCAGACTGCCTTTCTCAATAAAATGATAAAAAGACACCATTAGACCAGCTTATACAGCATAGCATGTAATAGGCTAAACCTTGCTAATGCCTAATGTCTACATGCTGCTATTAGGTTGATATCTTTGAAATTATGTTCTTGAAATGATTAAGAAGTTAGGTTTTAGAAAGTAGCTGTACCCTGTGTTTACCTTCAGTTGCTACAAACAAATGTTATGAGTCTGACTTTTGTAAAATACAAGTTTATTTGGAAAGTTTTTAGAGGCTTGTGCTTTGTTTTTAAGAAGTCGTGGTTAACCAAATGCTAATGCTAACAGCGTTAGTGAGTCAGCATAAATTAGCCTAACAAAGTGGCAACAAAAACCTGATAAAAGAACACAGAACTACCACCAAATTGAGCAGAGATTTTAAAATACTAAAAATTTGGTTTTAAACTGCAAAACAATTAGTTTTTGAGGCACGAGAATTAACCAATTAGTTCATAGACAAGCTTGCTAGCAAAGAGTAAGCTAAAGTTACTTACATATATTTGTGTTGTAGGCTGTATTTCTGGCAACCTGATGAATGTAACTCCAATACTCACTCTTGTTTAGCTTTGTTTGCTTTCCATTGACTCTCAAAATGAGATTTCTGTCTCTTTAGTAGAGAGTATTTTTACCTTCTGGTTGCTAACTTTCTTATGTTGCTTAGTTCTGAGTAAAGCACAGTGGACTTCAGGCTAAAAACAGTAGCCTCTTGCGCTAGTAAACAATGCTGTTAAAATACTAAAACAGGGAAGTTGCAGGTTAGAAAACTGCATATAAAAAAACTTGAAGAGTGAAAAGGCTCCATGGGACTTGAGTTTACCTTAAAGTGATAATTTTCAAGGGATTCATTCACTCATTTAAATACATATAAAGAATAATAAATCCACTTTAAAAATGAAAAAAATTATGTTTCTGGTTCTCCTGCATGAGCAAAATCACCTCAAGGTTAGTTAAAGATTTATCAAGTGTAAGTGTAAATGATAATCCAGTTTGATGTATGAGTGGCAAGTTAAAAAAATGTAGGACAATACTACATAATATGGGGCAGAAATTGATTTCAGATTACAAACAGATAAATACTTACAATGAGGTCAATTAACCAGAATTTATTGGTGTAACAGGTCATTTAAGTGCTCATTAAACCTTGGCTGGTTGATCACTGGCCCTTTTATCCAATAATTACTGTTCTCCAGCTCCAGTGACCTCTCAGTCACAGGAAGTCAAACTCAGTGGGAGACCTGCAGACAGCACGTATACTTTTTGCCTGTGTGTACTATTATAAGTGTGTATGTGCATCTGTCTGACTAGGTGTTCATTCTTTTCACAATCTGAGCCTCTATTTTTTGCCCGTGTGCCTGCTATATGACCTGTCTATTCAAGTGGCAAATAGTTACTAATGGTTGTTCTGCTCTCATCGCTCCACTGAATCCATCCATCCAATAAATGTCATCATTATTTCACCGTTATAAAACAGGTAGTTCTGCACTTCAGCTCCGACTGGCTGAGCCTTGCTCAAAAGCCACTGTAAAACACTCAGTAAATCCACAGCTGCGACTGCATAATATTCACTGAAATATTAATGTGCCTGTCAGACGCAATAGGGTGAAAAAAATAGAGGACTTCTCCATTAATTTTTATTTACTTGGTGGATTAACTGTGCGTGAATGATGTAAGAAGTTAGACATGATAAAACAGGAGATTATATTGAGAAGATGGGAATTAACAAGAGGGGATTTAAAAAGTTAGTAAAAACACAGAACAAGACTAAAACGATTAAAAAGAGTATGTGACATGATTGCTAAAAAAGTATATGGAATACAGACAAGATTTTTAAAGCAGTAACCAAAATAAAAAGGCAAAGTTTTACCTTGTTTGGAGCTTTTTCACCTGAAAAGACGGTTATAGGTAATGCAGGCATCCTTTAAAAAACACACAATCCCTGGCACTGAATTCAACACAACAGTCTTCTAGCAAATAACTGTGCAATGTGCAACAAAATCTCGGATGGAAAGATAAAAAGCAGACAATAAGGACAAAAGAGGTGTTAAGTATGCCTCTCACACATGAAATCCATCAAAGACTACAAAACCCTAAGACAAAACAACAAAATGATTTATGTGCAAGCGGCTGGAAAACACGGCGTCCTGTCACTTTCTTGCAGGAATACCTGTCACTGCTGCTGCTGCTGTCGCTGCCTGCCAGAGACCTTTCATCTTCATCCAAGAATTGCAGCATATAAAGTTTCATAAAATATCTTCTGCGTAATCTGAGACTACCTTTT
>JAPZDV010000011.1:16008772-16030629 GCA_029814665.1 Acanthurus lineatus | reverse complement strand
TAAGTCTGAGATTACTGAATAAGGAAATATAAGGAAAGAAAATGTAAAATGCCAAAACAATTAGTGTGAAATCCTATAAAAATAAAAGGACAAAGACTGAAGGGTACAAAGTCCTCTATGAAAATATGAAATCTTTGGAGGCAGATAATGTTTCAACAACGTTCATAAATTGTTTCCATCACTAATCTCAATTTATTCCAATTGAGGATTTTGCGCTGCCATATTTTGACATTACATAACAGATACTGAACTGTGTACATATGAACAAATATCACAAAGTATCCACTTCACTGATGCACCAGATGTCTCACTGATAAAGATTCCTCCTCTGCAGTGCAGCCTTTATGTAACCTCATAAGAATCAAAGAACTCGTTTGACTTAATGTGCTTTATGGATTTATCTTACAGCGCTGTGTCTCTGTAAGGGCAAACCACATCCTGATGGTGATTAGTCTGACGATGTCCTCGTTTTTTTTTTTAGTTGTGGTATCTCTGACCTACATGAATAAATATATTTATTAAGATTAAGTGAAATCTTTGTACAGCAAATGAGTTTCAACTCATGCGGAGACTTGAGCATATGGATACACTTCAAATGACCTGTTAAGCACTGAAAGATCTTACATACATATGTGTGCACTTGCTTTGCTACTTGTTCGAGATATGAGTCGAATGTGTTTCCTGTGGAATTAGTTTAAAGCTTATTCAGCTGAACTTTCGGTTCCAACACACCTACAAAAACTAGAGCACAGCTGCAGGAGGCATCACTACTTTGGCTTGCAAAGTGTACAAATAACCACCCAGACGACACGCAGGGGGCATATTCCTCCTCATCAACTATTTTCCAGTAAAAGTAGCTTTCAACTAGCTCAGCTGGACTTTGGTTACAGCTTTGTCCCACCTTTAAAACTAGAGCACGGCTGCACTGATCACAGACCAGAGAGAAACAACATACCTGACACACTGTAGTTTGTGTCCTACTCTACTGTTCATGTGTTTGGTTACCAATATCCAGGCATTCAGTCATTAATAATTTAACCTGCAAATCCTCACTAGACACCTTAACTGCAGCAGGTTTAAATGAGTCTGTGAAGAATAAAGTGATCCACAGTCAACAAATTAAACCTGACTGTCGCATCTTTGTTTGATTTGGCCAGAAAGAGAGGAGCAGATGAGTAAAGTGAGACATCTAAAAAGCAGACTGCCTGGAGTCTCGAGTGATAAACATCCCTGTGACTTCAAGATAACTGGCTACCAAGGGAAAAAAAGTAGCCCAGTATAAAGCCTTGATGTACAGCATATCTTCTGAAGTGATAATAGGATGACATTTAGTTCGGCTTTACCAGAGGAAATAAATGGCAGACTAACAACACGGTTTGTGGGTTGTATGAATGGACTTTGCACTGTATATTTTTCTCATGACAGAACATAGGCGATGTTTTGAGCTCAAACAAGGAAGAAATACAGTAAGTGAATTAAAGACATAAACAACGAATGTCTGCAATCCGGACAAGGTTGTGTACAAAACAGGCACTCAGTAATGCAGATAAGTATGAATATACAAGCATGAACATGAAATACTGAACAGTACCCACAAGGAAGGTAACGCGGGTATTCATTTTTAAAATATCGTGTCCCTGTGGTGGATCAGAGTTTTGGTCAAGGTTAAAATCTATGTTCGGTTGACAAAAAAACAAACTGTTTTACAAAGTAGTCAGATTTAGAGGTTTAATAAAAACTTGTTTTCCAGACTCCCAATGTTTTGGACAAAAATCTTTGTAAGAAACATGGATGCAATAAGATCTCAGGGAGACACTAGAGTAATTTTGTACAATGTTTGCTACAGTACAGATTCATACAAGAGTATATAGGATAATTACACACTTCTCCCTCAAAAAAAATGGCCAGTTTTGTTGATGTCACATCAACCCACAGAGATGTCAGAAAGCATTTCACATAGAAATGGGAATTTTAAGGACCCAGACCTTTTGCAATACTGTGAAAAACAATGTAACAGTGTATTGTAATGCAGCAAGGTCATCATATTGAAACGTCTCTTTGCACATAGACTCCATCTTGATGCACCCTCAGTCAGTCTTAATTTGAACTCTTTCTTTCTTGCTGTTTCCAATTAAGTTCTTTCTAAAGCTAGTTCTGCAAACTAGTTACATAATATTGCTTTAAAGGAGCTGCCTGCTGTGGCTGAAAGTGATGTGCAGGGAGAAGAAAAAATTAAGTTCCTTGAGCTGAAAGATGCTGAAAGGCTCTGAAGACCTGAGTTGAACCGAAGAGTCGAGTCATGTTAACCATATAAGTATTCATGTGATTCTTTTGTGTTAAATAAGCAAGACTACTAGCACTAACCAACAGTTATAACTCTGTTCTGTGGGACAACAAACAGGCTAATACATGTATCTTTTGGAAAGTGAAGTATTTTAAGTTGCTCAAGGTCTTTTGCCGGGGGATAACAACTGAAACTCCTGTGCTGTGTGAGGAATTTTGATGTGATTCAACACTCTGGCTCCTTGCACCAGCTGCATATTCCTTTTTTTTGTGAGGAAATGTGCTCCACCATTCGTACAAATGCCACTACACCTGCACATACCTAAAATAACCCTCATAGCAGTACCCTGTTACTGCCGGTGAAAGTGTTCAGAAGTGCTCGAAACAGAACTTGCAGGAACATGTTGCAAGTCCAGTGAGAGTTAACTGAGTTTTTCCATCCATCAATACAGAACTTATTAGACATGCAGTCACCATACAGGAGTCAGAGGGTATAGTCTCTCTATTTAGTGTGTGCAGTAGGAATACTAACAAGAACAGACTCCGTTATGATTCTTTTCCTGATCTATTCATTTAATCTCCTGAAGAAAATGTCTGTGCCTCAATGCTATGTCTAGCTAAAGTAATAATGTCAAAAACAAGAGAATATCTAAAAAAAATTAAAGTCTGTATTTGAATCTGTGGCCAGGTGATGATGTCAGACGTGTTTTTAAATGACATTTACAAGTTTGTGTTGGTCTGATGTTCAGATTTTTGTCCAGATGTGTGAGTCAGATGTGATGTGACTCCCTGAAAACCTCACACATCACAAGTATCCCTATACATACAAGTACACACTCGGAAGTTATTGTGATATGTGTTTTTCTGTGTCAAAAGTAGCTACAGAATGACTGGAGCAGTAAAGGTCACACAAATGTCACAGTGTTAATGTTTCCTCAAAACAGCTGTAAGACAACAGGGTATTGCAGTATGAATAATTACAGAGCAGCAGTGGGATTTTATTTACTCCTGGTAAAAAGCCAAGGTCAAACATTTCTCCAGCTCGAGCAGCGAAAACAAGAGATTTTCAGTGTGTTACTGCATTGTTGCATTATTGATTTAACACATTTCCTCATTAAAGCCGACTACTTTTCTTCAGATCATATTTTCTGGCCTCATCCATGGCGCCCTCCTGTTATGAATATTAATAAACTAACTTGTAAAACTTGTTGTGGCTTGAATCATAATATCCTAATTAAATATTAATGTGTTTCATTTCTTAATACATTATAATGAGCTATAATTCTCTCAGTGTATTCATTCACAATCCTCTCATTCATTCATTTTGTTGCCTCAATTACTTCACTGGAAAACAGATACAATGCTAAGTGGTTTAAATTACAATAATCATACCATTTCACCCACTGAATGAATACTGTCTTTGTACGGCTCAGCCACATGAAATTTGATCGTGTGTGTGTGTGTGTATGAAGAGAATGTTAGCGAGTACATGCATGCTTGTACGTGCATACATCTCCATGGACGAGTGAGGGCAGGCAGATGGCATGTTGTCACTAAGCCCACACGTGCCGTACCCTGTGCATGCTTTTCACTGACCCTTCACCTCCATCTGACTCCCATTCTTCAGATTCCACAAGTTGCTCGGAGAGGTTTGGTCCAACTGCACCGGACTAAGCATGCCTCCCCACCCCCCCGTATTGATAATATATGCTTTCCTATAATGTTCCTTATGTCCTAAGGGCTGCGTAGTACAGGATGCTAACCATGTAATCTGTGTTACAAATAGAAATACAGAAAAGGTGGATACATCAACATAATTAACCATCACAAGCTAATTGAACAGCCTTGTTACAAATATTACCATTACAAACTGGTTCAACTGAATGTATACTTTATATTTATATTTTGTATAGTGTTTGTTATAATAGGAATGAATGTCACACTAAGACAACAGGTTTTGCCAAATGCTTAAGTTTCTACATATCTACTGAATGAAGCATTTAAATATGCAACTGTATGCCTCCTGGATCAAATTTCAGTTTCCCAAATCAACTTGATCAGTGTGTGCCAGTGCTGTGTTTGCACATTTTTTCCTACTGTCTTATATGTCTAAAAATAATACATTGCAGGTTTAACGATTACTTAAAACTACATGGTTAGAAATAGGGAAAAAATGTTAGGCCCTGCCCTCCCTCCTAATCTGCTCTGTTTTGTGGCACCGTAACATTGTCACACTGTCTCTGCCTTTGTGTCTCAGAAACAACAAGACCACAAGAGAGCTTGTCAAGAAAATTGAAAAAACAGATTCTACTTAGCTTTTTTCGGGTAAGCTCAGTCACCATATATAATTTTAAAGTGACTTGAAATAGTTGACTGGTGTAAAGTTTTATTTAAATTACACGTAAGAGGAAAGTGAAGCATTGCATCGTGGAGTTTCTGTAAAATAGATGTATAAATACTAAAATAAAAAACAAAAAAATGAAAGTATGTACGTATTAGACTAAATAGAAGCCATTATGTTTAAAACTTGACTAGTCCAATCAGTACAAGCTTTGTTGGCGTCTGTGCTTCCATGGTAACAGAGAGAGGCAGATGTTCCCGCTCCCACCGAGGAGGCAGCAATTAGGCAAATGTGACAGGTAACAAATGGAGACTTCAGAGCGAGTCAGAGAGTTAATTAATAACTGATCTAAATATGGCTTCACACCTCTGCTCCTTCCCTCACACACATTATGTGGTTCATGGCTCAGGACGCGGAGATTTGACTCCGCTGCACGTTAAGTGATGTAGGTACTGTATCTTGGCGCGTTTGTGTGCTTGTGTATATATTTTGATCTTGAACAAGAGCTTCGGATGCAACTCGACTCTCCTCTTTGCCCTACTTGTGTTCTTTCTTTCAGGACGTTGCAAACTCTAGACGAGTTATCTTTTATTCTGTTGGGTACTGTGTCATGTTAGGATGTTCTTTCTGTGCTTTTCCACGCTGCTCCACTTTGGAGGTCACAGAGATTTAAGGACTTTGAACAAACTGCTCTGTGCCTGACCTACTTTCATTGAAATTTTTTCATTCCCTGCAAAAAAGCATTTTAGCTTTTTCAGGTATCTAAAATTGATTTTGGCTTTGTTTCAGAAGTAGAAAAGAATAGGTTGCTAAACTTTTAGAGACATTATATAATAACACTTCTAGATGCTTAAATATAGATGGAGAAATATTCCAGTCGAAATCAAATTGTTTCTTGTTATTTTTTTTTAATAAACTATTATGAAGAACTGCTCCACAGATTTTATACCATTCCCTCAGGATATTCACAGCACTAAGAGCTAATGCAAAACTGGTGTGCTCCTAATATGAGACCACACTCATGCTTAAAAACCAGAGCTACCCAGAAATAGCAGTGAAGGATATCTCCCCTCTCCGTGCCTGTATCTGGCCGGTGGCCCACCTTCAGGTCTGGAGCTTTAACCTTCAGAGACTTTCTGCTGCTGATGTGGCTCGGGTTTGGCTGATCCGAGCATGCTGGGAAATCAGCCAGACAAAAGGAGTGTGGGTAGATGAGCAGAATGAAGATCTCAATAGTGCTCAAGTGTTCAAGTTTCCTCTGGAAAAAGAGGATATTGTTTGGGTGGAATAGATATTAGAAGAAGCTATAGTCCTCTGTGTATTTTTGTGCAGGCAAAAAAGGACTTCTGTTCAGAAACAGCTGGCTTCTAGAAACATAAAAGGGCAAATTCCTTAAGAAATAGTTACCAATTAATGAGTTCTTATTAACTGACTCACTCTCAATAACTCTGGGATTAAACTGTATTTAACAAGAGAACAGATCAGCCCTGTCTCTCAGAAATTATGTGTAAATAAAACTAATTTGCATTTGCATTTTTCTGTGTTAAAACTGCAATCTCTAACAAATGCCGTCAGTGTCTAAACATAATCATAAAAGTTTAATAACCCAGTAGTCTCCAGGAGTCCACAGTGTGTTGCATGATCACAGTGTGTAGTTGGTTAAAATCAAATTAAAACTGTTGGCAGTACTTCTCCCTCAGTATGAATTTGCTGTTGCAAATTAGTTGTATATTATTATAATTTCTAGTAAAAAGTGCTTCCTTGGATACATTGTAATTAATTCTACCTAATAATTAGATGGTGGACATCTGTGAATCTGCAGTCTGACCAGTTGTTAGCGCTTAGCTTAGCGTAAAGACTTGGACCAACGGGAACCAGATAGCCTGGCTCTGTATGAGCTAAAAAAATCTATTTTGATGTGCTGGCAGATTTCTTTGCCAAACAAGCTAGCAGTTTCCGTTTGCTCCAAGTGTTTATCCTAAGCTAAGCTTGTAATCGACTCCTGGCTGTGACTTTATATTTAACTGACGGACAGATGAGAGAGGGTATCAACCTTCCTGTTTATCTCACCACGATAAAGTGAATAAGCTTACTTGCCAAACTGTCAAACTCCTCCTTTCATATCATTTGCAATCTGTATTCAATTTTCTGAAAATCGTTCCTAGCAAACTGATCCCAGAGCTGCTCTAAAGCAAAAGTAAACCACAGTTCTAATTTCCCTTCTCTCCATTCGCCAATTCAGCTTCACCAAAGGCAGTTTGTTAAAAACTTGCGCTTTTGGACTAACCAGGTGGAATTGATTATTGATCCCTCCTCTTCCCCACATGTCTGCGTCTCTTTGTAATGAGAATCTGAGTCCGTGTGGTCCTGCTTCTTTGTTCGGTCGACACATGCTCAGTGAGAGAGGCTGCTTGGTTACAGTAACGTTAGAGACAGCCTTATTGTCTGCATCACTCATTGTCTCCTCTTCTTTCAGGATGGCTTTTGTATGTTGGCTTCAGTGAAACAAAGCTCACAACAGTTTACGTTGACTTTGTCAACATTCAGAACAACCTGACTCATTTGAATCAGAGTCAGATCTAATTACCTCATTTGGCTGGTAGATGTATCTGCTGCGTGGACCCCGTGGTGTCCATCGTTTCAGAAACATGGCGCTTTGAATGTGTTTTTTTTAATCCATTCCATGTTAGGGACAAACATTTGCACAAACTGCCTAACATTTGCTCCTGTATTTTTAAAACCAGCAGGAACTATTTTAACCAAATTCACAAAATAACACAATTACAGCAATTGAAGCTTTTGATGGAGACAGATGGTCCTTTTATTTGCAAAAGTGCAGCAGAGTAATTTTATATTCATAGAAAGAAGTCAGGAAAGTGGAACATTAGCCCCCGACTTAATGATTTAGCCACAATATTTTGGGCTTTGGCAACTATTCGAATACACCTGTTAACTCTCTGGGTCCTTTCATGCTTTTGTATTTTGCATTCGTCCACATTGTCTCTGTATGAATGCACTTATGCATATCTTCTCTTTGACTCTTATGTTTCTGTGTTGCAGGTGAGCAACTTGTTCCAAGTCAATTTACCCGACTGAGAACATTGTGGCAGCATAGAAACTGAATTATTTGCAAATATTTCTACCCGCACTCTTACCCTCTGATCAATAGCTTGATCAGCTCAGTGGTGATTAAACTGATTTGTTTATTTAGCTGGCAAACAGTTTATAGTTTTGTGGCAGCCCAAAGCCAAAGATTGCTTTGTGTAATTCCCTTTTCTTAGTTTTGGTATTTATTGAAGCACAATAAACTGATGTAAATTGTAAATACTAACACATGGTCCATTATGCAAGTTCCTGCATCGTTTTAGGACCTGGCATCTGATCAGTTTTGTCACTTAGAGACACAGTTTGGCACATTTACTCGCGATGCCATTTAAAAAAGAAGGAGTGAATCAGCCTCACAGTGTGTTTGCAGCCTTACCAGAGCTTTGGTTTCCTCCTCGTCTTTGTAATAGTAGAGCTGGTCCCCCCTCAGAACAAACCAGCGACTGTGCCAAGTCTTGACAAAACCTCCTTGCTTCCTGAGCCACCCACACCTGATGACATTCGGTCGTTCCTGCCTCTGGATCTCTGTGCCAGCCTGACCTCCGCTGCGTTGGGGACAGCTGTGGGACCCGCACTGGTCGTCCATTACAGCTACTCTGATCTGTAAAAGAAAGCGAAAAGAGTTTAAATCTCCTTAGATGACAAAAGTTGCAGGTCCAAATATTTGATTGGAAAAGTTTCAGGCAAACTTTGAGAAACATATAATGCAGAATTCATAAATGTGCCCCTTGCAAACTCAGTGTGGGTTTTTTAAAACAGAACAAATGAGGAAATTCAGTGACTCTAAAGCTTCAAGTCCCAATATTCTGCAAATTTGAACCAATAGAGTAATGCACTCGCATGATAAGGAGAATGTAATAGTTAGAGTCCATCACAGTCCAACACAAATGTGGTCGTCTGTTCATTTCAGCTTTTCATTCAGTCCATTTAATGGAAAGTATTTTCTTCCACTGGAGTCTGTGTGTTTTTCCAATGTCATTTTCAGTCCTTGTAAAATGCATCACCTTTCTTTCTTAAAACCTCAGCAAATGGCATCCAAACAGCAATATCTGTGTGGCTAGATACCACTTTTGCAAAAAGTTATTTGTGATTTGGAGTCCAATCATGGAACAAAGTGGAATTCAGAGGAAGACAGAGTTGAGTGTTGCAACGAGGCAGAGGCAGAAATGTGGGAGGAAGAAATCATAAACCAGATAACAAGACCACAGGCCAAACCTCGCTTTTCATCCACCTACATAAGTTGACATGTTGCTCTTTTTTCTTGTATCGCTGTAACGTTTTGTCTCTCTGTCTTTTAAAATGTTTTGAAGTTTTAATGTGACAGAACTCCTGTTAATTCAAGAGAAATAAATCAGGTCAAATGTGAGAAATAACTCTGACTGGACCTAAAACTGTCACATCAATATGTAAAGTATATTTATAAGTGCACTTATAAAACAACACCACACAAGTGATTAATCACCCTACATGCATTTTTTCTGTAAGCATAATATATTGTTTGAACCTCTGCATCATCCAGTGACATGTGCCACCGCTCAGAAACTGCTGCTGTCAGCGTCGAGCACTGCCATGTTATCTGTGGCTCTGGTTGAGCTTGCCTTGGTGGAAGTCCAAACAACCCACAGGTCCAGATGTGGACCAGATGCAGCCCAGCAGTTTCCAGGCTGCAGTGGAGCAAGTGCAGCAAAGTTGCTGTGGCGATTTTTAAAAACCACACAGTTCAAGTACATAAGCCCCGTAAGCATGTGCGAGCACAAACACGCTCAGGACTCCGGATCCCTCTTAGAAAATAGTTGTTTTTGCCCTGCAGTGGCCGTGACTTATTATCTTTACACCATCTCTGCTCCACCTTTATGCTATATCTACGTGGGAGAAAAGTGCTCTTACTTTAACAGCAGTGAAAGCGATCATCTGAAATTCATTCAAGGGAAAATTTTTCATTGTGTGGGATCATTTAACACTAATACTGTGGGGAGACACGGCTAGCCCTGTTGCTTCCTACGCACTTGCTTCTCTTAGCTGATTCTCTTAGTCTAAACAATGGTACTGTACACACACACACACACACACACACACACACACACACACACACAGAGCATAAATCACAGTCTGGTGGATGTACGCATCTGTTGATGGAGTCACCTGCTGTGTTGCCAGTCTGGTGCCACAGCCCCTTTACAATTTCATGCCTTCTGCACCGGGCCGAGTTAACAGCACTGCTGGGACTGGCCCATGCTGCTGTGAACCGAGATGGTAAATAACTCAGAGGTTACTTAATGTGAGCAATGTGGTGCTGGCTGAGAGCAGAAACACTATTTAAAATTTACATTACACCGTGGTCTAGTCTAGAGGTAATAAATTGTCATACAGGGATAGAAGGCATAATCAAGACTTAGTCTATAAATTAACAGACAAATGATGAAATTGGTGGAGAAGTTAGTGGTTTTGCAGCCTTTGCATGAACAGCATGAGGAATTGCAACTGTCTGATGGTTACTCATTTTAAATTTTATGTTCCTGCTAAATGCCATTTTGCCGGTTCTATCAAAACATGGACAGAATCATGACTTAGACTCACAAGCCAAAATTCATTCAAATATTCTAAAATACTCATTTCAGTTATAGACTCTCAGTCACTGCTGCTTAAAAAGCTGTTAATTCTCCATTGCTGTATTAGACAGGGAACTGATCAGTTCCTCACTGAATTTTTTGTGGCAAGCTTAAGTATCAGAGTAACACATATATATAGATGTTTGTAAGATAAATCATCACACTGGGTGATTATCCATAAGCCACTAGCACAGCAAATACATTTGTTGAGGTCAATTAATCTGTTTTCTGTAAAACGACAACCTAACAAAGTTGAAAGGCAAGGTAGTTGACCTGTTTTACAAGCCTGGATCTTATATGTATCTTATCTTATTTTTGCACACACTTCTCCATTGAACTGCCTGGTAGTGCCAGATGTGGTCGTACACACCTCTTGATGTATCTGCAGAATCTCTGCAACAGCACATCACTACCTGTTTTGTCCATTCAGCACAAAGAAAACAGCCTCCTGTAGGTACACTGTTTGTCCCTATAAAACACCTGTGTGTGCTTATACATGTGCCCGCACTGTATCTTTATGTGTGGCAGAGCTGTCTTTGTTTCTAAGGAGGAATAAATCAACTTAAATGACACTTAAGTTCATTAGGAGGAACATTCTTTATATATTAGACAGAAAAATATATTTAGAAAAAGAGATTTTTCTCATGAAAGTTTGGTGTTGACATCAAGTTTAATCTCTTAGATAATTAACATGGGGAGCATTTAATTTCCAAAGCGATGATTTATGATCAACATTACCATCTGCTCATGTCTTGTAATACTTGCTTCTTTCTCAAACTGTCAAATAACATTCAAGGCATCTTGCGTTGGAGAATTTTCTCACAGTGTGTCTGAGAACTTTGACCAGCCAGTGGGAGGAGACACTCTGACCTTCACTATAAACAACAGCTCAGTGCGCCACACAGCGCAGACAGCCACACACATACACACAAACCACAAACACACACTTAAAAAGACAACACAAAGATAGTCTCACAAATCAGCACCCTGAGGTCTTGCGGTGTGCACTGTAATTTCTTAGCAGAATGCAACATATTTGTGGCTCTGTGGCAGTCAAATAAAGATGAATCTGAATGCACATATCAAACAGAGAAGGAAGGATGGACTGAGTTTAATGTGAAGGGTGCAAATCTTTCAAAACCGCCATTAGTTTTTGTCTCCATTTGGGCTCTGAGTTATTCCCTGTCTGTGTCCATCAGTGAAATAGACACTGAGCCAGGCCGTCGTAGGAACAGGGACGCCTTGTTGTTGGTTTAAAATATGCATCTGTCAGTGAAATCATAAAACAAAGCTACTGGATGTGTTTTTAGTGATGAAAGCTGCTCTTACCGAAGCCAAGAAGGCACCCAATCGTACAATAAATCATTTACAATTGTGGAGGGACACAACCATTTTATGTAAACTGATACTTGTTATGATGTTGAACCTACCAAAACAGAACAAAAGAGCTGTCTGTGTTTTGTTGTATAGGATGATAATTTAGCATGCATGCAGGCTTAAATATAGTGACAGCAACCTATACACATCAGTAAAGTATTTTCGTAATGTATAAATAATGCCAGAAACACAATATGTTGCTTCTTATCTGTCATGAATAATATATGTGCACAAAAGAAAAATTGATATCTAAAGGTCTGAAGGATGTTTGATTGGACTGTAAAATGTGAAACTGCAGGTCTTCTTGTGCATACAGGACCCGTCTCACAGCATCAGGAGGTTGCTCATTTTCGGTATTTGCACAGTGTTTGTTCCCCATATGGGAAAGTAGTGAAACTAACAGCACACAGAAAGCCCGAGCTGCTGTTTGACACATCTTTGTTTGAATTGAGCTGGTTGGAGAAAAAGAGATTGAGGCCTTACTTCACAGTCTGGCTCATCCTTTGGGAAATTAAAGTTGTGCTTGGGAGGATTTTGGGGGGGATAAAAATACTACCTAAAGTAACCTAAATCATACATTTTAAGCTGTAAAAAGAAGAGCATTCAATTCCCTTAATTGAGACTCTACAAACTGCAGCCCAAACTGCCAAAAATGTTGGTGTCGGGTATGGACGGTGGCAGGAAATCGTTTGTGACCACAGGAAGTCAACGGTCACAACAGCAGCAAGGGGAGCATTCTGTCGTGAGAAAACTGGACTCAACAAACTTAGATGTACTGCCTGTGGTTACTATAAAGCGACACAGGCTGAAATGGTGAACAAAAATGTGCTAAGTGCATTTAACAGACATCTCTTCGCATAATCTGTTGACCCTTTTAAGCCCCCTATTTTAAACTATGTGACACCTGCGACACAGTTTTGGCTTGCCACAACTAGTGATGGTTATTCTGCAGTATGATTGGACAGCAGCTTTTTGGGTTGTGGTTTAGCTAACAGATTATTTCCAGGAACTTATAATGATCACAGTAAAGCAAATAATCTACCGCTTGAAGCCTTAATGTTTCACTGATGGATAGCAAACGTTTATTCTTTAACTAGTGGCCCACGGTGCCATTTCACCATCTGTCTGTGTTCAGTCCTCAGTTTTGCATTTTCAGCAGCTGCTGTGCCACATTGGCTCTGGTCCTTGCCAGTAAAGCATGTGCCAACTTTCCTTCGATAAAGCAAAGGTCAATGGCACAATAAAACAAGAAAAGCCACTACAGAGGGTCAAAAACGTGCAACTATTTATTCTTATCAAGTCTGATAAAATCTGCCTTGACAACTAGAGTCTATCAGATAAAGTATTTCTCTTTCTATTTGTAGGCATCACATTATGTCTCTTAAATCAACACAGAGCCAGTCAGATGTGAGTGACAGACACACAGGATGTGAAAAGTTAGCTGTCTGAAAGTCTGCACATTTGAAAGCTGGTTCAATCTACCTGGCATTGAGATAAATACTGTCAGTATTTCGTTAGCAATAGATGATTAAAGTCCATGTTCGCCTAATAGAAACCCTTTGATTAATTGTTTATGAATGTGCACAACCCACCTTTGTACCCTGCTAACAGCAAAAACATTGTAAAACATGCAACAGAGGAAACATGAACTTCAAATAGCCAGTCAGCTCTGTCGACCCTTTAAATATCCCTAAGCAACCTTCCCCCCTTGAAGTCTGCACAGCAGGGCCTCCATGACCCACATGTGTTAAAGACAAATATAACCCCTCTGCTACCAAAGCTGCTACCTCGAGAGCAGTCTGTTTCTGTTAGACTCCTGCTGAAAATTTACAGAGGTGAGAGGAGGGCATGGTTCTCGCTGTGCTGTTGCTGTGCTAATGGTTGCAGAGGAGAGGATGTGAAAGAGGAAGGGCTTCAGAACGGTCGCAGGCAGAGTACTCACTGACCCATAACTCCGTCAAACACACACACACACACACACACACACACCAACAACAAGCTAGGTCTGTCATTGACTTTGAGAAAAACTATCCTTCATTATAGGGTTGGTGAATGGTCCATGATCAGTAACTACCTACACAGCCCACTGTGAGTCATAGAGAGATGGGTCTAGGTGCATGGAGGGGGGCAGGAAGAGAAGAAGGGAGGTGAGGATGGGTTCATAAAATGTATCAGAAACACAGAAAGATTCCCTCTTAAAGATAAAATTTCTATTTGCTCCTGCAGCTGAAATGCCAAATGAATCCCCCCCCACCCCCCGACTTTCTTGCATGAATCAATGCGATGAGTCAGTTTCTATTTTGTCTACACACCAATTTAGACGCCATATGTGGCCCCCTCCATAGTCCACAATGCATTGCTTTTAGTATGATACACTCGTTACCCACTTGCTAGCATCACCGCCCCTCCCTCTCCATTTTCCTCCTCGCCATGTGTCACAGTATGTCTGGCAACCGAGCAGCAGCCCTGTGGAGAAACAGGGTTGGAGACTCCAAATCGAAGGCTGATTCATTCTGCATATGTTTGACACACTGTTAGGGCTGAATGAACGATACTGTTGATGTGGTTTTCCTTTAAAAAAAAAAAAAGGAGGGGGAAATTTTGAAGAGAAAAGAAAATACAAGATGCTTCAGTCAAAAGGCGAAAGAGTGAATTGAAAATAACACCTGCGATCATAGTCATTTTCCCCAGTGGTATGGCCCTCTCTTGCAGTTTGGGAAAATCTGATTCTGCATTTAAAACCTTAACAATAGATTTACTGGTTGAAATAGCAAATGTCAAACTAATTTAACCATTGTCAAATGAGTTACATAAGCTATGTGAAGCATTTTATAACTGCTGTTTTGAGAAGTACTATATAAATGAGGTTTATTTTTAGCATTGACATTATTGGTTTGTGGGATGATTTTTTTTAGATGAGAATACTGAAACCACTCATGTTTGTGAAGTAAATTATGATTCTGTGAGCTTAGTTTAGCATAAAAGGTGATAACAAGCTAATTTAATTGATGCTGAGGAAATGTTTTGGCATTTTAACACTAATCCAGTTACTAAAAGAAAATTAGATGAGAAGATTTTTCCAGCTTTCATGTATGGTAAATTTGAAGCTAGCTGCCCGCAACTGGTTAGCTTGGCTTAGCATAAAGAGCAAAAACAAGTTCATTTCATCAATGTTAAATGAGGAGTATGATGTTTTTACGCTCATTTGCTTCATGACAAACATAAAGATGGAAAGATTGATACTTCTTAAATTACCTACTTCTTTTGATACTTCTTGTATTTGAAGTTAGCCAGTTAGCTTAGCTGAGCATACAGGGAAGAAACTAAAAAATTGCTAGGCTTACTTATTTTTTTTTCACTTTTTAGTTTTTGTAGTTTATACAAATTATATATAATGTCGCACTTTATCCTACTCTTTACAGTCTTTGTGTTCGGCTAACCAGCTGCCGGCTATAGCCTTATCTTCAGACAAACTGAATGTTTTTCAAAATGTCAAAGTTATTTGACCTATAATGCTCTATTTTGTTCATAACCCCGCTTTTTCTGCCAGTTTTTCAGTCCTCTTCGTCTCCATCCTTTCTTGTCTCTCAATAAACAGATATTACAGACATGGGAACAGTCGAGTGTGGCAGCTGACATGGGGAACCTGATCTCTGGGCTTTCCAGCAGCACAGTTCGTGCACTGCAGACATTCCTGGCACATGGGGGTCATCATATCTCCCCCCCTTCAACCTCAGCTCGTGCCTTTATGCTTTTTAATCTTCTTTTCCCATTAACACACCAGATGGGGGGAAACAAATTGTCAAAAAAAAATGTTTTTTTGTCTCCTTGGCATTTAATCAACACATCCTCCACGTCTTTTACTTCTCACCCTTTCGTTGTTATTATTTAGATTTTTTCCTGCTTCTCCTTTTCTGCCTCCTTTTGTTTCTTTGTTACCCAGTCAGCAACATGACAGCGACAGACACCGCTCATGTGGCACAGCTCGCGCATTAATCCAGCCATGATTTAGTGTTCACTTTGGCCAGCCGACAGCCAGACGGGGGGTCAGGGTTTTGGATGGCACATGCAACAGTCTCGCCATCTGTATGTCCTGCACCAGAATTAGCAAGATCTTGCATAATGCTGTTCCCTGCAACAGCAGCAGTACAGTAAGTGCATGTTATTTTAACTACATGACTAAAACCTACATGACTAAAAGTACAGAAACAAAAAGTTATGCCATGGTTATTTAGAGTGAATAAATATTTCAGCAATGCTTTTAAGGGCTAACAATGTAACTCATATGTTTTAGATAAAGATTGTTGCTTTTAGTCACATCAGGTTTCACAAATTCCAAGCATGTCTTTCCAGTTTTGACGCATACATACAAACTGAAAGTTGTGCACTAACACACACTTACTTCCTCTATGACAGCAGTCATACGGCAGTCTCAATATAACGGTCAGAGCTGGATGAGTTGAACCACTAGTTTAACACATTGGAAACTGAATGATTCTTTGAGTGTATTTGAGAGGATTATTCCAAAAAATGTTCAGTCAGCAAAAAACACACTGATGTGTCTGATCATTGTTCAGTAAATTACTGATCTCCTCTGCTTGTGGGCTGGGACCACATGTGTTGCAAAGCAGTGCAACACATGCAAAACATTAAGCGGATCCAAGATTCCCAAAACACCAACAAATCTCATAGCTCACGCATAATGCAGTTTTATATGAAGTTCAGCTTCATGGACACCATTTTATAATCCTTTCAGCATCTTCACATTCATAATACCAAAGAGTGCAGAGATGAGTAAATGTGGCTTAAAAAGAATGAGGACATTGACATAAAACAGCTCAGAGGCAAAAACAAACCATAAAGCCACACAACCTCAAACAGCAGACTCACCTTCTAAACAAACAGCCTTGTTAAAGCCCTCAGCTTTGACGAGTAGTGATGCCCAACTGTTGTATCCAATCCAGTGACAGGTAGTCAATCAACACCAAGAGAAATCCTGGGCTGAGACGGACTGAAGTTGTAGTCCAGCTCAGCTGCTGCTGCTGCTGCTGCTCCTGCTCCCCTCCAGCTCTGACTCGGTGTGTACAGAGTGGATTGAGTTAGCTGAGCCTCAGACGAGCTGTTATAAACTTTTCCCCTGACTGCTCACACCATCTGCATGCTGAGAAAGTCTGCGCTGTGCACAGGATGGCTGTCGCGGTCAGCACAGTCACACATGGGGCAACATTACTGCGGGCGTCCGCCCAAACACACGCACACCCACACATGCACTCACATGCAAACACACACACACACTCTCTCTCTCTCTCTCTCACAACACTGCAGCCAATGCAGTCCTAACTCTTCCAGTCATCCTGGCCGGTGAGACGCTCACACTCAGTCTGAGAAGACTCTGTGTGTGTGTGTGTTGGTAACAGAGAGTAGGAGGAGGAGGGAGGGCAGAGGGAGGGGGGAAGTGTGTGTGTGCCTGCATGCGTGCATGTGTGTGTGTGTATGAGCATGTTTTAGGAAGTCTTAAGATGAGAGCTCTGACTGAGCAGAGCTCCAGCAGTGCAGCTCACTTTCTCTTGCATTTCAGATTCTACACGAGAAACTTGGCAGCTTTTAAAGCCAAAACTCCTATGGTTCATTATGAGGAATATAAACCCCGAATTCCCCGTATATCATCCGCGTTGTAATTCAGCAAACAAACACAGAAAGCTGCCCCAGATTTGAAGGTGTCTTCAAGACGACATGTACAAATGACTGTGTGCGTGCAGCTCGACAAACATTTATTCAGTGAGGTTACCCTCACTCTGGTGCAAGCCCAGCTGTATACACACCAGTGGAAAGTGCATTTTGTTTACCGGGGAGTGGTTGAAAATTTCTTCCTATTCCATAGTCTCATAGTGAGTCATTTTAAAGAACTTGTCTGTCTGAGTCAAGAAGCGAATGTTTCCTTTTTGACTGTAATAAACCAAAATAAATATGTTAAATGGGCAGGACAAATGGAGTTAAGGGCGTCAGAAATTCATGGTTTCATGGTAAACTACTCAAACTGAGGGATTCGTACATGTAAAGTAAAATGCTGAGCTCAATTACGCAATCCTTTAGCTTCCTGTAGACTCCTGTTTAATCACCTGACATGGGCCATTGATTTATGACGAGAAATTCCAATGCATGATTGTCATGCTGGTCCTGAAAATGAATTGAAAATGTGACTTTTTTGTGTAAAGACAAAAACCAACTGGAGGACAGTTTGGGAATATTTGGCCACTTCCAGTGAACAAAATGAAAAAGTTGAAGACAAGTTAATGAAGAGGATGAATGTTGGAGGGAGGAGTTTTTATTTCTGATATTTTTGAAGATCTTAAAAAACAAAAGCAAAGCAAAAACAATGTAATAAGAATCAGAGTATTCCAAGAGAAGTCACTTTTTTTCCTTCGTAATATTCTACAATTTACATTATCGACACAAGACAGTTCCTCACAATCTTAATGTATCACTTGCATGTGTCAGCTACATCCCCCGATAATGTGCTCAGTGCTAATGAGGGAGGGGAACTCCAATCTACTCGCATATGGGAGGCGGCTGATGTGTCAACAACAATTTCCTTCCTCAAAACCGAATCATCAGGATAAGAATTAGTTTATTTAAAGTACCGTTCGTGTTAATAGAAGGACGCTTGGCTGAGAAAGTGTGTTTACAGTGATATAATTCTAGAGGAGCTTGTGGGGTAAATTGAAGGTGTCGAATGTGGAGGAGGTGATGTCAACGAACGCGATCCTGGTTGGGTTATTGAGGTGTTGGAGGGTGAAGTGTGGGCTCAGGCTGAACACATTACCTATTGATCTGTGTGATGTATGGGCAGAGTGTGAGGCAGTGAGGCAGGAGTGAGGCCGCCGTCACATTTGGACCTTCTATTAGCATCTGTCAAACGATGGATCAGAGAGGCAGCAGCAGTAAATGAATCTGTCCAAAGCGACAAACCGTCACTTGTCTGAATGCACGGACCATGATCAGATTTTCTGTTTTAACTGGTACTCTGATCACTCTTCTGCACTGATCTGGGATCTTACAGGACATATTGCACTGATGGTGTGTTTGCAGCTGCAGCTATTAAATGTGAGACAATCCCTCTAGTCATCCAGATGCACTCTTAGCTTCTTAGCCCTCAGAAAACAAACCGGTGTTTGCTTGCGGCACCTCATCACACCTGATGGCATTGTTTGGATATTTGGAGGGACAAGTTCAGAGTTTCTCTGATATTGTTGTGTTTATAGAGCATCAGATATTTCATTAGACAAAAGAGAAGAAGGAAGGTGAGACCTGGCGTATTTTTCTTGAGACGTTTTTGGGGTTTTCTGACTCTTGAAGGGTCAGAAACAATCTAAAGAACATTGGTTCCCTATCTGGCACTAACTCAGGTTAACATGCTTGCATTGTGAAGCCAATATGAGACTTTGTGTGTCGCAGCACAGCCATAAAATAATAATTTGGTACAACTGCTGCACCTTTTTTGCTTCAGGGTTCTCACGTTTTTTCACCCTGTGTGAAGAGTCACTTTAGTGAGAACATTTTTATAATTTTTTTATATTCAGCAACATTCATATTCAGCACTCAGCAGTGAAAACACAGTAAAATTCTTTCCGCCTAATGAAATCTAATCCGCACACAGAAGGTGAGTTTTAGGTGTTATGAGAAGCCCCATTAGATTTAACAAAGATTAAATGAAATGAACAACAGTGGGCTCTGAAGCCATCTGTCCTCAGCCATCCTTCAGCATGTTTTATTATATTTGCAGGACGCGGAATGCTGAACACGAAACACTGTGACCTTGTGACGTAAGACGTGGACATCTGTAAACAAACTGGAGCTGCATCTACTCCCATGAGAGACTGTGCACGACCTTATCTGATAGGAGATAACTCATAAGATTAGAATGGATGAATCCTCACAGAGGAAGCCTCTGGGATTTGAAACTGTCCTCTGTGGGTTTGCTGTTTCTCATGGCCTTGCAGTTCAGAGGTTTTGGACAGTTGGTGACTTCTGGAGAGATAATGAAAAAAATCTGTGGAGGCCTACAGCTTTTCGTTTCCCACTGGACTGAGATGACACCAGAACTAGTTCACTTTGACTGAGCTTCTAATATTATTGTATTAGCATGTAATTCTCATTTTTACTGCACTTTTCTTATTGAGTGAATATTCTACATTTTGACTTGTTCTAGTGTATGACATGGCATAAAAACTCATATTATGAATTAAAGCAGGAGTACAAGAGACTCATACTCAGTCTGTGTCCCTGCAGTGAGTCCTAGATGCCCTCTGTTGGTGAGTTTCTGGTCATAGCAGGTCTTTTAGCTTCGTGACACGAATTGTAATTGACTTTTTGACTTCAAGGCCTGAACTCTAACAAAAGACAAAAGAGTCTCTTTAGATGCAAAGAGTATCAGCTAACTTTGAATGCCTTTAATTAATATTTTGACAATGAAACGAATCAAATAGCTACTTTTATGTGGAAAGGGCACTTATTTGTCTCTGCAGCACCCCTGTAGGTTCTTACAGCTCAATATTTTGGTTTTAGGGCCTTCAAACATCACTATTTCAGTTCACTCTCACTGCCCTCATAAGCATGGTTTTTTGGTAAATTTAGTTTAGATGAAAATGTGCTAAAAAATCCTGTATCTTCTTACCACAAAACAATATAAAGACAACTTTTACACTTTCGAAGACAGTGGAGGGTTTAATGGCTGAAGAGTGCAATAATTTCTCTCATGAGTCGGTTGAGACCAAAAAAACAGTTAAAACAAGACAAAATGGTGGACTTAAGATCAGTAACTGGGGTAAAAAAATTACTAAAACAAAAGACAATGTGTTTCCATAATTACTGAATCTGCAAATAAGCCTCTATTTGCTGCCAACAGTGTCCTGGTATGTTAATGTTGTGTTATGGCTTACTTCTGGTGCCCCCAAGTGGTCTAAGTCTGTTATTGCAAGTTTATGTTCAGAAGATAACTGGAGAAAAAGTTTCAAGTTATAAGACGACCACTGACACAACTCAGAGGGGTTAATATCAGCCAAAAGTTGCAGACGAGGTGACAAAGGGGTCTAATGTTCAAATTATTAACCATCATCATCATCATCATTATTGTTATCATGAATCCTTGATGGGATCTATTGTTTGTGACACCAAATATCTCCCTTCCTTCATTTCCTGTCAGCTCTCTACTGTCGAGTTTCTTATCTTGAGATTAAGCTTCTCCTCATAAGCTGTCATGATTGCTTTGGTACATCAGAGATATGATCATCAGTAGCCTCCATTAGTGATCTCCACTGACAATTATAATAGTAATAACCAAGCCTCTTATCTAATTTACCACCAATCTTCTCAGAATATTCATTTGATTATACCCATTAAAGTCTAATAAGGGCTCGACTTGAATACAATTAAAACAGTTACGCACATACGCAGGTTACTAAGAGAGGTTCACTCTATTTTTAGCAAATCTTTTCAGAATTGTTAATTTTATCCTTTTAACTTTCAGCTACTACCCGGCCACACTGGAGCTCAGCACAGTGAACTTGATGTGCAGAAACATGGTGACACCTGAGTCATGTGATTCCCTCGAGCCTATCAAAGGTTAAGCGTTGTGGAGATGATTCATATGCAATTTGTATGTCAGATTTCATCAAAATTAAAATGACAATGAGAACATGCTGATGTTAGACAAGAGTAATATTTTACACTTTCACCTTTAGTATGCAAACATTTGTTATTAATGGGTAAAAAAGGAAAAGAAGATCACTCCAACTGTGGCAAAGACATGTTTCTGCTGTATTTGTGCCTTCAAGAACTTTTTTTCGTTTTTATCTTGTTTCTTTGAAAAGTCCAGGTAACTTTAACTTTCATAAACTCACTTCACCTCTTTGTTTGCCATGTAAACATTTCTTAAATTGGCTTGGGTATTATTTATTTTTGCTTTCATTGTTGATCTGTTCTTTAGTACTGCATAAGCCTCATTTAAATCAGGAGCTGATAAAGCTTATCTTATTCAGAGAGAAGCAGTGAGAGCTTTCCTCCACAGTAAAAATCACTTTTTCTTGATACAATATTGCTCTCTGGTTGTGGTTATTAAAGCTTCTGGATTATAAGCTCAAGTT
>JAPZDV010000011.1:15943009-16008672 GCA_029814665.1 Acanthurus lineatus | reverse complement strand
TGTACATAATTTAGACGATCAAAGAAAAATAAAATGTTGCATCATTTGTCGAAGCTTAAATCAAACTGGTAAATAAATGCATAATAACCAGATAATACAATACCATCAGGGGGCCAGCAGAGGTCCATGTGTCACAGCTAAAGGGGCTCTCAAATATGAGTTGTACATGCATTTCATACAGCTTTTCTATACTAAATCACTGCTTTACTAATTTCACAGGACATCTTCAAAGGAATATTTTTCAATTATTTTATATTGTGTATAAAATGTCTTTAGTTTGCGAGGGAATTTTGAAAACATCAGTTGATATATATTTATACATTAAAATGTTTAAGCAGCCGCCACCTACATACTATACTCCTTCAAAAACACTACTAAGAAAATGCAAATCTTATCCAGCCCTGTGCATTTTTTAAAATTCTTCCAACTTTCTGATACTAGGCTAATTGTACTGGAATATTAACTTATTCTGATCTGAATTTAACAAACTTTTCAGAGATATGCATTACATTATAATGCATGTAATTATAATTAAACCTTTTGCAAATTACACTTTTTTCTGAATGGCAAAAACTTCCATTCATAGCAGATTTTAACACAGTTAAGTCAGAAATCATAATTTGCCTCATGTGGGTATGATCACATGACATGATAATGTCTTAAACAGCTTTGTTACTGGCTCGGTGTTTTCTTAAGTATGTAATTATGTAGTGCAAATAACAGGGTGTGGTGGTGAAAAAAAGAAAAGTACTTGTGCTACTTGTGAAGCAGGCGGAGGGACTGTGTGAACCAAACTTGATCACATGTAACCCAACCAATCATTTTCCGTAATTCCTAAGTGTGACAGTAAACCTGTTGGGAAATGTTCCTTCTCACGTCACATCGTCAAGAAAAAGTCCCTCCAGAGGTCAAATATCTGTCAGGTCACTGAGGTCAAGGCTCGAGTCGCTTGTTTTGCCAGTTTACTGCAAGATATATCCGAAAAAAACAAGGAAGAACGGCAGAAAAAGGTGCATCAGCTCTGGATTAGAGGAGCCAAAGAGATAATTAATCAGACTTGATCCAGTTCAAAAATCAAGGAACAGGACGGCCTGTGATTTAAAGTGCTCCTTGTTCCTTTTCATCTGCTATCAGTGCAATCAGTCTCATCACTTTAATTTCCTTCTTCGCAGTGTTTATGTGTTGTCATTCTACGGCTACAATAAACAACCTGTTGAGGGAGGGCCAAACTGTAAATACCAGAACATCTATTTGCAGTAAATCAGTGTTATTTACTACTCCGTTCACGCACCTTTGTTTCTGTGGAGGCGGCAGTGACGTGTTCAGGGAGTCAGATAAAGGGTATTTCTCACCAACGCTTTCCTGTTATTTTCCAGGGTCCTTTGTTTGTTGCGAGGCCTCGGTCTGTCCGTTCTCAAGGGAATGAGGGGAACATTTGAGCCCGAGCGCTTACGAACACTCCTGCCCTCATTCGCAGACTGCTCCCATACCTGCCTGGATCACTGTGCGTGTGTGTGTGTGCAGAGTGTGTGTGTGCAGCGTGTGTGTCACCTTGTACTTTGATTGAGGAGATAAATCACTGCAGTGAATATATGTTTTTTTTTTGGGAACTTTATCAGACAAATCTGGGAAAACCAGCTGCTACTGTCACAATAAATTAATGCAATAATGAATTTACATTAATATTTTGGTTTTAAATGGAATTTATTGTGATTTAAAAGTGAAAAGAAGTAAAGTAAAAAAAATATGTTCCCTTCCTTGTAAAATTTTTCTCTTAAATCCTCACTCTTCCTGAAGGCGTGGCTTGAAAACGCACCGTGGATCCCTGTTACAAAGTAACACAATGTCCCTCATATTAACCTGATTTATTAGCACATAATCATTCAGCCTAATTCAATATTTATGTCCAGGACAGTTTGTTTATTGATGGGTTTTTAGGTGTTGAGCAGACAGGAAGTGTCCTCTTCTAACTCCCGTCGTGGGCTTGTGTGTCTCTTATCAATCCAAAGCTTTTAGAGTCTCTTGAAAAAAAAAAAAAAAAGAATCCTTGCTTTTAAATTCCTGTCCTGGGCAGACACAACAACAACAGGAAGAAGGGCCATTTTCACAGGTGTCAGGAAGCACAGGAAATAAACAAGCTGAATACTGGAAAACATTTTTTTTTGTCCCTGGAAGAGTCAGAGGTGAGGCTCATAAGAGATATTTTTAGCTGGCACAGGATTATTTTGCAAGTTTGGGCCAGAATGTTTGATTTAATTTGATCTTCATAATATTTTGTCCACTTTAATGCTGCGTGGTGACGTATTAGAGGAGGACTGGAGGGGAAAAGCATCCACTTGCAATAAAGGGTAACTAATCATGTTTGAGTGTGTGACCTGAAGATTTAGTCTTAAAATAACTTTGAAAAGTTGAAATAACAAAGACAATTAATACTTTTTTACGTTTTTAAGCAGATTTAATCACATTTCTTAGCCACAATCCAATTAGGTTAAGAGAGTTTCCTGTTATGTAAACCAGAACTCTTCAATTAATCACATCTACTTGGATAATGATCCACAAAAAATGTGTGGTTATTACAAGTAAATGCTGATATATAGTATTATGCACTGATACGATTGCATATTTGCATTCAGAAGAAACCTACTTGTGTTGTATTTTAAAGACAATCTGTTGCAAGTATTCAAAAGACTTGAGACTCTGACAAATTCAAACCTTTATCAGATATTTCAGGAATATTTCACTCTTTTCTTAAGTTAAGTGCCACAGAGTATTTGTGTGTCATTCACTTACAGTTTTTGGTTTGATTGAAAATGATTGAATTCTGATCTACTGAAATCTACTTGAAAGCCTCTGTTGGGCTGAAAAAAGAGTTGAAAGACTTTCCTGCAGTTGAAAGAAAATGATATTACATGCATTTCTTGAGAAGGCCCTTATGCAATCTCTCCAAATTTAAATCATTTTTATTCATGTCTTGTTTTTTTCAGGGTGACTGATGTAAATCCCATCTGCAACGGCTGTATTTTTGCACAGCTTTATAGTCTTCAAAGGAGAAAATCCCTTTCACTAAGCACCACAATTTATTGGTATTTACTGCTGATTCGGTCCCTCTGGACTGTGTGTCGCTAACAACACTCTTGATGAAGGTCCAGAGGGACAGAAACATCAGTATTTATCAATAAATTTCATTGCTTAGCAAGAACAGTGAGCTAGATTTCTTATTCTAAAGACTGAAGTGATTCTGTCCAACTTAAAAAACAAATAATCAAAGTTCAGCTTTATATGAAAGCTAAATGAAAGAAGCGTCTCCGTGCAGCTGCAGAGTCAGAGGGACAATGTGGTTTGTGAGCAATCTTTGCTCTTCACTGCTTCTCATACTATAAGTGGTGAAAGTATTTTTACATGAGAGAAAAAATGTTTTATGCATGGGAACAAAGAATATTTTCCCATTTGTGGAAGTTTAAGAAAGTCGAGCGTTCCACATCTCAAGAGTCAAGGATGCCTGAAAATTTCTCAGCACTTTTCTGCTGCGGAGTTTTGGATATGTACGTTATCATCATGGGAAATGAGAATTCCTTCTACTCTAAAGACATTTATCTTCAGACTTCCTCGCATTTTTACACTGTTTAGACAAATACCGCAAGCGCCATGCTGAGAATATAAATATCTCCTCATTTTTCATAAAATTTCTGCTTAGAATCAAACTTCTGGATTCATTCTGGATCTGAATCCACATGATTGATTTGCAAAGGAACCAGGTGTCTCTGTAACAGGTAGAGAAGATAAATTCTTTTACAAATACTGAATGAAGATCAGTCAGCCTTTTAATTTGATTTAATTTATCGACAAAACACACCAATCTCAGGGATTTTTAAGTTTTGAACCGCCGGAACTTTACTTTCTTACTTCACTCAGCTGGTGATTCACTTTCCTGCACTGATGGTAAAATACTGAGGATGATGTCGCATGTCAAGGTTACAGAGATTTGACGGTCCGCTGTAGAGAGAATTTATGTCTTTGTAGCGTTCACTAAACCTTCTCAAACTGTGGGACGCACCTCATGGATGACCAGAGGAAAAATGTGGAGGGAAACCAAGTTGTGTGATTGTGATTTGACAAAAATTCATCTTCAGTCTATTTTTAAATAACTGCTTTCCCTGTCATTGTTAATAATCGATTCAATAAAATCAATAAAAATTGTAGGGTTGGGTGCCTAAACTTTTCTCTGTCTCTTTGAAGACATGCCATGCTTTCCCGTAAAAGTGCTGGAGCAATAAAAAGTGTCAGAGCTTAAACACTCAGAGTGGAAGAAAAAAAGTTTCCCTAAAGATGAAAAATGATCTTTGGGCATCAGTTTTTATCTGTTTAACTGCTCATCATTTGGAGAATAAAACAGAAAGAGGCACAGAGAAAGACCTTTAAAAAGTACTTTTACGGTAAGATAATAAAAAACTGAATAACAAAACCATGACAATGGTGGAGTGACTCTGCAACAAGTCTCTTAATGTGCTTAACCTACTTCTTTGCCTTTTATTCCTATAAGAATAGTCCCTTTTGCAAAATAAATTCACTGGTTATTTGAAAATTTTTTGGCCATGTTTGTGTTTATTATTCATCTTTTATTTATTTCACAGAACTCTTTATAAATTTTTTTTTAGCTAAACAGAGATGTGGTGTAGACAATATAATCAACTGAATTTTCCATTGTCCCCTTGTATGCACCTGTCCACAGTCACCTGTTTATAATTAATACATAATAAAACCATTAAACAGTTTTTTCTCAGGATTTTTGAATACTGTAAATTCTGTCCTGAATAATATATTGCTAATTAATCAACAGATAAACTTGGCAATAAAATGACATGACAACAGTCAGTGATAACTTTGGTTTAATCATAAGAGCATTTTTTTACATAGGCTGGTGTCATATACATAATATTTCCAATGTCAGCTTTTCATATATACAGTAAAAGTAAAATACCATTAAGGAAAACTTTGCTGGGGTGAAATGAATGAATGAAAAATATTGCTGTATCCAGTTTGAAAGTGAATGTAAGGACCATTCTTGTGACATTTACTCTCATTTTTTCAACAATAATGAATGAAGGCACACTAAACGAGAGAATCAGGTCTACACAGAGGCTAATGGGGACCGACTACAGGATCGTTTTTTATTAACTTATTCCAAAAAAACACACAAATTGGAGTGGAAAATTTGAAGAGAATAACACAGTCTGCATATTTCATTAGAAAAGATGATCTCTGTGGTGGTGAAGGACCAAATAAAACTTCCAAAATGCTGTAGAAAAGTTTTTTTCATCGCTTAACATAATAAAATATATCTTTCTGTTCATTTATAAGTTAATGCTACATTTACACTGAATAGATTCAGCCTTTTCAGTACTTGTCAGCGAGGGTTGAGCCGCTTTGCAGAGGCTGATCTGTCCGGGTGTTGGTCTGTGCTCTGGGCAGTGCTGACCTCTCCTGAGCCAACGTCTCCTCCTGAAAAATACAAGTAAAAAAACTTCACCATTCTGTTTATTCATGCAACTGTGCAAACTAACAAATAACATGTCTTTTTATTACATAATTTAGTCCAGTTCATGAGGCTTTTAACTGCTATTAGCCCATTTTATTTTAAGAGTTTTTCAACTTTTTTTTTTTTTTTACCTGTTTGTGGTTCAGTCTTAAGCTTGCTGGCAATTTTGGCAAAGAACTTGAGGGTGAGACAGGCTCCTGTCTCCCTGTCACAGATGCCACCTTTGCAGTTGCATGTCTTGCGGCACTCAACCCCGTAGGTACCATAAGGGCAGTCTGTGAAGACAGAAAAGATTATTTTAGACTGATTTGTCCAACAAAACAAGCAGGGGGAGAGGATTAATGTCCTGACTTGATCTGACATGGGCCTTAATTCACAGTCGGTATATCAGTGATCAGGAAAATGGGCCATGGATGAAAAAAAAAAAAACAACTGCAAACTGCAGTTGCTGAAGCATTTGACTGTCCCAAGTCCAAGTGACACACAAGTCTAAACATGTACCTTTATAACAGCTTGTTATATTGCAATAGTGATAATTACTTAATGATTCAGTAAAAGAGCCTTAAAGACTGTAATAACACAATGGGATACTGCATTTGGTGCAGCAGGGCATCACATAATCAAAATGCAGCATTCGGGCAGAAATTAGCGCACTGGCCACATGAAAATGTTGAATGTGAACATACCCTTGCAGATGCCATATTCGTCTCCATAATCGTCCTCATCCTTGTAGAACTCGCAGAATAATCCCGGTCCGCACTTCACCCCGTGCATCCCAGACACCGTGCGGTAGCAGTGCTCCCCTCTGCCGGCTGCACAGACCTGGCAACAGCCGCAGTCGTCCAGGACCGTCCGTGTGCACCGCTGCGTCCCGCCGCACCGCTCCGCGTTGCATCTGTCGGGGCAGTTTACCGCGTACTTGACATTGGCGCCCCACGCTTCGGCATCACGCACCAAAAGTGAGGACAACACAGTGATGAGGAGGAAAGACATCATGGGATGCGGTCGGAGAGTTCGTGCGAGGCTGCTGTCTGTTTTAGGGATGAGGGAGCGACAGAGAAGCGGACCACGGCCAGGAGACTTCAGCGGAGTGACCTGCGGTTCATCAGGTTGCATGGTTATCAGCGATGAACAACTTTGTTTTGCACATGACTTGCCCTCGTCAATTTCCTCATTCCGGTGTTGTCGTTCCTTTTTGTCAGTCAGCCCCCTTTTTAGAAATCCGGCTTGGAAGTGGGATTTACTCTGGACCGCCATCCAGGAATTGAAATGCGTGTGACCTGATGTCATAAGTTATCCTTGGTTTGTTTTTGTGTTAGTCGGTGAAGGAACCCCTAAACCTCCGACTGCATCACGTTTGTCGTGACTGGCTGAGCTTTGAAGGATTACATTTAATGTTTGGATGTTTTTAATCATAACATCCTTTGACTGGAAATCTTATTAAACGCGAGAGAACAACAGATGACAATCAATTTGCATTAAATCATCTTGCAGGGTTACATAAAAAAGATGGGAGTATTTTCTTTAATATCAGTGGTGTGAAGCTTCAGAGGGAAAAAAATACTAGAAAATAAAATTACTATTTTTTAACAACATGGCTATCTGGCCTCCACAGTGTTAAACGAAGTGAAATAAAAGAACAGTCAACTATCCAGTAGATGCGTACACATAAAGGTTATCTGTGTGTGTTTGCAAAGCTGTCTTAATATAGTAATTAGTCCTTTTTGTACCTCACAACTGAACTTTTTAAACAAAAACTAATGTGGTGGGGCAGAAGTGAAAAATTCTTAGAGCCTGCTTCATGTTTTTTCTCCACTGGAAGGTAACCCTAATGGGGAATCAATTACATTTTCTTATTGGGCCCTTTCTTTTTTATTTCTAAACTGGCTTAATATAAAGTATTGAATCAGGAGTTTCTAAGGTTTTTGAGAAGAGTGTCGGTAGTATTTTTTGCTTCCTTCTCAAACTTTGACTTTTTCTGTCTATGTTTCTTTTACTTTTCTTTTTATATAATAGATTGATGACATTGAATTTCTAAGGTCTTGAGTTTATAAGAGATCAGTAATTATTAGATAATAACACACACAACCTGATTACAAATTTGTAGTGATTCGATGCGAGAATCTGGCTGTTTAGTATGACCATAAAGTTGAAAATAGTCATAAATGAATCAGTTGAGGCTGATATATCCAGACCTTTAGTGCCATAGGCTGTGGCTCATGGTCCAAAAACATTGAATCCTACATTTCCCATGATGCAACATCCCTACGGCTAGACTTTAAGGCAGGCTACTTATCACGTCCGCATTAAAATGACTTTAACTTTGTTATAGGCCTATACATTTGAGTTATGTACTAACATTGTCCTACATTTTCAACAGTTGGTGATTTTTTTAATTAGGATTTGCATAAATAAATTAAAAATCAGATCGTAGGTTTTCAGTCTCCGGTTAATCCACAAAATATGAAATACACACCAGATTGTTTCTGGCAGGTAGGCATCCCATCAGAGAAAAGGTGAATAAAAAGATAATTAGGTTAATAATAATGGTGACAGTTTACACTCCGAGACACAAGGTGGCAGCACTGGTTGCTATTAGTGGTGAGCGCTATAACAGACGAAGAAGAAAAGGAAAGCGGAGAAGGTTGATATGATATTCACGTCCAAGGGAGACCTCACTGGGACGGGACGGGTAGCGCAAACCATTTTTCAGCGGAGGTTTATAGTCAAGGTAATTTTGCATGTCTGCGGTTTATCTTATTTCTACATTACATATCTTAACATATCGATAGGCCGTTAAGGAGCCATGGGAGTGTTTCGCTGTGAGTTGTCAGCCAACAAGCGGAGGGGCTTGGTCGGTTTTTGACAGCCATGGACCAGACTAGCAACTGCACTGCAGCCAGCGTTAGCTCAGCTGTCACCGCAGATGCAGAATAATGTTATCGGTGTTTGTGAATGACACGGTAGAGACTGCGTCTCAAATTTACATATGTTTTTTTTACTGTTAATGCCAGTGAAGCGAATAACGTTAACGGTAGCTACAATGTAAGAATGAATTAGCTAAGTATCGTCAGAGATGAAAAAAAAAAACATAATGCCTCAAAATGTTGACAGAGACTCCAGAGTAAGGAGGCAGGCAGAGAGGCTGGATAATGTCATTAATTGTAAATTAATGACATTATCCTGTGCTAACGTTAGTAGCTTGAATGCTCAACTTAACGTCTAACTTCTGACAACATGACATCGATAAGAGACCAACGTATAACGGTTTGTTTTCTCTCCCTGCTTCCCTCCGCAGCAGCTGTAGATAATTTAGCTGCTGTCATGCATTATGTAGTTAAATCATGTCGTGATAAATACAAAGCCTATGATATCACAACATCAGTGCTTTTTTTAAACATTTATCCATGCATCCGTTGTCAAACTGTTTGTTGTGGTCAGGATTGTCTTGGCAACAAAGCAGCCCAAAGCATCACCTGGCACAGTAACTTCCTCCAGGTGTTTCCACACCTCCACCGGTCTTGGGTCAGCCATAGGGGTCGCCTCCCGTCAGGACACAGATAGCCAGCTAAGGGAGAGGGTTAAGATGCATCCAGGTGCCAGAATAACCATGACTGGTTTCAATCAAAATAAAAAAAGTATGGTAGAGATTATCCTATTGGCTAAACTCCACACCATGTAGAAATCTTGACCTCATGTATTCTCATTATTGCATTAAGCAATCAGAGGCCATCAATACAGGTGAGAATTAGAGCTTTCCTTTCTCTTACATAATTTAAAAGGACAAAAAAATCATTTGAAAATGTGATATAGGGATCATGGATTTATTTTTTTTTACTATTCCCTTGCATTTTATACTTCTCCGATTGCATTATATCACATTACATTTACACAGCAACTTTCAGTAAGCGCTAGAATCATTCAAGCACATCAACTTCAATAAATGTTCTGAACTTCTTCTAGTACTAAATTTAGAAACAATATCATTGATCAGTAAATAAAAATAAACTATTTGACAGGTTGGGTCAATAAGGAAAATAACCCTTTTAGATAGGATTTAATTTTTTTAAATGAACTTTCATGGTCTTATGAAGAGCATTTGTCACTTCAGTTGATCTAACCAATCAGACGTTTGTCTTGTGACAATTGTATGGGGAAAAAAAACAAGATATGTGACATTCAGATATGTTTACATGACTTTGTTTACTGTAAAATGTGACCCAGTCTGTCATCCCTAACATCCTTGACATTCACTTTTTCTTTATTTTGATCATGTGTGCTGCTGTCTGCTGTCAAAGTCAGTCACTGATATTAGTTGTCATGTATAAATGGTTTTATTATTATTTGCATTTTGGCCTATACATCAGACCACCCAGAAGCCTTTATGTTTTTATCTTATGTTTATAGCTAACTGACAGGTTGCAGAGATATTTGCCAATTTGTTATCTTTAATCAATAAGTGTGTGTGTATTTTAGATATGGACTGACATTAGTGAAATGTGTCGTTGATGTTAGATTAAATCAACATCCACTACAATCCCTGCTAGTTTGTAATCTGTGATGGTTCAGCCTAACATTTCTGGTGGTTGCTTGCCAGTGGTTGTCTGACTGAAGAGCCTATTACTATATCAATGCTTGCTGTTATTTTTGGCCGGAGTGGAAACCATATAGCCCCGCAGGCCTCAGGCAAGGCCGGAGAGATGAGGCTCTGTGCATACTCACATGTTTATCAGCCTGTAACCAGCATTTAATCACTGGTGTTGGTTCTGGTTTTTGGGGGTCCTTTTTTATTTAATAGAAAGAATCTCAGCCATGACCCAAGAGTTTATTGATTTCTATTCTACAGCTAAACTTCTGACTTACTCAGTCAGTTTACGCTCAACCTGGTGTGTTGCTTGAGGAGAAGGAGTGAAAGCTTACTTGTTCCTGGCCTTTGTTCCTAAAAGATAATTATCTCTAATTACAGCCTAGTTGTTATTAAATTTATTCCTTAATATACTTTAGAAATGAATAAATCACTTTTAAGATACAGTATGAATGCTGACATCAGTGTTTTGACTGTCATGGAGACTGGCACTTTTTAACCTCATTATGGATTCCATGATTTTCAAGGGGTTAAGTCCAGTTCGCAAACCCTTCATGTAATTAACTGCAGTGCAAGATGGGGGGGGGGATTTGTATAACTTCCTCACAGCAACAAAATACTTGATTTTTGTTAGTGTAGAAAGCAGACAAGAAATGCAGACAGACAGACAGACAGACAGACAGACAGACTTGGAGTTATGTGGAGCAGGGATTGTATTTCAGAGCATCAGGTGACCAACTTGGGACACTGACTCTGAAAACTGCATTTCAGCTGAGACAGAGAATATGAATGAGTTAGTTCAGATTATTGTCGCATGTGTGCCTAATCTCTTAAATCAGGTTTAGTTCTTTCACTTGCTATATTATTAAACTACCATTTTTAAATTCTAATAAACCAAATACATCCCTTTTTATTATGTCGCATAACAGCTTGTGTGTCAAAAGTCCTCCCATTAGTGTGGGTGTGTTAATAATCTGTTACAGTATCATAGGGTGAGCTGACCTATTTCAGTGATACCCACCGGGCCTATGCCACTAGCCTGGATGTACTGTATATATGGAGAAGATCCAACACTAAGGAGAAAAATTACACCTTTAGACTGAATTTACTCGGCAGGAAATATATAAGAAGAATGTCTTTCAACAGACAGTGTTTCCTGTAAATTAATGGAGCTATTTCAAAATGTTATTCAGGTGTTATGGAATGAGTAAATTTCTAAATATGTCAATATAAATTTCTTTTATATTTCTCTCTCTGTTTTTCAGGTTTACATCAGAGCATAGATAATGCGTAAACATGGTGCCTTGTCAGACCCATGTGTTGCTGAAGTGGCAGGAGCACTTCAATAGCTCCTGGGCAGCAGAAGACAGTGTACAGACAGCCAGGAGGCATGGAGCTGCCGCGCTCTACAACAAGCTCCTCCACAACAAGGAAGTGGTGACTTTAGCTCAACCGGTTCAAGAGCTCGTTGGCCCACGCCTGCCAGACTTCGAGTGCGAGTCAAGTGCCTCCGCTGAGAAGGAAGAGTACCTGTCATCCCTGCTTCACAGCCAGCGATGGCTGGCTCACCGCATGCTGACACAAACCTCCTACACCTTGGGCCTCCATCACAGGCTGGTAGTTCTCCAGAGGATCTACTACGCACTCCACAGCAAATACCATGACAAATTTCGTGTGCAGCTGCCCTCCCAGTCCACAGACAGTGGCACTGATTGTGGGCAACTCGAGCTGGCCTCAGAGCCCTGCCTGCCAGGGGGAGTATCCAAAGTCAAGTCAGGTACAGATGTTCTCATAGAAATGGGTGTGAGGACAGGTTTGAGTCTGCTCTTCTCGCTACTGCAGCAGAACTGGAGGTATGCAGCCTCTGTGCACCCGGAGTCGGTGCTTTGCAATGATGTGCTTGCCACAGCGTCCTCAGTGCTGGCCTCTCTGCCACCGCTCTCTCTGGCCAATGAGAATAAGATCCCGTCAGTCGGGCTGGACTGCCTCGCACAGGTGGCTGACTTCCTAAAGAAGACATCAGTAAGCAGTGGGACTGGTGGGGCGGACCCCACCGGTCGGAGGCTGGCGTTGGAGCTACTGCTGGGCTTGGCCATGCAGAGAGGCTCTTTAAAGTTTCTGCTGGAGTGGGTGGAGGTAGCCTTGGCTGCTTCCATGTCCTCATCCACCTCTACTCTGTCTTCCTCCTCCCCCTCACTGAGCTCCCAGCAGTCAGCTGGTGTGGGCTTTGATGTGATCCATCAAACACTTATCCAAATGAGGCAATATTCGGTACGTTATGTGTTCTCTGTATGATTAACTTTTATTTATTAAGAGAGCTTGTTCTCCATAAGGGTTGTGTCATAAAGAAAGGCAAACAGTAGCCTGTGGAAGGAATTCAGATGTGTCGATGACTCACTATGAAATGTTGTTCTTTGCTCTACCTGGTTGTTGTGCTTTGCCTTTGTTTGTGCCTTTATGATAAGTTAAAGTAATTTTACATTAATGCATATCCATTAGCAGCAGCAGTGGTTAGTCCATAATTTATATGAGGTAACATTCATGATCAGCTCTGAACACACTGATGAAACTAAAGCAGGAAAAAGGCTCTTCACTGCACCATCCATCCCTGCTGTAAGCTGTCCTTTTGATTTGAACAGTCTCTTTTGAAGCTTGGAGTGAAGCATTAGTGTGCAGATAAGGATTAAGATTGAGTCAGTCCCGCTGCCCTCTCTAGATTTGCATACTGAATCATCCTTTAGCTAGTCTGACTCACCGGATGTAGACTGTAGGTATGAACCTACCATTGGGTGACTGTTTCAGTGAACATTTTCCTCCCCTTCCGTTATCTCTGTGTTGTTGTTTTGCAAGCAGACCACAGCTGCATCCTTGGCTTAGCACCATACAAAGTGATTGTGATTCGTTTAAAGGAAACAAACAAGACAAAGCATTTCTTCCCTCTATAGCAGAATGATAAAGGGTGAAGCCAGACCTTTCTCCATCTCTGACACAGCGCTGTGCAGATAGGACCAGCTATGTGAAGCTAATCTGTAGCAGGCTAATCAGCTCTGCAATATTTCTAAGCAAGCGACAACCAGGGCTGTGTACTGCCTGCAGCCTTGTGATTGATTTTGCTTGTTATTCATGTCCTACATATAATTCAGAGCTTTGTTATACTTTAAGAAAGCCCTGAAAGAAAACAGAACGTTAAACACAATTAGATCTGCATCTAAATACTCAGATCTGGGCCTTTTCATCCGTCTTGACTTCATCCTCTGCCTGATTCTGCAGTGACATGTCATTTCGGCTTTTATTGTTCTGAAATGTACTTCTGATCTAGAATGAATGGGTGTATAAAAGCTGCAAGTTATTCAAGTTATGTTGAAGGCTAAACAAGAACCTATTGTTCCAGGGTTTCCGTGGGGACTCTGTCAATACTCAGGTGCTGAAGAAGGATGCAGATGGACTTTGTCGACTCTCCCAGGCAGCACTCTGCCTGTTTGAGGAGGTGAGAGCGAATCGAGTCATATTCTGTAACATATAGGTACTATTAGCAACCTAAGAGCACCATTAAAACCATTAAGACTCATTTAATTTCAGATAACTGACTTTATAAACCCCACCCCACTGCCTTTTTACAGATTTGTAACCTGGCATCCTACTGCCTGTGCTCCTGCAGCACTGATGCAGCCGCTCCTGGTACAGAGAGCGACACAGTCATGGTGTATGTGTGTGGCAGCAACAGCAGCCACCAGCTGGCAGAAGGAACCCTGGAGAAAATCCTCCTGCCAAAGCTGACTCAGGGCTTCAGTGATGCCCAAATGGTACAGATACTCATAAGGCAATAGGCATAAGGCAAAGTAATTTTGTGATCAGGAATACAGTGCCTTGTTGTAATATAAATCAAACGTGCTATTTGTCTTAAGTGGTTTAGAGCTTTTATTAAATTGCCAAAAAGACATTATGAGACGTTTTTATGATTTTTTGTTTTTTAAAAAATACGCACAAAAAGAACAAAATAATATTTTTTTCCCTCAAAATTTCTTACCAGAATTGATCCGTTGTACTGACCTCCATACACACTTTTAAACAGGAGTGATTTACCCGTAGGCCTATTTTTTTCAAAATATTATAGCGATAATTTCACTATGTATTTATAATATCCTTTCTTTCTCCACTCTGTCCTTTTAGATTGAAGCAGGCCAATACTGTACCTTTTCAGTATCTGCGGATGGCTCGGTTAAAGCATGTGGAAAAGGCAGCTATGGCCGTCTGGGCCTTGGAGACTCCAACAATCAATCCATGCCCAAGAAACTTGTGCTGGAGCCACACAGGAACATGAAGAAGGTGTCCTCCTCCAAGGGCTCTGATGGTCACACTTTGGCCATCACTGTGGAGGGAGAGGTAAGAAGTTAAAACCACCAGGTTTGATATGTTCTGATAAAATACTGTAAGAACAACCACTTCTGCTTCCTCTGTATTTTTTGTTATGATTGCACCTGACAGATAAAATTCTTCACTTTCTCTCTCATGAGTTGTAAAACTTTCACAATTTTTCATTCAGGTGTTCAGCTGGGGTGATGGAGAATATGGGAAACTAGGCCATGGTAACAGTGCAACGCAGAAATACCCCAAACTCATCCAAGGACCGCTTTTCAGCAAAGTAAGCAGAAAATGTTGCTTGTTGGGGGGAAAGAATTCTTGGAAAATTCATCATAGGAGAGGCCTATTTGTTTTAATCATGTTTATTTTTATCATCTTGTGATTCAACATATCTTTTCATGTATTACCTCTGCCAGGTTGTTGTGTGTGTGTCTGCTGGCTACAGACACAGTGCTGCTGTGACTAATGATGGAGAGCTTTATACCTGGGGAGAAGGCGACTTTGGCAGACTTGGTACAAACCTCATTTCTCAAGTTTCTCTTGTGCTCATTTGTTTCGGTCATTTCAGTAAAATCCCTTCTCAGATATACTGGCCACAACCTCTGCTGTTCTGTGTTTCTCCGCCGGTCACCGCAGGTCACAGTGACAGTCAGAGTCGTAACACGCCCACGCTGGTGAAGGACATCAGCGGTGTTGGACAGGTGGCCTGTGGCAGCTCCCACACCATTGCTGTGGCACAAGATGGACGCACTGTGTGGTCCTTTGGAGGAGGAGACAATGGTAGTTTGAAAAGATGATATCAGTTTGTTTAAGCCTTCAGTGATTGGCTTGTGTGAACTGTAGAACATAAATGGAAGATCTGGTGCCTGTGAAGAATATGAGGTTGTGTTTGAGTAGAAAAGTAGTTAATTAAAATAACACACAAAATTAAAATTTTTTAACTTAAAGTACAGTACCATATGTGTTGTCTGTCTTACCAGAAATGTCTTGAGCTTGTCTGAACTAATGCTAACACTCTGATATGACTCACTCTTGCAGGTAAACTAGGTCATGGAGACACCAATCGCGTGTATCGCCCCAAGGTCATAGAGGCCCTGCATGGGTTCATCATCAGGAAAGTGTGTGCTGGCAGCCAGTCGTCTCTGGCTCTTACCTCTGCAGGACAGGTGAGATGCAGCATTTTGAGTCAGATGTGGATTTTCAAAGTCAGAACTGGCTTGTAGCAAATTACATTTTTTTGTGCAGCGTTTGCACCTACAGCTTTTTGACAAAACACCTTACTTGTGTAAAACTGATGTGCTGACAAAAGAGCAGTGAAAATGTCAAAATTCAAACACTTTTAATTAGGCTTAGGTAAGTCAACGCAGCTCTTTTAATGTTCTCTTTATGGAAAGCTTTTATTTTGAAGAAACATTCACTCATATACAGTACATATGTTGGATTGAGTCCCATTTTTGAGGACGGACTAGAAAGACAGATAAAGAAAAGACTGCATAGATAAGATTTGTATTTATTCTTATTTTTTCAGGTGTTTGCGTGGGGCTGTGGCTCGTGTTTAGGCTGTGGCTCTTCTGAAACCACCTCTCTGAGACCCAGGTTCATAGAAGACCTGAGTATCACCAAGATCATTGACATCTCATGCGGAGACAGTCACTGTTTAGCTCTGTCTCATGGTAAGAGACCATCGACAGATAAAAATCTGTTATTTCAATGTTGGGTATAAAGATCATAAATAAAGATATAAAGATATCAAATTTGAGAATGTGTGCTGTCCTCTCCTCAGAGAATGAAGTGTACGCCTGGGGGAACAACACCATGGGCCAGTGTGGGCAAGGCCACACTTCAACACCGATTACCAAACCAAAGAAAGTGCTCGGCCTGGAGGGGGTGTCCATCCAGCAAATCACAGCTGGCACTTCTCACAGCCTGGCTTGGACAGCAGTGCCAACAGACAGGTGAGGCCTGAAATGTGTCTGAAACAACTATTTATTTTCTTATGCCAATCTTCCATGCACTCAGTGATCCTTCAATAATTACTTTTGTGCAATGAGTGTGTTCTCTTACTCTATTCCTCACTGTGAACATATGTGATTTGCATCTCTGTGTTGCAACATCAGTATTTAAAGTATAGCTGCTTGATTATAGGGAAAAAAATGTGATTATGGTTATTTGGTCATGCATATATTAAACTTTAATTCTTTTTTATCTTAAAAAGTGGATCTTAAAAACATGATTTTAACTGAAAAACAATGTGTTATACACTATGGCACCATTGGCATCATGGGCTTCACTGTGTCTTTTTTAATCAGGTCTGTCTATGTTATCCATCTTGAGTTTTGTGTAGCTTTCAGTATTGAATATTCTTAATAAACAGTGACATGTTGTCAGCTCCAGGCATGTTATGTGCACTCACAGTCATCACTGTAGAGAGCAGAGACATGCTTTGCAGGCTCTCATATGCTCAGGCTTTCTCTGAACTTATTTGTATGAGGTTTGGGACTGTGCATAATGACCATCCTTGCCTGCTCTTCTCGGTATAAATTCAGTGTGTATGAGTGTGTGTTTGTGTAGGTGCACTTGCTTAGCATGCAATATCTTCCCATCTATCAGTTGAATTTGTTTTTTCCTGTTTTGTTTACCAAAGGCTCTTTTTACGTCATCTTGGCTCAAGCTGCTGCAGCCTGACTGAGAGTGAGAGTGGGCTTTTGAGAAAGGGGCAAATGTGCACTGCTGCAAAGGAAAGGAAAGAGCTGGATTTATAACACGAGACAAAATGTTAGCATCATTGCAAAACAGAATCATTTTATCTCAATGATCCCTCAATGGTTTTCATAATTGTTTCAACTCAAAATTGTAACCGGTAATAAAATTTCATTTACATCCCTGCCCTTGCTCAGTGTTGGTTTCTACTGCTGAACTGTTCTTTTCTTATCTTCAGTGTGAGCTGTGGTTGTGCTTCATTGGTTCTGACTCATTTATGCTGGTACAGCTCTTTTTGTGAGTGACTTGGTCTTTTTTTTTTTTTTACAGGCAACTGGTGGCGTGGCACCGGCCCTTTTGTGTGGACCTGGAGGAGAGCACATTCACCTACCTACGCAACTTCCTGGAGAGTTACTGTGATGGCATCGGGAATGACACACCTCCTGCCCCTTTCTTATGTAAAAGGTATGAAATAAAATTGACAGCACTCATGAAACTTTGTTCCATAAAGAATCGCCTGCAAAAAAAGTTCTCTGTGGTCTTTTAAACTCATTGCATCACCATCAACAGCAGGATGCGTGAACTCCAACACACCCGACATTCCTAATGTTATGAATGTTTTCCTCAGGGACCACCATCAGTTCCTTTTGCTCTGCATGAAGCTGCTGTCCATCCACTTGTCCTTGGCCCATGCAGGGGGCACAGGTGCCATGGTTTTAGGGGATCAGGGCAGGCCCCTCAGAAACCTGCTCTTCAGGCTCATAGATACCAACATGCCAGACTCCATACAACAGGTAACTAACAGTTTGCCTTTACTAGATTGTTTTCATACTATTCTTATTCTACATTTAGTCTGCATTTAGGTGTGAATCGGGTTGTTGGGGCTCTTAAGCTCTAAACTTGTAACCTTTATTGTTTTCAGTAAATGCTAACCCTTGATATCCATAATGTGCTGCCACCTCAGGCAGTTCTGAACACGCTGTCCATCGGTGCGTCCCTGCTGCTGCCTCCACTGAGGGAACGAACAGAACTGCTCCTGTCCCTCCTTCCTCAGGGCCCTCAGAGCTTGAATGTCCTCTCCAAAGGACAGGTACGCAGACATCTTAAGAGACTTTTCAAACACTGTCTATATGTTGTTAAAGTAGGGTTGATTATCTGAGCCAAATGTGTTCTTTCCACATTTTTGTCTCAGTATTTTATTTGTCAGACATGCGGTTTTTAAAGTAGATATTGGTTTGAACACATCATGCTCCTCTATGATAACATTTAAACTGCCATAAAAAGGACATGTTTTCTGCCATAGCTCATTTAACTGTGACTCTGATCCAGACAGTTGGCTGGAAAATGGATGGATTATTGGATGGATAAAGCTAGCATCAGCTTGGAGCGTTGCTAGGCAATATGTGCTGAGGCCTGCTTGAATGTTGGGAAAATTTTCTTGTTTTCTATCTGTATAAAGGCTTTCTGTAAGCTCACATTTAAATAATTAAATCCTCAACAGTTCCATTTTCCTCTGTTTCCTTCAAAGCGTCTGCAGTTGGACATGGTCCTCAGCAGCCTTCAGGATCAGAGCCATGTAGCTTCTCTATTAGGTTACAGCAATTTTGGAGAGGTGACCGCCCTGGGACCCCCTCTGACACCCGCTATGTCTGTCCGGCCGCCCTCCTCATCCAGCTCAGTTGAGGCCTATGACCCTCTGCACTTGGCAGAGGTGCTGCTCCGGACCCTGCTCCTCAGCATAGGCTTTTACACGGTATGGAAACGAGGATCCTACAAGTTTCTTTGAGACTTTTTGGGTTATTTATATAAAATTTTTCCTCACATTAACTAGTAGTGCATTGTTTTCTGTCAAATCTTGAAGCCTGTTTTCACAGATATTTGAAGCACATTATTACTGTTCATACTCCTCCACATTTCTTACAGGAGAGGGCATTTGGGGAACTGGAGAAAAACAGTGACAAGCAGCTATCAAGTGACAGCCAAGGACAGACTGATCCTCCCTCTCACTTCCACCAGCTGCTGTCTGGACTTCACAAACACCTGCTCGCCCATTGCTACATCCATTCCAGCCCTGAGGTACTCCACAGGATTAGCTAACACCAGTTTACCCAGAACTCTGTGCTCATGTAGTTGCATTTAATTCACACTGGTTCTGTTGTCCTGCAGGATGACAGCAGTGTGATGCTTCTTCGAGAGCATCTTTACCTGCTGCTTCCCTGTGCTGCTGAGACACTCAGGAGATCCACCAAACTGTTGAAGGAGAGTTCCCTGGATAAACAAATAATCAAGAAACTTCACAGTAAGAATTATGGTTATGTCACTGTAAATTACACCACTGTTCCACACAGTTTAATGCTATTAGGCAAATTGTTTGCTCAGATCTTGGGGTGTAACAATTCTCCAGATTTGCTTAAAGGTTATCACTTTTTCTTCCCTTTTGGTTGGGACAGGGTATAAAAAACCCTGAAGAACATAATGAAGGTAGATTTAATTCATACATCAGCTTTACATAAATTAACTTTCAAATGTCTTAGATCAGTCAACATATTAACTGACTGCAGCAAAAAGTCTTTGAGAAGGTGAATGTTAATGGAATGTGACACAGTGTTTGTAATTTACGAGCAGCCCCTAAATGCAATATGTAGAGTGCAGTCTGTTTATTGTGAGCCAACATGATCTAATAGTTCATCATAACTCAAATTTTAGAGGTGAGAAGAGAGTCCAGTTTAAGAGGATATTGATTTTTCCCGCAGTTTTGTCCTGCTGGGGTCAGTGGTGGAAGTAAATAGTTCTCACACAGTTCTGTAAAATCACTTTCCTCTCTCTGTTTTTCCTTTTTATCCTTTAATGACCAGAGTACAGTTTGAAACATTTAGACAGAAAATACATATGCTTGTACAGCATGTAGGGTTGGTATAATTTCATGGTCAAGTCCATAGATTTGGAGCAGCTGGGTCTTTCAGCATTAAGCTGTCAGTTGGTCTGATGACAAGCACATGTAAAATTTACGATTTAATCTTCTATGTTGCCTCGATATCTGTGGTCTGTCTGTATTCCTCAGTTATTTTTTATCAGTCACTCTATTCCTCCTCTCTTGTCCCAGTGGTGTTGTACAACTCAGTGGCTGGCAGCCTGCTGTGCCAGGTCATGTACTCCTTGCTGCTGCTGCCCTTGGGCACGATCCAACCGCTCCTGAGCCATTTATTAGCCTTGTTGGAGCACCTCAATGACTTCAACAGGTTGCTGCCAGATACAGGCCTCCTGGAGGAACAGGAATTACAGATGGAGGTTCAGAAAACTTGTTCAGGTCAGCAGAAATTTTGATCAATCTGCCTGACTCCCAGATTTTTACCTGATTATTATTGTAATTTGTGTTACTGTTTTGGTTTTTTAAGTAAGGAAAGCACAGTTTTAATAATTAAGATTCTTGTTACAGGAGAAAATATAGACTTGTCTCACAATGACAAGGGATCTTGCTTACAGATAAAAGTGAAGAAAACACATGCCTTGGACAGCAGCAACCGGAGGAGGAGTGCAAGTGGGTTTGGCTTCTGGATCTGGAACGGTCTGTAGCGTTGGCAGTCGGCCACTGCCTTGGTGGTATGCTGCAAGGCCCGCCGCCCTCTCTTCAGGAGAAAACGTCAGAGTTCTGGCTATCGAATGTCCTTCTCAGGAACGGCCTTGAGATGGATTTTGAACTGCTGGGTAGGGAAACACGCTGCTAGCTGTCTGTGCCATGTGGTAATCATTTGGCAAATGATACAAATGCAATGTTCATCCCAATATAAATGTTGTACCAATGTGTTTACATTCTGTTTTAGAAACAAATAATAAAACAAGTTTGTCAGCTGTTTGATAGATGGCAAATGTTTGTAAAAAGTTACCTAGCTTACCTCTCCGAACATCTTGCACATGAATATTGGGCCACAAGGCGTCTTTAACTTGATATTATTTTTCTGTGCAAATGAAGAAAATAAGCTGTAAATAGACTTGTTAACTTGTCTCATGGTCCTGTAGACTCCAGCATGGCGTGGCTTACTGAGGTGGTGCTGCTCGGCAGTAGTGATGCCAGGCTGGCAGAGCTCAGTCTGAGTGAGGAAACCAGGACCTTACTGGAACTGGCTCTGGGATCCTCCAGAGGACCAGCAGGTGGCCTGTGGCAGAGGATGGAGGAGTACGCTCACAGCAAAGGTACACAAACAGGCCTCTGTTTGAAAGTTTATCATGTAAATATCCAGATGATAATAGACTAAGTTGTTGAGATGAGAACAAATGAATATTATGCAGTTGCTGCACAAAACATCATAGATTTATTCTTAAACTCTGGTCCTCAGGTTTTGTTTGACTTTGATGTAATTGTGATGTTTTGCTGTGAGAGCAGAATGGGAGAATGGAGGCTCCTCAGGCGACTGTCTGCTGCAGACTGTTTGTCGTTGCAGCCTTGCTGCTCTACTGAAACACACTGGGCAGCAGAAAGAGGCCTACTGGCAGGACAGGTCAGTAATACAGAAGTAATATTCACTAGATGCCATTCAAATGCATTTTATCTGAAAGGCACTTTCACATTTAAGTGATTAAACTGTCATTTTTAAATGATGATTAATCGATCTTATCAGAATAACATAATGAATTAAGATATTCTGCAATGTAGAGCACTGCTAATTATCCACTCTACTTTGGGACAGATACGAGCCCTGTGAGACGCTGTTAGACATCTATGAAACCGTTTATAAAATCAGAAGCACTCTGTTGGCCCATAAAAACTCTCCAAGGACGTCACAGGTGCAAACTGCTGCCAAACAGGTACTATTACTGAAATGACTCCCCCTAATGTCACAAGCTAATAACTGTAACAGAGCTGTTTTTTGAGCGAGTTTAATGCTTACAGAACAATAAAGAGTGATTTATAAGCAATATATACTGTAGATTAATATTTGTACCGCAAATATTTCCCCAAAATTATGCTGGGACACATCACACTTTTATGTTTCTACGTATATCTTTTATGTTACTTTTTATGTTCACTTTTCAAGAGGCGGTTTTCTTTCAACAGTTATATTTCATGTTATTACAAAGGATATGGTCTGATTAGCAAAAAAACATGTGAATATAACACATGTCTTGAATTGCAGAACATTCAGTCTCCCCAAAGTCCTGAGGCAGACAGGCAAGAACCAAGCACCTCCGTGGAGCAGGAGGGAAAGGATCACGAGCAGCTGCCAAGAGGTCACTGTAGCCGGGAGGTTCAGGTGCCCCCACCAGCCACAGCCAACCACAACCAGGAAGAGGCTGCAGAGGAGGACACATTTGGCAACAGTCGTATGGACCTCTCAGGTTAGAAATGCGTATTTCTGTCACCCGTTAAAAATGTTTGTTGGACTTTTAAATGCAGACAGATCCAGACAGAAATACACTAAACACATAAAAGTCAATATTACGACGCATCCTCAAGTCTTTCCTGTCTCTTGCAGAGGTCCTAGAATCATTCATGGCCACCCGGGAGGCCATGCAGGTACAGCAGAACGTGACGGTGTACGAATCCTTTGGTACCTCCACCCTCCCCAGCAGCATGGAGAGCCCGGTCAGCCCAGAGAGGGAGCTGGATCCCAAGCAGCAGAGAGAATCAGAGGAAAGCCTGTCTTTCCCTGCTGCCTGCCATCTGGTGGTGTCTCGTTGTCTCTTCCTCCTGCTGGGGGTCAGGCCCGCCTGGGTCGAACCCAGTGAAAAGGAGAATAGTCTGGCAGTGAACGCTGGGGCAAGGTAGAGTGTGTTAGGAAGCATATGTTTGGTTTGTTTGCTGTTTCTGTTTCTGTTATCACATCAACTATCTGCTTCCTTTCACTTTAGGAAAACAACGACCGAATTCTTTGTGATGTCTGTTGACAGCAGAAAGCAGGTGAGTCTTGCACCATACTGACATATGGCTGCACAACTCCTCATCAGTGCTAATGTGCTGTCTTTGTCTTAATCAGTCTGACCAGTCGAAAAACCTGGGACATCCCAAGAATAAAATGGGTAGGTGGAATATGTTTACTCGAAGTGTTTGTGCATTAAACAGATCTTTTAAGATAATTCACACCCTACATTAACCTATATTAAAATCAATCATTTGCTATCATTAAAAAAGATGATCATTACCACCCATATCTTTCTGGTAACCATAAGGTTATCTGTTAGCTTAGCAGGTTGAAACAGCTACAGCCTGTTTGTAAGTCTTAAACAAAGAGAATACACTTAATTTTCAAAAAAATCAAATTATTACTTAAATACTGTCATTCTAATTGAAATACATTTTTTTTTGTATTTTAAAAGTGTAATGATATTAAAATTTTCTTTATTTCCAGGGGAACACACTCTATCATGAAAGGAATGAAAGCACCTATAAAAAAAGCATTTTAAAATGAGTCTCTTATTGAAAATTTCCTACTTGTTTTTTTTTGTTTTTTTATTGTTAACAAGAAAAATCACACCAGCCATTTTTTTCCCATACAGAAATGAACACTGAATAATTAACACAGTGAGAGGTGTGGAGAAAAAATAACAGAAAAGACAGAGACAATACTGGCTTCACTTCTTCCCGTCTCTCTGTTGCAGGTTTACCTCTGTGTTCTCTGGGCATCATGAAGGATGCATGGGATCGCCTGCGCCAGTGTATCAGCCCGACCACGTCTATGTCCCACTGCGGCAACAACACTTTGCCTATTCTTAACCAGGTTTTCCACTTTGTTTGCGGGAGTTTGCATTTGTCAGCCTCTTCTCCAACGCTGACTGGTGGACAAACTTGTAGTCAAGCAGATCCAAAGGCCATAACTTTTGCCATACTGCAGCAGCAACAGAGGGCCGAGGTAGTAAGATTTTTCTCTTAGTTACCTTATGTTATCTTTTTATGTCTCTCTTATGTAATGGTGGAAGTAATCAGCCAAAGTATAAGTGGAAATTATTTTAAAAAATCTCACAAAAAGTTGTAAACTAGAGTGCTATAATAAATTTGAATCACCTTGGAGTATTCTGTGAGAGTATTTTAATGGCTAACTATTTCCTTTGTTGTGATCAGTTGCGTCTGGAGGCTTTGTGTCAGATGTCATCCTTCCTGTCGAAGATGGAGGAGAAAAGCAGCAGGTTTGCCGTCTCCCCTCAGTTTCCCGTGTTGTTGCAGTCCGTGCAGCTTCAGTTCCTCTCTGGATGTTTTGCTCTGGGAACACAAATCATCGGCTCTCACGCTGGAACTAATTACGAGATGCAGCATTACATGGTACATCATATAATCATGCTGTCAAACTGTTTGTACAGGTGTTTGTGATGTAGGAGTGTACAGTTTAAGTTGGAGGAAGAGAGGAAAAATAACTCATGAAAACTCATTTTATGTGTTTGTTCTGCATTAATATGTTGTATAAATTATTCTCCAATCCCTCTTAATCTTAATCCAGTCTGGTACGCACTCAGCCTCTTTGGACACACAGAGAGAGCTACAATCTGCAGCTCACATCTTCTACCAGCAGGTGGTGCGTGTCCTCAAACAGAGGGTTGTGTTGGAAAAAGAACATCCAGGTTTGCATACTATTTATTTACATTGCTTTCCTACATTATGCCTCTATTTGAACTGCCTTTTATTTCTCCTCTGCTGGTTGTTTTTTGCCTCAGTTTTTATTCTAGTTTGCATGTAGTTGAGGTTTTGTCTCCATCATACCCAGGTTCCTGCCAACACCTCCTCCTAGCAACAATGTTTGCACTAAATTTCTGCTACCAGCCAGTGGATTTGGTGCTGGTCATCAAATGTGGCATCCTGGAAATCCTCTCCATGCTGACAAACAACAGCTGTGCACTGATGAACCAGGGTTGGTTTGCAGCCTCTACATCTGGATCCATGTTGCTAAGTGGGGCTGTTAAACTAGCCTGCGCTCGTCTGCTGCAGATATTGACCGTGGCTGCAAGGTGAGAATGAAGAGAATGTAAACGGCTGCAACAAAGTGTGCATCATTAAAAAGTGAAAATACACTTTGGTGTTTGCATTGGCTCAACAAACTGTCCTGTGCTCTCAGCTCCTGTGAGGATTTGCTGCCTGTGGATATTTCCCATGCTCTGATGGAAGTGATGTGTGAGCAGCTCCAAAATATCCTCTATACTTTCAACCAGCAGCAGACAGCAGAGAGAGGGACAGCTGAGAGGACAGATCCAGACTCCAGCAGCAAGAGCGCAAATCCAAATGGTGTTGCAGATTAAGTTTATTTGAAGCTTCACTCAAATATTTTTTAACCAAGTCCTGTAATGCAACTTAATAAAAATCAGTATTAAATATATTTTTCTGAAGACAAGATGTGGTATTTGTTACAGTTCTTCTGTTTTTAAATATAGTTTTCCTCCTTTTTTCCTTTTTTTTTTTTTAGGAGTTGAAAGCAGCAAAGTGGTTGAATCTCAGCTTGCAGATTTCTTGGTGTTTCTGAGGCGCGTGCTGTCATTAAGAGTAATGAAAAGACTATCAACCTTTGTGAAATGGATCGATCCACTAATGGCCATAATTTCACACAAGTGCACTTTAGGTAAGACAAATAAAGAGAATAAAAAAACCCAGCAATGATATTACTATGTGGAACAGTTTACCAGAGTTCCTGTTTTATTCCCTGTTTTATTCCCTGTTTTTCTCCGTCAGGATCTCCATGCTTCCAGAACCTTCGTACGAAGCTTTTGGCCTTCCATGTTTTGGAGAGACTGTTACCTGCTTGTTCTGAGCCCGTTCAAATTCAACAGGTATCATGTTAAAAATGTAAATGCATGAATGGAGTAGCTCGAGAAAACATGAATGCATTGAACATGAAAATTACATCCTGTCATATGTGTTTCTGTGAATTTTATGATGACGGCATTTCCTTTCCTTTGTTTCCTTTAGATTGTAAAACAGCTCTTTCAGCTCTTATCTGTTTACATGTGGAAGGAACCGCTAGCTGAGAGGAACCACGAGGAGACGCCTGAAAAACACAAAGGGGTAATACAGTAGTATATTATTAATGATACCCCGACTTATGTTTCTTTTACTATACTGTACTATTCTATACAATACTAGAGTACACTATACTACATTATACTGTACTAAATAATGCTATTTTACGCTGTACTAGACACTAGACTTTACTATACCATAAAATTTAATACTATATTAATTAATACTACTCCTGTCCATAGCCTTAAAGTGTGACGAGAGATACGAGGTAGTTTAGGAGCTTCAACAACAGAGCTTTGTAAATAAAAACATGAGACGGACGCTTCTGCTTGACTGCATTGACACCCAACAAACCGTGTGATACGGAGAACAACGCTTCCAAACAACCAGCTTATCATAACCATCATAACTTACAGAATTTAATAATCTAAGACTCAGGAAATGCTGTGTTGAGGAAGAAGTGAAACTCCTGGCAGAAATGAAATTGAAAACAGCAGGGATACTTGATAGAACAGATGGGCCTGTTCTCCATGGTGTGTATGTGTGTGTGTGTGTGTGCATGTGTTGGAGAGGACAGAACAATAACAACAAGATAAAAATGTCAAACTACAACAAGCATGAATACAAATCAGTGTAACCTAACACAATAATATGATAATGATTGTTTGAAAATTGGATTCACTGGTAATTTATTCACAGTAGGACTCTGTCAGCTTGTTTCTTAGTTCTAGTTGTTTTCATACGTCTGTAACTCTGAAAATTTCACGTTTTTTACATTTTACAGGATTATCAATAATTTAATGACATTTTTAATTTGTAATGACTTATGTGTCTGATTTTGTTGAGAAAAACACATATTATTAACAAAAATGTCATCATGTCACATTGTTTTATCCTGTATATATTTGTATATAATTTTCAGGCTGTTGTTGCACATTTTAAACTGATTTTTTTTTCAGGATTATAAACATTAATAGAAGTCTGTGCTTCATGTTTTGCAGAATCCTGGCAGCTATGATGAATGTATTCCCATTGGAGATTTTTCCTTTGATCCCCACAAGATAATCTGCTGTTCTTTGGAGAGTGGGAACATCCTCTCCCACGGCTCGGGAGGGAAAGGTTATGGCCTGGCAACCACCGCCATTACATCCGGCTGTTTCATTTGGAAGGTAAGAACCGGTACTAAAATAAAAACAGTAAATATTAATTTGTCTCTGCTGTTCATTGCCCAGATTTTCCTCCTGTATTGTGCTGACAGACATGTTTTATAACCTGATATATGCCAAATTTCTCCTCTCAGTTCTACATTACCAAAGAGAACAGAGGAAATGAGGGCACGTGTATTGGTGTTTCACGCTGGCCGGTCAGAGACCACAACCACCACACCACCACTGACATGTGGCTGTATCGCGCCTACAGTGGCAACCTGTACCACGGAGGGGAGCTGGTCCGCACACTCCCTTCCTTCACCCAGGGCGACACCATCACCTGCATCCTGGACATGGAGGCTCACACCGTATCTTTTGCTAAGAATGACAAGGTCTGACCAAATTTATTTTCAAACAGCACTCACGGAGTTTCGCTCTGATTAACTGATGTGTTTTTTGCAATTTTGGCATCTTTGTGTTTATCGAACAGGAGCCAAAGTTGGCGTTTGAAGGTGTGGCGGCCTCTGAACTTTACCCCTGTGTGTTGTTCTACAGCAGTAATCCTGGAGAGAAGGTAGTTGATATACTGTACCCAATGTTTCACAGTCACTTACTTTAAAGTCCAAGTGGCACTCATGTCCCATCTTTGAATGATATGTAGAAATTAGAGTGTTTTTGCCACCAAATTTGGTTAGAAACAATCTTAAGTCACAGAATTAGCCCCCCAGACTGTGAAATGACTGCAGAGTGACTGTGAGGAAACATTACCAGTAGGCGTATATTTTGCTTAGTAATGTGTTAGCTGATAAAAATGGTTATTAAATGGTGATGAAATGTTCTGAGATTTAACATGCAGTGCTCTAACCTCATCATCGACACAGACTTTTTTCCCTGTGTGCTGTATTTCTCACAGGTTGCACTGCGTGACCTCCAGATGCGAGGCATGCCCAGTAATCTGCTCCCTGGGGAGCCTCTCTGCAGCCCTCGGACCACGGTGCTAATAGAGTCAACAGTGCAGCTCCTCCGCAGGCTGCACCAGTGCGACCAGTGGGCCTCACACATCAACCAGTACATCCATTCTCACCTGGAGCTCATTGGTCCCCTGTTGAGAGAGGAGGACTTAGGAAGCTTCAATCCAGGTCAGAAGCAGCTGCACTGTGTTGCCTTAAAGGCAGGCTTAGCTCACTCTTCTGTGAATAAACACTTTCCAGCACAGGGAAATATAAATTTTTCAAAGTAAAGGGAAAAAATACCAGTGTTTAAAAAAAAAGTCCTTTGTTAACATGCACTTCTGCTTTGGAAAGATTTTAATGATAATTTAATTTTGGGTGTGCATTTTATTTGTAAGATATTGATGATATTTTGTGTCACAACATGTTAGCTTCAGGGCAACCTAGCAGAAAAAGGCTTTGTTCTGAGTTTACACCCTTGTTGTGCAGATGAACTTGTCTCAGGAAAGAGCAAACCTCTGACCTGCTAAACAGTCAACATGTGTATTCTGGGACTAAGTTAAGTCCAGCTGGCTGTCCTGAAAGTTTGCACCTCCATGCTTTGGCTCTCTCATTGTGCATCCACCATCTTTGTTTACTCAAATCTCCAATGCTCTGATTATGCAGGCTCACAGTATAAAGACACCAAACTAATATGCAAATGAATTACTAAGGTGGACAGTTATTCGAATATTTATAAATCTTCAAAAAGTCTTCCCTCACCAAGCAAATGTGCAACCTCATGAACTTGACCCATGTCACTCAGATTTGTAACACTACAAAGGCTTTACTGTAAAGCTTCCATGTGTCCCTCACTTATGTAAAACCGTTTCAGCTACAGAGCTCTCCCTGAAGTACACAGTTTAATTTTCTGTTTGACCAAATTAGATTTCACATTATCTTTCAATTATTTAAAAGTGAAACAACATTAGTAATTGAGTCTTTTAACAATTTTGTGTCAATCACATTCCAGTTACAGCTATGGAACAAAGGATGAACAGCTGGTGTAAAGATCAAATGGATGAAAACCAATAAAAAACTGTATCTAAGCGTCTGTCACCGACAATAAAGAGTATCGAATGTTTAAAAATCAATATTAAAGGCAGTGGATAAAGTTTATGAAATGTAATATCCTTATAAGACTCTTTGCCTCTTCTGTCTCACATTGTCCCCCAGGCCTCAGTCCCGCTCACTTTGAGAAGGAAGAGGATCATAGAGACGGAGACGATGCAGGCGAACTGTTGGCACGTCGTCGATCTCTGTCAGACGCAAAGCTGGCTGCTCTTTGCACTGAAGTGTGGCCTGTTCTCGCCCTGATTGGGGGAGTGGACAACGGTCTCCGGGCTGGAGGTCTGTGCCTCCACAAGCCCAGCGGGCGGAGAGCCATTCTGCTGGGAGTCCTGAAAGAAGGAAGCAACCTGGCCAAGCTTCAGTGGGAGGAGACAGACCTCTCTGTCAGGTATTACAATAAATGTATATGTATGCTCACCTTTTTATGATAGAAAGTGTTTGCAAATGTTTCTAAAATGACGATTCTCATTTACTTCCATTTAACAATTCTTATATTTTTCTTGTCCTGGTCCTTTCAGCATGTTTATTGCTCTGTATAACTCTTTTCTGTTAGTTTTTCTTTTCCCTTCTCTGTAATTTGTCTAACATTTTAATTTATTTTCATCATTTACCCCCCTGATCTTACTTTTTTTCTTGCTTCTTCCTCTTCATTCTTAAATCCATTAATCCCTGTTGAATCCATCCTGGTGTCACTCCATGCTGTATCTGTGGGTTCTTCCCATCCTTTCCAATAACTAAGCTCCATGAATTCTTGGTCACCCAGTGACACGCCGATCATCTCGTTGGAGCCCTGTGACATATCCTGCTGCGATGTCGCCCCACTCGGAGGCCTCAAACCGACGGTACTGTTAGATCTGATTTATTTGATGGGGCTGCTGGAGGAACAGGGATGGCATGCGTCTTATTCAGCTCCGAAGAGGAAATACTCAGAGGAGAACGTGAAAGAGAGTGAGATTCAGTGCTCACAGGATGAAGACATGTCCGCTGACATCAGGTGGCTGACAGAGGATGAGAGGAAGAAGTTTAAGGATCAAAAGGTTGAGACGGACCCCTTCTCATCTCCATCTTCAACCAAAGATTCGACAAAGATGGTTGATCATTCGGAGCCGACCTGTTTACCCCAAACATCCCAATCCTCCAAAGTGGATGCCTTTGCCGTTGAACTGAGAGCAGTCAGAGTCTCATACCTTCTCATCGGAGCTTTGAAGTCCCTGACTGTCATTTTCAGTTGTGAGAAGTTATCAGATTTGCTCCTTGTGCCTAAGCATGACAATCCCACCTCCTCAGTCAGTCCCCTTTCCAGCCCAAACCCCGACCAGGCCAAGACCAGCGGCAAACAATGGGATGAGAGCGCTGAACTGAGATCAGTGCTGCAGTATGTGGTGCAGAGCATGGTGAAGTGGGCAGTCAGACCCTGTCCAATCAAACAGAGCGTGTCTCTTGCCGACCTGGAGAGGGCTCAGATCATGATCTACAAAGGAGCCATTAGCAGACTGCAGGAGGACAAAGAACACAAAGGTATCAAGATTTATGGATCAAACTGAGCACACTTTGGTTTCAGTTTGATTTCTGTAACGCCTTAAAACTTTTGTCAGACTCTAGGCACAGGGGTGAGGACTGAGGACTCGATTTGGACTTGTCAAGTCTCCATTTTGTAGAGTCCATTAACAGTTTAGAAGCAAATGAGATAACTAGACATCTTTAGTGAATAATTTATAATTTTGCCTATGCATGGGTATGCCTGTTCACTTGATTTGATTTTTTATCAATTGTTGGGTTTACAAATGTCAGAAAACAAAGAAGAGTTATATCCTGTGACCTAAAACAAAGATGACAACAGTAGAAAACCCAAAGATGTAGAGTTTACAGTAATGTTTAGACAAACAAAAGCATAAATTTCCCTCAAATTTCTCTTGGAAAGGCTGGAATAGTCAACCACCAGATTTCTATAAATTCTATTAATCTATTAATTTTAATTCTATTAATTTTCTGTCTTTCCACTAACCCTTTCAGCTCTGGCTGGTAGTCAAAAGTCATCCTGAGCAAAAGCAAGCGTAACATTTTCCTGACTCAGATTGGACCTCAGAGAGCAGAAAGTTGTACTAACAGACTTAAAATCAGTGTATAAATAAAATAATTTTACAAAATAAGGTGTTTGTTGTGGTCTAACCTCCTCTCTGCCTTGTCTTTGCAGAATTTGGCCACCACTCTTCTCAGCCTATTTCCAAATCCTCCAGCTCTGTGTCCCTGTACAGTGTGGGTTCAGAAGGCACGGCCATCTTTGGCCAATCAAACAGAGCCTCTGCCTCGTCCTCCAACACTGACTTGGCATCTTCTCTGCCAACCAACCTGCAGGCAGATGGTCTTGATAACTTCAACCCTTTCTTTCCCATCAGCCTCCTCCAGTGAGTATAGACCAATTTGGTTTTACTGTTGGTTGAGTGGAAGCATGTTGATTGGACACAAAGCAATAATTATAGTTAACTTTAGTTCTCGTGTTGGTACTGATTACCACAGATCTGAATCTGTTGGCAGCAGCAGCTTTTCTGAAGTCCGGGGAATGGGTGAGTTAGGTTGTGTATGAAAGAAAAAGACTGAGGTTTCCGCCTGCCGTCTTTAACCGAAGCTGCAGCTCTGCGAGCTTGTTGTTCTCCTAACCCAGCCAGCTGACGGCGTCACTGTTATTCCTGCTTTCAAGAGGCAAACAAACAAATGGCTTCAGTGCAGAAAATAAAAAGCAAAGCCCTTCAGGGAGGAGAGTTTTGACAAGAATAGTACCAACCTCTTTGCCAAAGACTCTCAGAGAACAAAGCACATATTGTACCGCCTTTTCTGAATGTGAGTTGATACAACAGCCACAAACACAGGGCTTAAGAACAACATAGAGATTCAAATAACTGATACACAAGAATACATGCTCGGTTTATTGTGATCTTTAGTGTAAAACCAGGTTGAATAAGTCACACCTCATTCTCTCAGATACTGTATAGTTTAAATGTTTTATTAGAGCTGAAAACTGGCAGCGTTGCACCACCTGCACTGTGTTGTTATTGTATTTACTGTATCTTCACTCCCTCCAGGCACATGGTCTTAACTCGGTTCCCTACGCTTACCGGCCTGGTTAGCTCTCCCCCCGTACTGCATCCTTGCTTCAGCCTGGCCAGCTCTGCTTCTTGTGATGCCTTCACAGAGCAGCAGACTAGCTTCATGGAACCAGGTCCCTGCAGCACACAGGCCAGAAGCAGCCTGGGTAAGAGCAAGTGCAGAGACTTTAATGGGGGAAAAGCTCTCAGATGTCAGTCAATAGAGAGGAAGACAAAAAAATTGTTTAATTTAATTTCTCTCTTTATTTAAAATAAATGATAAACTCCACTTTTTGTTAAAGAGAAAAGGTTTAGCATTCGTAGCGATGCTGCAAGTCAGTTCAGTATCAAGCTAACTTTTCCCCCATGCTGGCTTTATACTCAAAGATGCTACTAATGTCATTTTAAGATAAAGTTAAGGTAAAAATAGTATAGTAGATGTAAAGTGGCACTGTGTGTCTCTTGCATGTTTAACTATTTGTCACTTCTGAGCTGCTGCTCAAAACAGCATGTGTTTTGCTCTGCTACTGGACAGATTTTTCAACTGTCAAATGCATGACACAGTTGTACACATATATGATCAAATGGCACCATTTGTTTCATCATTGAATATGTTGGTGTTACTTTTCAACAGTCCTGGGAGGTGCATTAAAGTGCAGTCATCAATCTGGGCTTTATATCTCAGGAAACACCAGGATAATTAGGGTTGTTGATGGGTTTAGCAGTTCATTGTGGTATAAAAGCTTAATCAAATGGGCTTACTTAAGACTTGAGAGTGGCATTTCAACGTAAACCAACAAAGTAAAGTGTTAACTGAGCAGGAAAAAAACCCAACATTTGTAAAATATGAAACTATTGATTTGAAATTTTTCAATACAGTTATGAGAATATAAAAATGGAGTTGTGGTTTTGTTTTTGTTTTCTATTTTTTTGTGCACTTTTCCTTTTCTCCTCAACCACCAGAAAGGACACAAATGTTTGTTACCAGTCGGTTGCTAGAAATGGGATTCTCTATGAGACACATCTACTGGGCCATGGAGGCAGCAGGTACTGCTTTGTAAAGTGATATTACTCAGTGTTTTGCCTCATGTGCTTTCTATTTTAAACTTCTTTCCTTTATCGTCTGCTGCAGCCTTTCTGTGGTGTTTTAGAAAAGTTCAATTTAATGCATCTTAGACAAAGAAAAAATAAATAGTGCAGCAGGTTAAAATTATGCTGTTATTTATGCTGAAAATCAAATGAGGCCTCACTTTTATAACTTAGTACATGCTTTCACTTCACTCCATTTCACTTTTTATGCAAAAATAAGGGACCAAGTTACATTTGCCATATTTTTAATATTAGTTGTACGTTCAAAGAGCTTATGTTGTTTAAGCTGTTCACTACCTTTAAAACAATCTGTACATTAGAGACTGTTCCTCCTTGAGGGATGTTATGTGTTGGATAGTTTTCGAATTTTACTTACTTCTCTCCAGAAATAGATACAAATTGTCTAAACCTTCAGGACATTTCACTCAAATTCCTAAAATCTGACATTCTAAATTTAGTGTTAGTCATATTTTCACTTAATTGTTTTGCACAGTATATTAGCCTCTAAGAATACAGTTTCATTAGTTCTGATTTCTTGCTCATGCATGGCGCAGATCATGTATTTGTTACTGACTATTGAACAAGGGAAAATATATGGACACATGTTTACACATTGTACCAAAATATTTGGAAATTTTTTTTGGAATCACCTTTTAATCACATAAAACTTCATATTATACAAATTTTAAGCCTTCCTTCACTTTCACAAACCTCACACACTAATCATTGTCACACACTCTGTATCGTCAGAGCAGATGTGCCAGCCTGACCCAAGGCGGCAAAAATAATCATGATCATCTGCTGGTGGTGTCCGACATGAATTAGCAACGCAGCACTCCATGATCCATCTTTTCTTTTTGAACTCTGACAGTTCAACTTCCCTGTGGTCCCTCCCAGATGTAGCAGGTGACCTGGACTCTCAGACCATCGAGGTGCTGGCCAGCTGGATGCTCGAACACCCCCTGACTGAGGAGCAGCAGGCAGCCGAGTCAGCTAGACCGGAGGGTGCTCCTGACACTCCATCTCCAGATGGGCCCGAGACGGTACAATGTCCCGAGCGCCCCACCAGCCAACCCAGTGAAAGGTCAGGGATTTGAGGAACTTCCACACATTTATTACTTGGTATTGGCTTTGATGGTATTATCCCAGTTATAAATCCAGCCAGTAGACTGATGGACTGTTCGTTTTTTTGTTTACAGCCTGTTGCCAGGGCTCGACTGGATAGAGAGGGAGAACTTCTTGGACGTCCACCTAACTAGGAACAGACCTCCTCCTGCACGGCGGCGACGCTCAGGCCCGAGTCAGAGGACGTCCTTCAGAAGGGCAGGTCAGAGTCACAGCACTCAACCTGAAATAAGATGTGCACATCAAAGTTGTGTTAGATCATGTGATAGTTTAACAGCAGGTGTTATAAAAGCACAAATGTTATCATGCTGGTTTCAAGCATCATTTACCTGATTGAAACACTGTGATCAAGCTGTGCTGTGACTAATGATAAAAGCCTTCCACTACCTCATTTTGTTGTTGATTAAAAACTACATTTACTATAAATTATACCATGCCTTTTGAATTTCAAGCAAATCTCATCTTTTCAGACTTGCCATCACCCAACCCCCTCCCTCAGCTGTACCAGCAGCACTCATCCGTCAGCGATTGGCCAGAGCAGGTGGAGTTTCATCCCTACTCTGCTGAGGAGGAGTCGGAGTTGGGCTACATGGATGATCCCTACCATGAGGAGACTTACGAGGACCTGCTCACCCCTTCATTCTTCAGCTTGGAGAGAGACACGCTCCAGATAGTGGAGGTAAAACACACACACACTGTCATCGCTAAGACTGCATGGACAAAACAAAAAAACAGTTTGTGATAATCTTGCACATTTTATCCATAAATAAATTGCAAAACAACAAACTGTGTTGTTTGAGATCCTTATAATGTATTTTAGTTTCATCTTTTCTTTTGAAACACATAAAGAAACCTGCTCTGTTCTTTCATTGTTGTTTAAACTGGAAATATGATCCATCTTATCACCCCTCTGTTAGGCTGGGGAGGAGCACAGTCAGATGGTGAAGTGTGAGCTGTGCAACACCCTCACTCTGCAGTTCAACAATCACATAAAGCGGCGCCACCCAGGTTGCGGTCAGAGCGCCGCACGTAAGGGATATGACAGCACTGGAGCCTACGTGGACGTCTGGTTCAAAGGGGAATGCGGCTCCAACTTCCCTTTCTACCTCCTCTGCAGCTCCTGCAGGGAAAAGTATCTGGCTGCAAACCTGAGTGACCCAAGTTCTAAATATGAGAGGTCAGACAGGAAAAAAGGAAGTGATGCGTGAATGTGACGCTGAAAATATTGGCCAATGAATGTCTAGACAGTTTCTTTCTCACTTTAATATTGAAAACTCTTTTTGCTTCAGGGTTAAAGGTCTGACATCTGATTTGATTGGCCAGCTTGACAGCACATCTGATGGTAGGAAACATAACTTCAGATCAAAGGTTTTTAACTTTATAATGATTTTTACGATGAAGTTTTGAGTATGAACAGTGCTTACGTTTGCTCAGATGACTGGGAAATGAGCCACCAAGACGAGTGTGACACAGACAAGCTGACAGGACTTGAAGACTTTGGGGTTTTGCTGAGACCGCTGGGCCTGACCGAAAAGAAGCCGGTGCCAGAGCCAATTGCCTTCACTGAGCCAGATCCCCTCGGGGCCCTGGTTTACAGCTCAGCTGACCCATCGAGAGCAGTGGCTCCCAAAGGTATTGTGTTTGTTTGTGTTCTTTTTGTTTAAGCTACTGTTTGTAAAGATGAAAGTCCCATTTGCTGAATGCGTCCCAGACATTTGAGTTCAAACCATCTCAAAATATTAAATTTAGAAAATGCTTTTTGTTAAAGGTCCAATTCAGGATGTAGAAGCATTCAGCAGTGACGTTGCAGTTTGCGCACTAATGAATATCCCTCTGCTCACCGTCACACACACTTTAAAACTGATTATCTAGTCATTTGTTCTGCAGATCTACCTATCAAATCTCTAGGACAAAATGATGACAATTAAAATTATCTCATCTTCACACCTCTAAATATTGAATTACTGGTAATACTCTTTTAGAGTATTAGGCTGCAGTTAGCCAGTAGCTCACTGTCCTGTCGTTCATGTTGCAGTGGCTGTTTTTGTAACTTTATCTCTGATGATAGATTTTGCCCACTTGTTGTAACACACACCCACGTTCCCTCTGTGCTTGTTGGTAGCAAGATGATCCAACCAAGGCCAAACTTACTGCAACATAGTGACTCATCACTCATTTTTCATAGCTGGACATCTGAAGCACACGTATATTACTCACAGTTGTCCCACGGCATCCAGTATTTTGTCTCTTTTGCATGTCTACACCTGACGGATAACCAGCCATGCTTTTAAGATATAGGAGAACATAATAATTGCACAATAAAGGATATAAGTCCACTTGCCTTGTTTTTGAATCTTCAAGATAACCATGGCCTGGATGAATGAGAATCTACTCGGACGTATGATATAAGATATGTGTTGTTCTTTGATAGGGAATGCCCTTGTTGAGCATAAGACCTCTCTGAGCCTTGGACAGCAGGCAGTCTCTCTGAGGGACTCTCATGATAGACTAAAAGCTCTGAGAAGAGTCACCTCCACAGCCCAGATTCTGCTTGCTTACAGCATGGTGATGAGAGCCCTGTCTCAGACTGCCTCCAGGTACTTTTGTCCAGAATTCAGCCTTTTTGATTTGCTTTTTTCACCAGTTCATTGTGCTTTCACAAGTCTTCTTGTATCTTCCTCTCCAGCGCTTCAGTGTGCAGCCAGTCTAACGGACTCGAGTCCCTGGGTCTGGCAGATATCCGTATCCTGGTTCGTTTAATGACTCTAGCAGCCGGGGGCAGGGCTCACACCTGCATGGACAGACAGCCAGGTGCAAAGGGGCAGACCACAGAGCGCAACAACTCCAGCTGCCTCAGCTTCCTGTCCTCAGCCATCGGAAGTGTGGTGTCCCACAGTCCTGCTGCTTACAGACAGCTAGTGGAGATATGCACTCAGGTCAGTTTCCATCAGTCAATCTACTAATTATTAATATCATACAAGACAAACACGAGGCTCAGTCCATATGATCTAAAATATATATCAAATAAGGAAATTTAAAACTTTTTTTAATGTAAGCAGTCATCAGCTTCTTCCAAAAAGTTGTCAAGTAGTTATTGAGTCTTGGTAGATGTATCAGATTCTTTTCACTCAGTAAAAAAAAAAATCATTCCTCGAAAAGGGATCTCAATTACAACCAGTAAAGAATTAACTGATGCAGACAGGACCAACCTGGGGCAACAATAAAGAGTCCTCAACTGACTCTGAACCGACTCTGAGAGGATGTTTACAAATGAGATGCTGTGACTGGACTAAACCCCCAGCAAGGCTGCCAGAGCTAGAAATACTGTTTGACTGCAGTAACAATGTGACTGTTTTCTTGCAAGGATAACAGTGGTCTTTCCTCCTCTTAATTCCTTAAATACTGTTAAATTTAAATGGCTTAATGTAGAAAATTATCCTGTAGGACCTCATGGCAGCAGCTACAGGGGTGAACATTGGTGCCATCACTGACCCGCAGCAGAGAGGATGTCTGAACTCCAGTCTAACAGCTCAGGGATCCCAGCAACAGAAGGACTACAAGGACCAGACGCCCCCAACTTTCCTGGTCACACAAAGTCTAGTGTCCCTGCTCACTGAAAAGGGTGTTCAGTGTTACGGCCCAGACAGAGCTGAACACGAGGCAAATGGTAAGAGAAATAATTTTACTTAGATTGTTGTTTTTTGTCTGAAATCTTGTGATTTGTTGTTCATAGTAGCTCTCCTCTGCATGTGTCTGTTTGTCCTAGAAACAGGAAACCAAGGGGTGTCTTCTTCGTCCTTGCCTCCCTCCCCTTTACCCCACCCGAGTGCCAGAGTGGGCCCTCTTGAGTTGGCTAATGCCCTGGCAGCCTGTGTCCTCTCTGCCAGACTGACCAGTAAACACCGCCAGTGGGCAGCCCAGCAGCTGGTGCAGGCCTTGGCCGCCACGGGAAGGGACGGTCCTAGTCGGCCCCAAACATACAGTGACCTGGCTGGGGATCTGCGCAAATGTCCTCTCAAGAGGCTGGAAGGACATTACAACAAGGTGAGGGACTCACATTATAATCTGCAACAAGCACTTTGTTTGCTGCTTTTGCTGGAACCTCATTGACCAGTTTGTTCATCTGTTCACAAAACAGGATGACATCTTTTTAGCTCTGTTTTTCTACTCCACAAATCCAATAACTTGCAATTTAACTTGAGGACATAAAGAATTGTAATCACTGCTCTATCCATAACTTTGCATAGAAATAAGTGCTGAGAAACTAGAATTAATGCTGTAAAACATTCACCAAGTGAGGAAATGTTTTAGAGACATTTTTTTGAAAACATTTGCTAAGAAAATGACAAGAAGGAATATTAAGTCTTCTTCCATTATATCTGCTCTGTTCAGGTGACCAGCTGTTCCTGGAACAGTGATCAGAGTTTGCTGGCTACATGCTCTCAGGACAAGGTGGTGCAGCTGTGGAGCATTAACCAGAATGCTGTGGAGCTACAGAACACCTTCTCCTGCATTACCAGGTCGGCTTGTTTTGGCAGTGCAGTGAAGCTTTTACTGTGTCGTTGATTGTTTGTCTATCAGACCTGCTGTGCTGTAGCTTTAATAGCTGTTTTGAAACATACAAAAACATTATGTGCGATACAAAGTCTGAGAATGTTTCATTTACTTAGTCGTTGTGCACAAATACATGTTTTATCCTAAATTTAAAAATGCAAAATAAGAAAGTTAAAAGAAAGTTTTTGGGTTCTTGTAGACGAAGCATCAGAAATAGTCATTTCTGAAGATCTTACATCTGTGCTATCAAAGAACTGTGATTGCTTATACTCGTAAACTTTTCCAGTAAGACGGACAGATCGAGCAGTGAGAGGGCCGGCAGATGCCATCACATGTCCCCTGTATACTGGAGCACGGGGGGAAACTTTTTGGCTGCTCCAGAGAACAAACATATCAACATCATGGACATCAGAGGTAAATCTGGATATGTGTACCTTTGCTAGCATGGTGTATCTCTAATATCAGACTTACATTAACATATGATTTAGTTTATTCATTTCATAGCTTTTAATGTAATAAAAATCTCTGCCATGTAAAAAATTAAATGTTGTAACTAACACTGATGAAGAGCCTTTATGATGTAATAATGACTACCAGTTAGAAAAATAGTTTCTGCAATTTAATTAAATTTTTATATATTTTCAGGATCTCACTGTCATGTGGAGGCTCAGATGTCTCGGGTCACGGCCCTCTGCTGGGCTCAGGCCTTCAGCCTGTGGGTTCTCGATCAGCCGACGACCTGTAAGAACAAACCTGCTGAGAGCCTGCTGGTGGGACGTCTGGATGGCTCCCTCTGCTGGCTGCAGGTCATAATGCAGGAGATTGACCTGAATGTGAAGAGCACAGAACTCACACATTGCCACAGGAAAGAGGGTGAGGAGATTAAATGTATTTCACGAAACATGCTACCACATACGACCTTTTATTTTAAACACAGATTTATGGGCTTTTAGTGTTATTATAGAGGGACTAATCACACACAGGAATTGTACAGAATCAATCTCTTTATCTAATTCTCAGCAAAACATCATAAAATTGTATTTTTAAAAATATTAGAGTATTCATTTAATAGACCCTTTCTCCTCTCTGATCACCCGCAGCTCCCCAGTGTGTCGCCTGGCACAGTGAGGACAAACCTTTTGCAGCAGGCTATCCTGATGGAAAGATCCTGCTGGCCACAACTGAGACGTATGAGAACGAGCAACCTGTCGTGCTGCCTGTCTTTCAGGTTTGTTTGCAAAATACATTTCCACACTGATTTTAACTGCATGGACAGCAAATGGACACATTTGTAGGAGTTTCACACCCAAGTCAGTCTTTATATGTGACTGTGTTGTCAATAAAAATAATTTCAGTTCTCCCTTCACTCTTCAGGACAGTGTGAGTTCTTTAAAATGGGATCCCACAGGACACCTGCTGCTCTGTTTGGGGAGGTCAGACGTGGTGAAAATACTTGGACGCTCTGGGGGCAACTGGGTGACCCTCCACTCCCTCGTTCACATCAGCACAGTGAACGTTGCTGAATGGTGTCCGCTCGCTGGCAGAGCACCTGATCCCAGGCTCATGATGGCTACGTGAGCTTACATAACTAATTACTTCTCCATTCATTATCTTTAAAAACTAAAACCTCAGCAGTGTCACAGTACAAAAGAGAGAAGGATCAGTGATATGTAGGTTTCAAGATTCTTTTATTCATGTTTGTCATTGACTCTCATTTAATTCTCTCCCTGTTTTAATAGAGGCTGTCAGAATGGCTCTGTGCATGTCTGGACGTTGCCACAAGGGGGTACTGTTGTATCTTTCCCCAACATATTGAACAACCCCCAAAGCCAGGATAAAAGCACTGATGTCAAGGTCAGTGTGGATTTTGCAGCCTTGGCTCTGCTAAAATCTTGTAATTTATATATAAGAACATCCAATCAGTTATTAATGTAGTTTGATTTTGCTCATTTTTTTTATTTTGTTTCTTTTTACAGCAGGAGAGCGCAAAGTGTGTGTTTGTACTTCATGGCCACATAACGGCAGTGAAGTCCCTGTCATTTTGCTCCGGTGGCCTGGCCCTGGTCTCTGGAGGGATAGGAGGGCTGCTCAACATCTGGTCCTTACAGGTCAGAAAACAGTATTCACACTGTTGCTGCTGCCTCTTAACCTGAAGTCAATACAAAAATCACTTCACAATCAACAATAGTAATTAAACTATTATTATGTATTGATGTTATGTAAGTCTGCAAGAAGTGTCATTTCATTTTCTCCCTGCAGGATGGTTCAGTCTGTCAGACTGTTACAGGTTTGGGATCCGTCGTCAATACCACCTGGATACCAAACTTGGGTGTAGCTGCCTGTTTCGGCAGGTCAAAGGTAATTTAGATCACTTATATCTTAATTTACATCAAGCTTTAAATGAACTCTTGGACATTGTTTGTTTATTTCCTAAGAGTGTGGTGAGAAGATGAATACAACTCCCATATCTGTTTGTTCAACATAACTGGAAATTAGAAACAGGGGGGAACAGTTATAAACAAACGAGATATGAGGTACCAATTAGTAAGCTTTAAAGGTGCTTAGACATGTTTTTTTTTAAGTTTTTGACTGAGCCAGGCAAGCAGTCTCAACCTGTTTCCATATTTTGTGCTAAGTAAGCTTAATGTCTTCTGGTTTTAACCTCAAATTTAGCAAACAAACATGAAAGTGGCGTTACCTTCTCTTCTGACATCTGACTAAAAAGCAAATAGGTGTATTTCTCAAAATATTACATATCACTTTTCTTTTTATACTAATGTTTATTTATATACTACTTATCTTTTAAATGAGCTGATTTAAAGAAGGTTTGTGTTTTGCCTGCGTCACATCACAGTTCAGCTCTGTCATTGTTTTTTTTTTTTTCCCAGGATGTTTTGTTGATCTGCTGCACGCCTGACTGGATTTGTCAGAATCATGTGCTGGCTTCCTGTCGCATGGTGCTCAGGAGCCAGAACATCCTGGGTCTAAACCGGGCACCTTGTTTGGCCGTCTTCCTGGAGAGGCTGCCGCTGCTGTTACAGGAGCAGTACAGCTACGAGCGGGTCAGTACTCAAACTGTTTCAAAGTTGTTCCTGTGTTGTTTTGTGAGCCTCAAACGAGATGTTTGACGACTTTTATATGTTTCTGTTGATGCAGAGCCACGTGGCAGCAGGTGACCAGCTGGTCCACAGTGCCTTCCTGCAGAGCCTCGCCTCATTGGCTGTCGGTCTGTCCTTAGAGAAACACCTTTGCCGTTTCCCACGCCCACCACACCACATCTGCCCTGATGTCCACTCCTGCCCGTCAGAGTGGAGCTGGCTCGCCACTTACGCCACCACCGTCCGCAGTGCTGAGGCCATCGCCAGCGGGACCGCCTTCCCAGAATCCTTCATTGTTTCGGAATTTCAGGAGGTGGATGACGCTGAAGTCTGCAAGGCGCTGGTGAGCGGTGACAATCCTCTTTGTGCTATTGTGTTTTTTCAGAGAAATGGTTGGATAGGTGTTGAGGCATTCAGTTCCTTTGAATGTTGGCATCTATTGAGAAACTTTTTTCTTCCAGGATAACAGTAAGTGGAGCTTTAGGATGGATGAGCAGCTGATGTCTTGGGCTACCACCAGACCAGAGGTAACAGCTTATTCATGTTGAAACTGTACAAAGAAAAACCCTCTGAAAATTTTCTAAGCAAAATAAGGCTTAACTCCTTTGAATTTACACCTGCACAATGAAATTGTTTTTTACTTTTAGCTGGAGAGTTTTAAAAAAGTTTATAACTTCTATTTCACCTGCTGTGTTTTGTAGGACTGGCAACAAGGGGGGAAAAGTGAGGTGTACTTGTGGGGGAACGGACGTTACGGACAGTTGGCAGGAATGGGAACCAACCTCATGATTCCCACTCTCGCACCCTCTTTGTTACAAACACAGCAGGTAAAAACTTTTTCTTTTGCTCTGGACACAGCCTCTGCCCTTGACTGCAACTGTTTTCTAATTTTTCTTTGCCTTTGTGGGTGTTTTTGCTGTTGTTGTTCAGGTTGTGTGTGGGCAGAACTGTTCCTTCCTGGTTCAGTCCAATGGGACAGTATTGGCTGTAGGAGAAGGACAGTATGGCAGACTGGGCCAGGGGAATTCTGATGATCTCTACGTCCCCACTATCATCTCTGCTTTTCAAGGTACGTTATTCATCCTGGTCCTAAGCATCCAAGTTTGAGCTGTTCTGCTTTTAAATGCTGTGATGGATTTTTATTCTTGCCTCAAACTGTTGTTTTTTTTTTTTTACCCACTAGCAGATGGCTGCAGTATTGCAATTTAATGTGGTAGCTTCTAACCCACAGGCCAAACTGCTAATTGTCTCTCCTCTTTATAAATGAAGCCTGACTGACTCTGTGCTCTGTGGGCAGGGTATGTGGTGACTCACCTGGTGACGTCCTGTGGATCCGATGGACACTCCATGGCCCTGACTGAGACTGGGGAGGTATTCAGTTGGGGAGACGGAGATTTTGGGAAACTGGGCCATGGCAACAGTGAGAGGCAGAGGAGACCCAAACAGATAGAGGCCTTACAAGGGGAGGACGTTGTTCAGGTAGAGAGAAAGATGCTCAGAGTTTTGTGCTTTCATACTGTACTGTTTGAAGTGTTAAGAAAGTTATAAATGGTAATATAATTAACAGCATAAACCAGCCACCATTGTCTGTAAATGTCATTGACATGTTATAAAGGAAAGCTACTCGATTTGCAGTAGCAGCTGTATTTTATAGCGTTTATATCGTCAGAGTGATCTCTTTATAGATGTCCAGCTTCTGATAGCTTAATATGGCTTCTCTTCCCAGCTTGCTTGTGGTTTCCGGCACTCAGCTGTAGTAACAGCAGATGGGAAACTGTTTACCTTCGGCAGCGGTGAATCTGGTCGTCTGGGTCAAAGGTCAACATCCAACAAGATGCTGCCTGAGAGAGTGGCTGCCTTGGAGGGATATCATGTGGGTCAGGTGAGAAATGCAGGTTTTTTTTTTTTTATTCTTAAACTCAGATGGTGATAAAGTCTCCATAGTGGTGGGAGATTAATGTCAAAAATATCCCTAAACAAAGCTCACCTGTTCAATTTTTCAGGTGTCGTGTGGTCTCAACCACACACTGGTGGTGTCCCTCGATGGCATGGTGGTGTGGGCATTTGGAGACGGGGATTATGGCAAACTGGGGACAGGTTCCTCTACAGCGAAATACTATCCTCAGGTTAGTTTAGACACATAGTTTCCTTAATGCAGAATGCAAAGGACTGAAGCAAAGTCATGTGTATCATTACCTCCTTTGTGTCCACTGCTTTAAGTTTTTATTTTAATTTAAATGGAGTGCTTTTACACAGTATTGATGAAATTTTATTTTTGGTTGTTCCTATTTTCAGAAAGTGGAGCAGCTTTGCAACAAGGGAATAAAGAAGGTCAGTTGTGGAACTCAGTTCTCGGTGGCGTTGGCCTGTGATGGACGTGTTTACACATTTGGACAAGGTACATTTTATTGTGAAAGTGGATCATGAAAAAAATCTTCAATATCACTCAGAACATCGCTCTCTCTGTCTTCATTTACTCTTTGGACAATAATCAGAGTTTTTTATTTATATGATGACTATGTTGCAAAAACTGTGAGTAATTAAATTGCAAATTCTTGAGTTGAGCTTTCAAAACAAACTGGATTTACACTACACCAATGTACAAAAAGTTATCAAACAGTATTAACAGGTATTAAATAACATCCATTCCTGTTTGCCAGAATGGTTTTTATCGCTAACACTCAGTAAAACCTGGCAGTTTGGTGGATGATAAAGTAATAAGAAAAAATTATTCAGTAAGCTAAATTTGTTTCTGGGATGTTTTGAACACTGGCTGTGAATGTATGCGGAGCAAAGAAGTGTTTTGCTTGACACGGAGTGTATTCTCTTAAAAACTGATCTAAATTAAATCTGCACTTGCATATGCCAGTGTTTTACTTGGCTTCCCTCTGTTTACGCCTCAGAGCGCCTGATCGGCCTGCCGGACTCCATGCTGAAGAATAAATCCTGCCCCCAGGTGGTGCCGTCTCTGGAGGGGCTGTTCATAGAAGACATTGCTGTGGGCTGTGAGCATGTACTCGCTCTGTCCTCCACCGGAGACGTGTACGCCTGGGGCTGCAACAGTGAAGGACAGGTAACCGACACATCCTGCGTTATAAAAAGAGACACTTTGACAAAGTGAAGTATGAAGCCTACATTGTTTCTTTAATGTGTGAATTCCAGCTCGGCCTTGGACACACAAACCCAGTAAAGGAACCAACTCTCATAACGGCCCTCCAGGGGAAAAATATCAGACAGATCTCGGCTGGCCGCTGCCACAGCGCTGCATGGACGACCCCCTCTACCTCGAAAAACTCAGGTACACACAGATACTCTTGGCAGCGATGATTTATAAAAGAGAAAACACTTGGGGCTCATCTTTGTTAACTTCGTCTCCAGGTGGCCCTGGAAATTTCCAGCTCGGCCTTCCCCAGTCAGTCCCTCCCCAGTATAACACTCTGAAAGACTGCAGCCCTAACGTCCTCAGCATGCGCCTCAGGGTCCTCTACAACTTCTCTGATCTCATGTACAAGTCCTGGAGGCTTCTCAATCTGGACGCCAAGAACCTGGTAATCCCTGATCACAGCTTCTGCACTTTGTAATATGTTAAAAGAGCAAATAATAGGAAAAGTAATTGAATTCCTTCTAATAACATATCACTTGCTCTCCATTCCTCTATCCAGGTGTCCACTTCACGCTATAGTTCAGGGACGACCGCCATCATCCGGGGTGAGCTCAGAGGCCTCCTGTCACCCAAGGTCAACACTTTGCCTCTCGTGCGCTCCATAGGCAGAACAATGACCCAGGGCAAAACATACGGGCCCCAGATTACAGTGAAACGCATTTCTACAAGGTAAGGATGAGCATTTAACTTCACTGCAGTTTCACATAGTTTTATATCTCTTAGCGTGTGCTCATTACGGCTTTTACACTCCCACAGAGGGCGTTCGAGCAAGCCGATCTTTGTGCAGATCGCGAAGCAAGTGGTGAGCCTGAATCCTCTCGAGCTGCGGCTTCCATCACGAGCCTGGAAGGTCAAGCTTGTCGGAGAGGGAGCAGACGATGCCGGAGGAGTGTTTGATGACACTATCACCGAGATGTGCCAGGTAGGAAGGAGACCACACAGAGAAGAGCAGCAGAGACACAGCAGCAAATAATGCAGCCTGAAATATTTTCCACTATTTGATCTGATAAACTTCTTGCAAATTGAAAAATTGCTTTTGCTTTCACCAGGAGCTGCAGTCTGGTGTCGTGGATCTTTTGATTCATACTCCAAACAGCTTTGCAGATGTTGGCAGTAACACTGACAGGTGCTCATTAAAAAGTCATCAATCAAAACAGTACCCTGAAAGTATAAGATCAGATTGTCTAAATCTCTACCTCTGCCATTGGCTGTGTACCCTCACAGGTTCCTGTTGAACCCAGCAGCTTTCTCAGAGGATCACATGGTCCAGTTTCGCTTCCTGGGCATCCTCATGGCCGTGGCAATCCGCACCAAGAAACCTCTGGACTTACATCTGGCTCCTTGGGTGTGGAAACAGCTCTGCTCGATGCCACTGGGCGGGCCTGACCTCGAGGAGGTGGACCTGCTCACCTACCGCACCCTCCAAGGCATCCTTCACTTGGAAAACAGTGGAATCACAGAGGATAATTTCCATGTGGTGAGATGCTCTGCAAGTTATCTGACTGCAGAGTTCAGTAATGACAGTAGATTTTAAACTTTCTAAGCTAAAAGATGTTTAACTACCTTTTTATTCTCTATTTTCCAACCCCTCACTCCTTCTTCCACTCTTACCATATCTCCCTCTGAAGATGATCCCACTGGATTCGTTTATGGCCCACAGTGCAGATGGCAGGCTGGTGCCTGTGGTTCCTGGGGGCCAAAACATCTCCCTGACCTTTGCCAACCGTGGTGAATATGTGGAAAGAGCGATGGACTTCAGACTGCATGAAATGGATTCACAGGTCTGAAGGGCTGAATGTTTGAGAATGATTTGGTTTAACAAACCTGTTAAGCTGCAGCGATGGAATTTGTAAGCATGCAAACTGCTTCACATTCAAACATCAGGGAATACTGATTTCTTTTGGATACTAAGAGGTTGTAAGACTATTTCACCATTCATTAGTTCTCCCTCTGCCCCCTTTGTGAGGTCTCGAGCAGCTCATGCTGTCTGTCATTACACCAGCTGTGACGGAGGAAGGAACATAAACTTAATATCACCAAACTGAACACAGTCAGGAAGTCATTCTCAAACCAAAACTGTTGTATTACTTTAAAGCTACATTATGTAAAATGTTGATTCAACAGTCAAAGTAAAAAACAGCAGCCATAAAAACTAACTGGCAGTAAACATAACGAGAAAATTTGTCACCGGAGAGGCATTTTTACATTCATCTGCTGAAAGGGGAGATGTGTGTGCATGTCCCTAACATCTGAGATTTAAACATAATATTGATATTAGCAGAGTCTTTAGATAATTAAAAACATGTCTGGAGAGCAACTTTATTCAGTTGATGTGCCCAAAAGACAGATTTGATTATCAATTAAATATATAAGTAGCTTTTTAAAGTAAATATTCAGTAGTCTCAGCCTCTAAAATGGGAATAGATGAGGGCTGTTAAAAAGATAAATTAGTTTTCTGTGATTGTATATTAAAATGTAGAAAAATATGATAAACCTTATTTTATTAAATGAGATTTTATTGGCCAAAAGGTGAAATTAGAAAACAAACATCAGGTGGAAACAGTTGTTGGTTCCTGCTCTGATAGAAAACTTAAAAAATATCTCAAACCCTCATGTAAACAGTCCCAAGAAGGCATTAAAATAAGACTTTAAAGTGACTGCTTGAAAAAATAAACTCAGAACTAATTTCTTTTAACCAAAATCGCCAAACAGACTCAGGCTCACACAATATTATTACACTTCGGTGTGGATTTCTCTCTACAGTATCTGAACTGTTGCATCCACATGAAACACCCAGCGTGCCCACCAGTTTCCATTAGTGCTCACTGAAGCCTGTTTGTTGTGCTGTTGTTGTTCCCTTTATCTCGTCCTCAGAAGTATCAAAGCTGACGTTGTTCTGTTGTGTCCAGGTGGCAGCAGTCAGAGAGGGCATGTCCACCATCATCCCCGTGCCCCTCCTCTCCCTGCTGACAGCACAGCAGCTGGAGCAGCTGGTCTGCGGCCTGCCGGAGGTCTCCGTCGAGATGCTGAAGAAGCTGGTGCGTTACCGTGACATCACCGAGAGCCACCAGCTTATTAGCTGGTTCTGGCAGAGCTTGGAGGAGTTCACCAATGAGGAGCGAGTCCTCTTCCTACGTTTCGTCTCTGGCCGGTCCAGGTTGCCTTCCAACCCAGCTGATATCACTCAGAAATTCCAAATCATCAAGGTCGACAGGGTGAGGATGTCAAAGCAAAGTAACAAATCTGCACTCAGGAATAAACGTGTTAATTACACAAACAATAAACCTCTTTTTATTATCTCTCTCCAGCCCGTCAACGGCCTCCCAACCGCTCAGACCTGCTTCTTCCTGTTCCGCCTGCCCCCATACACGAGTCAGGCCATCCTCGCCGAGCGTCTGCGTTACTCCATCCACAACTGCCCCTCCATTGACATGGACAACTACATGCTGACCCACAACACGGACCCAGCAGACAGCTCCGACACAGAGGACTGACGCAGCCAGCTGCGTCCACCAGGGAATGATGAATGTATCTCCTCCCAATGCCATGCACATTATGCACTGAACACAGATTTTTATTCGCCAAACTTGTATGGTAGTGTACTGTTTATATGTTGGTTGATTTAAAGATACGTGTAGTTTTGGTTTGTGCAAGGTGTTGTAATCATTGCAGTGCTTACTCTGAATCAAAACTACAGGGAAACAGAAGAAGAATTTTTGAAAATATAAGTGAATAAGCCACACTAAAGGAGATAATGTGCCTGTTTGTTTGAAAATATGTAATAATTTAATGACCTGTCCCACAAAGACAGTATTATTGTAAAATAAATAGTGTTTAAATAAGGATTTTCGTGTGTTATAGTTGAAATCTGTGCATCCATTTAATCATTTTTTAATATTTTTTCTGCAAAAAATGAAAGATTATCTGCTGACATATGAACTCAGCCTTGGAACCACATGAGCAGCCTGAAAATGCCATTGGGAATTTCAACATATGGCCAGCTGCATATTGTGCAGTATTTGATGCTGCAGGTAAAATATAGCTAATATTTTAGGTTGGGATATTACTGGGCTTGATTATCAAAAGATTGGTCGTTACAGGTATCATCAATACAAAGTGTGTGAACAAAATGGGTGGCATATGAACACAAATTAGTATTGGCTGAGCAGGACAAAGCACTTTGCAAAGCAACCGATGGACTGAAAGCTATGCTCAAAGTATCATCCATTATGATCAGTATGATTTATATATAATCACTGACAAAGACTGAAGGATATTGGGCAAAACATGCATTTAGGAAACCCTTGTTACTACTCACATTAAGGCAAATAAAACAAACAGCAACAACTTGCCTGATTATAGAAGGAGATCTTAATTCAATTCCACCGAGTCTAATGTTGTCCTGAGTCAGCACAGCTGGCGTGTCTGCAATTTGTCTGTGCTAGTGAGAGGTACGTCTGCTGTGACCTTATTACCCATCTGTTTCCCTGAGCGCGCTGTGGCCAGTAAGGCAGAATTCAACCTGCAGTCAGCAGCCCTGCAGCTGGGAGAGGGAGGCTTTTTCATGAGAGCCCTCGCTGGGTATAAATATAACATCCATCCATCAACTTAACAAGTGCACAAATTTGGAGAGGCCAAGATCAGGAAAACAGGAATTCGTTCTAAGTAGTTGGTACAGTTGAATTACAGTGTGTGGTAGAGTCTTCGAGGTGTTTCTCCTGTGATGCAGCTGTGGATTCAGGTTTATCATATTAAATACCTTTGCAAATGTGTGTGGACACAGTGGTCATTTGGGGAGGGCAGAGAGGACATTACCACACACTAAGTTACAATGTTTTTCCATTCACCCAAGTTCATCCTCAAACAAGATTGTTGGGGCTTGAATTAGATGCTGCAGCAAAATTTTAATTCATATTTAGATCTTTTTTCCAAAAGGACATTATGTAGATCAGAGAGGAACTTTTTTGCTTAAAGAACCCATGTCTTTACTTTTTTGGTGCTTTTTCTTCATTTTCTACAGCAGTTAGTGCATTTATTGTACTCTCATGCAGGTACATGCAGGTAGAAATGAGTTAAACACAAACTTGAAGGCTTTTTGATTTTGCAAACGAACCCTCTCTGCATCCTTATTATATTTTTTTTGTTGGTGGTATGCAGTCATTTCACAGGACTTGCTGCAAGAGCACTTACAATGAAAGGTCTCATAAACTCAATAGCAATCAATTAATTCTAAAAGCCAAGACCTTATAATTCATATTTCATGAAGACATGCATATAAATTTATATTTCTGCAGCTGCAAAATCTTTGCTGTGTTGTAATTATGAGTGGCAGATCAATACTGTTGACAAAGTGTAAGAAGTGTAGCAAGGCCTTAGGTATTAATATGTAATACTTCCAATTCCCAGAGGAGGGCAGTCTGGTTGTTGCACTTAGATGTTGCACTGCACAAAGGAAGTTCAAGAGAGCATTGAGAATATGCAGAGATCATCAACACACACACACAGAAACAAACACACACACACAAAGATGCTGTTTAGCTGAAAAAGCACATCACTGTCAGCTAATCTCTGTCACTCTGTTTCTTCCATCAGCTAATTTGATCTAAACAAATGGATGACGACATTCTGGATGACAAACAGCATGCGGTCACATTACAGTTCGCATTTTAAATCTGAGCAACATTCACACATGCATCTCTTTGGATTGAGATGTTAAAAAATAAGTGCAGCTGGCCTTTGTTTTGATCATAAAATGATTTTTAATGTAAGAACTGCTGGTGTGTCACCACTCTAACAAGGCCACCTGGGTTTGTTTCAGCTGAGGTGAAATTATATTGCTGTTCAGTTTTAAAGAGACACATGAGTATCTTCTAATTAACACAACTTTTTCTTCTATAAAGATGGTGTACTAGTGGGTAGCATGCAACTTTAAGGCCAGGGTTGATTTTTTTCTGTCTCAGCCCTGATTATAGCTCACAGAAAAGCTGGTTTTGTAAAACAAAGACTGCAGGATTTTTTCTTAAATCTCTGTTCTGCTTCAAAGGGAGCAGTCCTTAAGGATGGCATGTTTGTTTTAAAGTGCGCCACATGAATTAAAGCAGCACTGTGGAGAGAGACAGTGGCTGACACAATTAAGCTCCCCTGCATGGAAGCAATTCAGCAGTAGTGTGGCAGCAGTGCAGCATGCATCCAGTGAAAGTGCATATGAGCTCTGCTTTAGTTGTACAAGCACTTGTTAAAATGAATTTTAATTAATGATCATGCAGCTCATCGGTCTCCCTTTACTTGCTTTGCACAGATCACATTCCTGACTGTAAGTCTTACTGTAATTCAAGTCTGTATCCACCGCAGTGACATCACCGGACGGGTGACACAGTTTTTAAGACTGAAAAAAAAGGATTTGCTTGACGATATACTTATATAAGTTAGAAAAATTAGATAAGTTCTTTCCACTCATGTTAAATGTTAAACCACAGCCAGGAGACAGTTAGCTTAGCTTAGCTTAGCATAAAGACTAAAGGGGGCATACCGACCTAGCTGAAGGTCACTAATTACTATGCATAATCTCTATTGAAAAATCTGTGCAGTCTGAAATAGTGTTCAGTGGCGTAGTGTATTACTAGCTTGTGTGTAGCTTTACCTACTTGTCCGCATTTATTCCACTATGTTATTCCTTTTTTCACAGCCTGCAACTTTCACAAAGCAGGGGCATTTTCAACACCAACCCATTGCTGATGCTCTATTGCTTGTACATGTCAAAACAAAATAAGATAAAGCTAACGTTTAATATTTGTGCCTGAATTTGCATTTCAATTTGCTAGTTTTATATCTGATGTCAACCCAGTAAAAGACCATATTAATCTAAAATAAACCCTCTTCTAAAACTGAGGCACGAGTTTTGTTTCAGATTTAAACTTTATTTCATGCCATTTTGCATAACTCTCTTCTAATTAGAGGAACGAGTAGCACTCTTTTTTTTATCATTGCATGGAGTTGTTCTCAGTATAATGTAGTGAAACTGGCTCTCTGCATTTAATCCATCCCTGAAGAGCCGTGGGCAGCAACTGTACAGCACACAGGGACCGACTCCAGCTCCGAGCTAGTGCACTGGTCAAGGGCAAAAAACAGAGGAATTGACCTACACATACATGAACTTGATGGTGGAGGGAAACCAGAGCAGCCTGAAGGAAAACACTGCAAGCAAGGAGAGAACATGCAAACTGCACACAGAACAGCTCCTCTTCAGACAGATACAGATCTCCAACAAAGTCAATCATGTTTACAATCATACTCTTCTATTTCATCTAAAATCTTCAAATTTTCATCAAAAATAACCCAGAAGGTGTAATAAAAAAAAACAGAATTGACTATGCTTCATTGAGTTTGCTATTATCTTTTGCAAGATCCAAATAAAATCAAATTATCGCCAAAAAAGTGCAAAGTCATTTTATTTACATATTATCTCTCTTTTTTTCCCTGACACTCTGTTGTTTTTTAGCTCTCCCTAAAGGCTGGTTATGGGGAGAAATTCAGGAAAGTCATTTCTTTGTGTTCTAATATTGACTAAATTTTTATTTTGAAAATGCCATAAAGCGACGGTTCTGTTATAAAATGGCTCTAATATAGCACTTTCAAGTTTGAAGGTTATGAGGCTCTTACATTAAACTTTAAAAGTTAAGGATATTAAAGTGCTGGTACGCAAAGAAATGGAACTCAAGGTAAAACAACAACAAAAATGGACATTTTGTTAAGAAGAGATTGAAAATATAACATAGTTTCTGTCCGTGCAGGATTTAATTAAAAGTTCAAGCTTCAGTTAGTTTTAGCAATATCTTGCAAAACACTTCAGATTTTATTTTTATTTGTAGTAAATTATTTTTCATGCCTCCAGAGAATGAACCAGGTCTCTCCATCCTGAATTTTTAATTCGTCAAAGGAGGGTGTGACCTACATAGTCTAGATGAGGCAACACAGGAGTGACTGGTCACCTGATCCCCCACCTCCACCTCCTACACCCGCTCCCCTCCAAAATCAGAGGAGCTCCTTTGACTGGACTAATGCCGGTGTGAAAACAAGGGCACTTGAGCGCGGGTCAATGAATTGCTGAGGTAATACAGTGATGTGATGTGTGCCTGGGCTACTAAGGGCTTGTTTGAGTATCCTGGCTGGCACCCTCTCTTCTCTTATTACAGGACGGGACAGGCAATGTGTGACCCATGTACCTCGGAGACACTTAAGACTGTGGTACAGTTTCAGGCCGTGATGTGATATGGACGTACTTGCCTTCCTGCCAACTGACATTCAGGCTGTTGTGATCTGTGCCAGAAGGACCACAGGAAGTACTTGAGAACACTGTTAAAGGCTGATTTATCTACTGTTCACTAAATGAGAGCTCCTGGAAGCACCAGGAATTAATATATTAACTCAAGAGAAAATCTTTTTTAAATTAGTTAGACATATGGGAAATACACATTAGCCATCTTGGTGAGAGTTGGGCGGTTGATAACACTCTTATGCCTAAAGCTACAGCTAGCAGCCAGTTCGCTTTTCTACCTTAAATTTGAGCAGGAAGCAAGCGGTAACGTTAGCTAGCTGCTAGCATGTAAATGTTCAAACAGTAAACAAAGCAAATTTTCACCATGTAGTATTCATTGACTGTTGAATTGTTTTGATCATTTGCCCCAAAGAGTTAGTGTACTAACTGTACAAATGTTAGCTGTAAGCTAGCTAGCATACACACCTGTGAAAGTGTGCCTGTGTGTTTGTGATTAACTCAACCTTCTGTTTTATCCCTACAATTGCTCTTTTTTACTTCCATGTCTATACATGTATGAATCAGATAAATATAACAACAGAATATACATAATTTATTAAAAATGTTGAACTTTCTAAATAATTTAAATGCAGCCATGCTAACTCTGTTTTACTTTACCTCTGATTGGCTAAGCCTGACATACTTTCTCTAACCTTGACCAATCTCACTTATTATGGCTAAACCTCACCAACCGAACCAATAAAGGCTACCAAACAGATACTAAGTGGGGTTGCTCTAGCCAGGAAAAGCAGTGGAATCCATATTAGCACCTCTTTAAAGCTTTATTTTTCACCAAATGCTAACAACATGCTCACAACAACAGTGTTCCTGCTGCAGTTTAGCAGCAAAAATGATACAGAGAGTGGTAATTACTTTTAAATCAATGTCAATAGTCAATCAATCAAATCAATGTCAGGGAGAAAATGTACATCTTTAGTACTTCCTCTAACAACCACAATTTTCAAAATGCAGCTGTTGGTGAAGCTCATTTTACATATTAGATATTTGTTATGTTCCTGATAGAACCAGAAATATGACTAAGAATAAAAGTAATCCTACTTTTTTAGCCAAGGTAACTGCTGCAGGTATTTTCTACTTGTTTTATTGGTATAATTTTATTTTATTTATTGGTATATTTTACTGTATTATTTCTCAGTATGTCTGAGAAGTCTTTGCTGTCATGAGAGCAACCTCTTACCAACCTGCTCTTAAGTGGTGCGATGGTCTGTGGAGTGAAAAGGTGTGCTGTGTCATGGGATTTAAGGACGATGTAAGTGGCACTAGGTGGGAACCCGGTCAGACTGCTCTGATTAATAATGCAACAGTGTCTGAAGGGGCAACACAATCTCCCAATACTACTGAACCTTTCTAGAGTGAATCTAAAGAGGAATCTAAAACTGTTGTACCTGGTGCACCTGTTTAATTTACTGGGATTGGTTTTAGTTTAAAGCTGTTTCCTGTTTTCAAGTTGTGGTCAAGTCTGGATCAAGGGATTCTGGTGTCCATTTTTTGGTTGGTCCACCTCTTTGATCCTGAATGATACCTTAACAAATTTTGGATGGTTTTCTGTGAAGTTTTGTATTGGCTTTTGAATTCCCATTTGGGTAAATTTTGATAACCTAGGATATCTTCTGACATTTACCCAGAGCAGAGCCTGCAGGTCAAAATTTTCACTCATCTCATCTCATTATCTAACAGGAAATCCACCCTTTGGTTCACGCTGAAAAGTCTTATCCTACTATTTCACTTACTGTAAAATTTTGTACAGATATTTATTTTGTTTCCTCAAGCAAGTTGACTTTTTTTTTACCTATCTTAACAACTACTGGATAAATCACCATAGATTTAATAATAACAAAATAAGAATGAAATAATTAAATAACACTGACATTTGAATTTAAATTAACATTTAGTTTTGTAGGCTTTTGCTGGAATAGTAGGAGGAAAGAAGGAAAGTTCAGAGTTTATTTTTCAAACTTTAAGGATTTAAAAGCAAAATGATGTGAAAAAATATGATGACAGACATTTAAATTTTTATTCCTTGTCATGCACACTTCATCAAGCCAGTCACATGGGTGGTAAAATAATTTATTGGGTTACCCTGGCAATCAATGGACCCACCTGTGGAACATATTATGTCTCATCTACATCACAATCAGCCAAGACACTGTTTTGTGACTCATCACCATGTAACATGAGATGCAACAGCTCTTTCACTGTTTTCCAGCTTTTTCCAAATTCAACCTGAAAGCATCATCTCTGCAACATTTACAGTACATTGTGCTTGTATTTGCTCTTTTCAATACCATTACATCTGCTACAATCTAATTTCTCCATGTGGGTCATAGAGCTAATCTCATCTGAAGACTGATGCTCCTCTGCTGCACCACTTTGGCTTTTCTAACTCAAAGGCAGTTGCATATAACACCAGATGCCATTTTTTCTTGAGGCTAAAGTGACAAGGCCAAAAGCTATTGTGCATGCAGTCATAGAAGGAAAAAGGCTTGAAAGTATAAATCTGTTGTGTCTTTTCATATAATCTGTCATCTTTTAAGGCATTCAAAATGTATTTAGTCAGCTTAAATTCACAGTGAGATTTGCTCTCAAATTAAGAACATTTGCAATAAAATATCGGATGAATTTAAAGTGCAACATACCTCAAAAAATTAAAAATTTCCTTTTATATTACGAGCTACCCATCATTTCTCAAGCCACTTGTCTAAGCCAGAGTAGTGTCGGATTTTTTCTCACCCCCTCGTCACAAAAGTGAGGCTAGCTGGTCAGTATTACAGCCTTTCTCACGATTTTTCAAATAAATGTCAATAAAAATCCAGCCTGTCACTGACACAAAATACCCACAGAGGTTTATCGAGTTCGCCTCCATCCATTTAAATCCACTTTATGATACGTCATCTCCGCTAAATGTGTACAGGGCTGTCTTTGTCTAATACCCCCTGGTACACAAATGTCGCAGAGCAGAGTGTCCATCCGTCTTTTGGCTTACAAGGACAGTTCATCATCAATGGCCGGGGCTTTACCTCCTGAGGCTGGCAGTGGGCATCAGCTCAGCCTCATACAGCCAAAGCTGGCCAGCTGCTCCCAGAGGTTGGAAACCAACTCTAAACAACAGAGCTTTCATTTTCAATGAGCTATTACGCAACAACATCTGGGCAAGGGACCTTGTGAGACCAGCACATCTTTTTTTTTTTTTTTCCCATAAACCAGTGGTGATTACATCAACACCAGCTAGTCCATCCATCCCTCCCTCTCCTCCCCCCTCCTATGGGATCAAAACACGAAGGGCATTCCTGTTTGCTTTGTTGATTCAGAGCCAGAAACAGGAATTTCTCCCCCCCACCCCCACCCCCTTTTCTCTTTTTTATTTGCTAATGATGTTGAAATCGGGAATCATTTCGTATTCTCAGTAATCATGAACATCTGGTGTACGCCATCTGGCCTTGTTGTTGTCTGATGGGCTCTACCATGATTATTAGTCAAAAAAAAGGAGTCATATAAATGTGCACGGTGGTTTAAGCCGAAGCTTTTTTTTTTTTTTCCTGCAAGATGTGATGGACAAATATTTTCAAGCACAGGAGGTGGTGTGTTATGTGAATGAAGACTTTTTGTAATTTTGTTTGGTGGTTTGAATGTTAAAAAAAAAGTCAGGTTTGTTTGACAGCAGAAAAAAATGAAGCAATGCTTTGATGTCTCTCGAAATGTTATCAGGTGTTGGCTCCAAAACTCTCAGAGACATAATTTCTGGGACAACACAGTCTCATATATCTACACCATACATGCTTCAGAATACAACCCTATGTTCATACACTGAGAGCAACGATGACACAGGTGGAAGAAAAGGGCGAGATGTGCAGGTGACGGACTCAGTTAAACTTCCTGTGAGCTTCAAATACCAAACAGAGTGGGGCTGCATCATACAGTATAAACCTGACACCTGGGTTAACGCATCTGTAGCACAAACCCACTAACATTATGTTACACATGAACATGCATACATTCACACACATGAACACTCAACTGACAAGCAGCCCACACCGGCTGCCAAGCTGCGTCTGCAGGGTAATCACACAGACCAAAATAGCTGTGTATCAGCCTGTCTCATCATTTATATTCCTCTACAATCTACACCGTTTATTTCCCCCCTCAGGTTTATTCCCTCAAAGACAACTCCCTTCCTCCTGTCTCTGTGAGGTTATTTTACATGTAGAAGCAAGGAAATATAAATGAAAAAAAAAATTACTTCATCAAGTGTAAAGAGCTCTTTTTTAAGATGCTAATTCAACTGTAAAAATGAAATCAAAAGAGAGACAGAATGAAAAGTCCAAAGAAAAATGTCAGATGAGAGTGTCAGCACAGAATATAACATGAAAAAAATTGCAGTACCATAGTAATAAAGCCTTTCCATGTAATGAATATCAAACACTTTAGCTGGGAGGAGGTGGAGGAGTGCTGCAATGCAGACTGTGTGTGTGTGCAACCATTCAGTACCTGTAGAGTAAGTGTGAAGAGCAGACAGAGAACATGCAGAGTGTTCTGCATGAATTCATGCCTCAGTGACCATGATATGCAGCCTCCTCTGCACCAACCTCATCTCAGAGGAAGGACTTGTTGTACATTAATGCAGTAAAAAAAAAACAAAAAAAAACTACCCACTCTCATTGTAATTCATCAAAAATCAAACTGAACCAGCTTTGAAAGGGAGTTTTAAAGTAACCAGAGTACACAGAACCTCAGTGATGGCAGCTGTAATGGTCTGAGTAATATTCTCAGTTGTCTGTCTACAAAGAAAATTAAATGCTGTCTGCTGATAATGCATTGCTTGGATGGAAAAAGGGCTGAAAAGGCTGGAAATATTTGTCTCAATTCATCCCAGCTTATGAATGGGTGACCACTGCGTATCAGTGCAGAATGAACAAGTGGCTGCATCATTGTGGCATTAGCCTGAAGAGCAGGAAATAGCTGCACTGGTCAAGAGGGCTTGAGACAGGCTACATACTCACCCAAGTGTGCTGTTATTACAATACCAGCCTGACTGCATGTGTGTGTGTGCGTGCAAAGTGCAGCCATTTGCTTGAAAACATATATGTGAATGGGGGATGGAGAGGTACTGTAGGCACTTGTAGTCCTTCAGTGTTATTAAAGACTGACATTTCTCCACCTTTCAAGTGGCAATCACATGTTTACTCTGGACTGCAGCATAGTTCACAGGGTTGAAATGTGCAAACTGTGGCTATTAACTGGATTTAGTTATTTTGTAAGAAAATCCAGCTATATGATTGTAGATTTGATCGTCTACTGTGTGTGTCCGTGAAAATACAATTTATAAACCTGACCTACATAAAAGTCTTTGTGTACAGTTGTGCTGACATCAAAGCCTGGAAGATTATATTTTAAGCAGAGCCTGTGATTTATCTCCAGCTTCCTGGTTAACTGCAATATTAATCATGCAGCGAACTGTGCCTTGTGTATTATCTAAAACCTGCAAATGCAACCAACTCTTGTTCTGGTTTTATGTTTAGCAAGATAAAGAAAGAAAACAGTGGAGAATTTTCAAATTGCACGACTGTAGGTTTCATTTGCATGTACAGTTTTTGTGCATGTGGCCCATTCAGTCATATAAAAGTGTCTGTACTGCAAGATGTGTACCACAGCGCATGTAGACAAGCAAATTAATCTAAATGTATAAATAATAAAATACAACAAGCATACAGCATTTGTTCTTTAAGATAATAATCCCAGAGGTTTAGTCTCAACTCAAATGGATTGTCCTTTCCGTGCACTTGAGGTGTCTGTGATCAAATCTTATCCTGCAGCGCCGGTGTGAGTGTTGTCGGTACCGTTCTTGTGTTTCACACAAAGTGTCAGGTGCCCTGCTTGCACTTGTAAACACATCCCAGCTCGCAGACAGAGAGAAGTGGCACTGGGGAAACTTGAGAGCTTCTGCCAACCTTTCCAGAAGAATCATGAATGATTCGAGCTATAATCTGCACAGAAAAATCTTCCATGGATCATGAAAACGGATAGTTTTATGCTTGCATTAATAATGAAAATGTCGCACTGTATGCATAGTAGATTATGAGAGCAGACAGTAGATATACACAGATACACACACACACCTGAAGGCTTAGTGTCGTCTTCACAATTTGTTCCCAAGTGGCTGCAAAAATCACTTATTACGGGTTTAAATATAAATAACTCAGTGCATGATGCCTGCATGCTGATCTCATGGCTTCACACTGAGTTGCAGTATCTTTATAATGAACATTAATCTCTGATTTGATAAGGAACTGTAGCTTGTATGCACATTAACCTCACACTGACCTTCCATAATGAGGTGATGTGTATGCTCCGAAAGGACTGCAGCAAACCTTACCTTATTATTATTATTACAGGGTATCATAATGAGATGGTTTCTCCCGTTAAATGGAGCCAGATGATTCTGTTCTACTTTACATTTGAGCATATTGTCTTAAGATGGATGCATTTACCGTAATAAAGTCCCTATATAAAGAACACATCACATAAAATACAGTAATTCAGTCACCCTTTTTTTTTGCCAACACTGACTTAAAGAGATGAAACACGTGTGCACAACTCTGTCTAAAATTAGCATGAATTATCTGTAATGACAGGTATTTAAAAAGAGCATCAAATCTTCATCTCTCTCGGAAAAACCCAGAGTCACCATGAAGAGTATTTATAGCGAAACATTTACGAGCACAAAGAGAATTGCATAATGAGATGGAACAAGGGGGAATGGTACACAGCTGACATCCCGGGGTAAGGATGCTGGCAGGGGGAGTGGAGAGGGAGGTTGGAACTGGCTACACTTGGACTGGTAGCTGTACCAGCTGTTCACCACGTGTTACACTGGCTACATTATTAGTATGATGATGAAGTCAGATAATACATGGACACAGGCTTTTTTGGTTTGTTGCATAAGGGATTTCTGTTAGTCACAAAAGGAAAGAAAGATGCAGAACTGGCAGACAGAAAGAGAAGCAGACAGCAAGTGCAACAACAGTAAATGAGTATGAGTCCATGTGAGGAACGCGTGTGCGTGTGTGTGTAGTTCGTGGCGTTTACTCATGCAGAAAGTGTACGTTTGCATGTTTGCATGCATGTGTGTATGTTTGTTTCGAGCTGATATGCATGGCTGGCACACTGTCTTCAATTAAGGCAATGTTGGGGCTTATCAATCATGATATTGCTCGTCCCCTGTGTGGCGGACGCTCAGTCACATGTCCCAGACAGCTGCTGTTTACTTTCTGCTGCTGCTGCTGCTGCTGCTGCAGAACACTGTGTTGGGTTTACTGGAGTTTTCATCATCACCTCAGAACGCAGAGTTTTTTGCCTTGAGATCCGAATGCACGGCTGTAAATGATGTATTCTGTGCAAGAGACACGTGCCACAAGTATCATTATTTATTAGTAAGACTTCAGAGTGACCTTCCATCAAACCATCTCATGCGTTAAGAAACGAGAACTGGGAAGAGGAAGGGACCCTCTGCCCTGATATCCGTAAAGGTGGAAAGTTAAGAGCAATCCATCAGTGCCTGTATGTTCTGGCTCTGAAAGCTCATTTTCTTGAAAGCCTCCTCATGGTTATAACATCAGTCAACGGATGGACGCTGCCAGCTGCCCACCACCGCCGAATCTGAAATACAGTGACAGTTTGTATCCACTCAGCCGAAGCCACTCCGTATTACTTCATAGCTCTTTGTCAGTAGGGGTTACAGCTGCAGAGCCAAAGGTTTTTCACATGTGATGCACGACTGTGTGATGTCAGTAGGTGGAATGAGACTGAGTCATCGATAGTCTGTCCCGACAGATTTATTGCGAGCTTGGAAGAGATACCAGTGGGTAATAGAAAAAAGGAACACCCACTATCCTGTGTGCTTTTCACTATCCTTCACAAACATGGTATTAGTTTTCACTTTCCAAACTGTCTGCTCACCTTATTTTCAGTAAAAAAGGAACAACAGTTTTTAAAAAAAAAAAGTAATTGTCTCTTTTTGACCTGAATTATGTTTTATCTTTTTTAAATAGTGGACCTGTTATGATGATTAATTGAGTTTTGATTCGAGCCCTGCAGACTTGTACAGAGCCAAAGACAGCTGAGAAAAAGAAAAAAAAAGCACTGTGGAAATCCGTACTCTCTGTTTGCAAATGTGAGGGAACATTTCATAAACCAAGCTCTTACATTCATTATCAAGGCCCACGGTTAAGCAATCAGCACCCACACATTCACAATCAGTGCCTACGACTTTGTAATGTATGTAAAGTAATACTATATTATATTAATGTGAAGTAATAGATGCCGTGCCCACAGATTCACATCATTTATTGCTTAACTGTAGGCACACATGGTTAGACTGTGCAAACAGATTTGCAAACTAAAAATGTGCATTTACACGTCTTTTTTTTGTCAGCTAAAAGCGAGGATCCGTATTTGTATGTGATCAAGCAGCAACAGACACTCTGACATTCGACATCGTCCTCAGATATCAGGTTCTCGTTTATGAGTTCAGACACGACTCCCCCATTAAAGCCAGGCAGATTAATGATCATAATAGCAGTTGCATTATACCAGTGAAAATGATTAGAGCAGTTTCCACATCTAATCAAATGATACACACAGAATGACAGCTTGTCACGGCAGAGAAAAGTCTGCAGGCACTAAACATGGATTGTTTAAGCAGTGATAAGAGCAGATTGTTCTTATTTAAGATAAAAGTCTTCTGATTTTAACACAGGAAAGAATCACAGTGATCAAACAGAAACCTGACTGAATATTAAAAAATTATTTGTTCTGTTTTATTACTTTTATAATCTCCAGAACTTTTGACATAAACTTTAGATAAGAAAGTGTCTCCTCAGATGTCGAGTATATAAGGGTAAGAGCAGATAAATACTAGCAGGGCCTATAGTTTTTTAATCTGTCTTCATACATTTGGATGATAGAATATCTACAGGATGACTGACACACACATACAAAGAAGTAAACTCTCATGTTCCTCGACTGAGAAGGTAAAACTGTCAGAGAAGAACTGACAATTTGATCCATTGTCTTGAAAAATAACTCAAATTTACAGCACTGAAAACCTCTTTCTTGCTATCTGCCAAGTATAAAAGAAGTATTTGCTTACAGTTTAGCTCTCGTTCTGTCTGCCAACTCTGATAAAAACAATAAGTCTCTTGCCTTTCCTCCACTATCTTCACCAGCCACTTGTTTGCTTTGGCTCTCTGCCTTTTTCGTGCTGTCCAGGTTGTGTATAATCAGCTTGTGTGAGCCCGAGGCAGAAAGCTACTGCCCACAGTGTTATAAACAGTGTTTTGGTATGCCAGGAATCAATACTGATCTTGTGACCTTCACTTAGGGATGGAAACATTTCTAGAAGGAGCCGGGATTGATCATCTTCCCAGTGATGCTTTAATTCTATGTAAATACACTTTATCTGCATTCCTGTCAGTCAGATATGTATTTTTTGAATGCTGCAGGGATGAATAAACTTAATAAATAAAAAACTTGGCCAGAAATAGCTGATAGCTGGTGATGGCTACACCCTGCAGGGAAGCGCCAAAACACTGACACTTGCCTTCAAAGCCTTAATTGTAATTAGATAATAGTTAATAGTTTCCAAGATTATTGAAAAAAAATAAATAAAACAGAAGTGCCTGAAACATCATCATAAAGTTTTATTAAGATAAAATAAATAATGCGGGACAGTTTCCATGACATTCTATGACTGGATGAATTGTTTTAAGAAAATCTCGTGACATTTCTGTCTTGCACAATTGAATTTTTATATAAATTTTTATACAAATTTTTGATTGTTTGGAATTCCGAACAGTTTACAATCCAGCAAAATATTAGGTTGGGAGGGAAGGCATCGTGAAGATGTAAAAAAAAAAGTGCTCAAATAATTAAAAACTGTCACTCTGGTTAACAGCTCGACAACCCAGAAGCAGCTACAACAGGGGCGTCTTTAGACCCTGGCAAATTACACTCAACTATTAATGAGACATGTAACAGACGAGACAAATCCACCCAAACAGAGCAGGGATTAAAATGCAGTAAAAAAAAAACAAGATTAGGTCAGTAAATCTAACCTCCAGTCTGTTAAAGGCTCAATATTTGAGAAGAAATAAATCAAGCAGTATTATAAAAACAACATGTTCTTCTTTTGTTTCATGCTCTGGGGAAGAAAAAGAGACGCTGGAGGAGATGAGACAAAAGAGGAGCTTTGACACCTCGAGCTAACACTTCAAGCTAACAGAGTCATCCTGAAGTGTTGTTGGTTAAATGTTGAGTCTACTGATGTCAAGACAGATGAGCTAAATGAGTCATTAGTGATTGTTTCATTAGCTTGGGATCGAATTGAGGCACCTTGCCATTGTAGGCTTCTTAATTATTCATAAGGACGAGCTCAAAAGGCTTAAACCTGGATTTAAAGCTCTGTCCGAGGCTTCTTTTTGTTCTAATGGATGTTAAAAAGTTAGACACCTTAATGCTGCTGTAAAAAGGACCTTATTCTGTAAACTGGCCATAACTCAGTTTATCTTCTTGAGTTTTCTTGCAGAAAATCTGCAGCCTTGTGGTCACAAGTTGTTTGATCATTACAGCAAATTGCCCACTCAGAAATTATCTTATCACAATCAAGCGGTCAACAAGACAGACAAATCACTCCCACAGAAATAACATCTTTAATTGGGTCTGGCCACTTAAAATGGACACCGCACACTTCAGAAAGATTTGATTCCAAATGGTCAATAAAACATTAAGCGATCCTGACGGTATTACTGTGACCGGGAGGTTCTTATCTCTTTCCAATCCTCACAGACAAAGAACGCAATAAATACTGCATTAATTTAGACTGCAACCGCAATCTAAACCAATGCAATGCGTCAGTAAGAGATTCAGTATCATGCTAAAAAGTAAAATGAAGATGGCTCAGGCTCAAATTAACCTCAAACTGGAATAATTTGTACCACTGCATGGGGACGCTCTCTGCAGCGTAACTTTACAGCCATCAAAATGCCTTGTATCTGAAGAGCAGACAATTTATTCACTGTATTGAGCTCCTGAATGCATGCTGCATTTCTTGTCACCACCTGGGACACAAAAGCAATGAAAGTCATATTTCAATACAGCAGCAGCTCATGAGACAGATACAACATCTCTATTGCTGATGCAGTTCATCAAAAGTACAAGGCAAGCAAAGACGTTTCTGCCAAGTGACAAACAAGACGCAATGCAGTCTGTGATCACAACACAGTATCACAGTGTTTTGTTCAATAGTATGTACGACAACATACATTGTCATTTGTTTATTCATTGTAAGTAACAGAATTAAGGCCTCTATTTGTAAAAAAAAATTAAATACATGTCGACATTGCTGCTCTGATGCTGACAAATAAAAATTTAAAATCAACATGGAGGCTGGAGGTAAAAATATGTGACTATGATATTTATCATATTCTTAGTTTTTTTACTTTGATGCCTGGTGAACACATTACATCAGTGAGTCTGATCCAACATGCAGATAAAGGCTTTATCTGCACCCATGCAGGTTTTTTTTTTAAAAAAACAGGGGTTTTCCCTTCCCTTGTTCTCTCTTATCAGACAAAGCACTGTTTTTTAAATAAATTTAATCCCAAATAAAAATGCAAAACACAATTGAATCCCATCATGAGCATTTCAAACCAACAGGAGGTGATAGCTTTTACTTCAAGGTCAACTAAAATCAGAGATTTGTCCAGTTTTCAGCCAAAAACTTGCAAAGTAATGACCTTTATAGCATATTTTGAGGCCTTTGTTCAACTGTGCAGTGAAAGACTAACTGTGCTTTTTTGTGGAAGCATTTAAAAAGTCTTGTTAGCAAAGTTAGCGC
>JAPZDV010000011.1:15865737-15942909 GCA_029814665.1 Acanthurus lineatus | reverse complement strand
TTGATGCCTTTGTTCAACAGTGCAGTGAAAGACTAACTGTGCATTTATGTGTAAGCATTTAAAAAGTCTTGTTAGCAAAGTTAGTGCTATAAAAAGAGATAACAGCTCACTATCTTTCCTAACCGGTCAAAACTCTGGTCTACCTGTCAACGCTGCAAACTGAGTGTCTAAATATTTTCATTCTAGTAAGAGATCCATTTTCAGTTTGTGGACTAAAAGCCAAAATACAAAAAAAAGGGCTAAGCTCTGAAAAACACTTTATTCGTGTGAACAAGACCAAAGAGAAACATAATAAAGCAATCAAGCTGAAGCCGCTGAGGATACAGATAGCCCACATGAGACCCGCGTGAGACCCTCTGATCAATAATTCCTTTTCAAACAGCGTCATGACTCTAAAGTGATGTGTGAGCACTTTGTTGCTGTCAGGACTTGGCAATAATACACATGTTTATAGGCTTTTCTCATGCGCAGGAAAAGCACAGGTGTGACTAATAACCATAACGATCAATTGAAGAGACCCTCCAGCCTCCAGTCAGACCTCAAGACCTGGAACCGGCTTAGGGATTGTTGCTAATGTTATTAGCTACACCTGTGTACAGCTGTCATTGCATCCACCAGCAATTAACTTGGTGAGTACAATGTTGTTATTACTGACAGGAACGATGGCTAAAACTGTGAAAGTAATCCTTTAATGATCACGCAACATGTAATCGTGTATTATGCCAAATGATAAGTCTGATGTTGTATCTCTTGTTATCGTTAAAAACAAATCCCCAAAACCTTCATCAGGGACTTTCTTGTCACGAGTTGAGCGTCTCAGAAAACACTGCCTGCTTACAAATCCCGGCTTCTCCATGAGGATTTGCAGACCCTAAACATAATCATTTGACTGGTGGAGCTTGTTGAGGAGCAGCTTGGGATTAAATGCTGCCTGAAGGGGCTGAATTGAAGGCAAGAAATATCAGAGATTAAGAGACTTTGTCTCTGTGAAATGTCCTTGACTCCTCCTTGACACCTCTGAGCCGGACACCTTCACCTTTATTACAACACTCTAATCTGCCCCCTTAATAATCATGCATTCAAATGGGATTTGTGCACACCTTACCCCTTTAGCTTTAGCTTAAACCGCAGTATACTGCATTGAACATCTGCCATAGTGCATTCGTATACCAGAGCTTCCCCTTTGTTTACCCTTTTTGTGTGTGAAGTGTGTAATCAAGGCTGAACACCGTCAGTCTTCCAAGGTCAGGGCACTATATGTGATAATGTTTAGAGCTGCAGGAAACCTCTTTCTTTTGGGAGTTTTAACCTTGCTGGGCTGCTGAGGCAGCAGAGCGAAACACCAGGAAGTCTTACTGGCATTGACATAACGGAAAAAAAAGAGGGTTGGGGTTTAGGGAGGACAGATGAAGAGGTATGAGGTAAAAGGAGGATGTAGAAGGAAAGAGAGAGGAGAGCTGGAGCGTCACCACTAAAAATTTGGGTTGGGAGGAACAGACGACAGTGTTTGGACAGGAAAAGAGGTGGATAAGGCAGAGAACGGATGAGGGAAGAGGTGACGTCACAGGTTACGTATTTGAGTTCTGTCGAGTAGCCTTCAGTTCATTTTCCCAGCCTTGGACCAGGAACATGTCGTATCCTCTTACCCTAAAACGTTCTGAATTCATTTAAAGTAAGTCCCTCCTCTTGTTCCCTGTCCCAAATGTAGACAGACACACACATGCGAGCATGCACACGCTCACACAGATGCACACTTGTCTGTCTGCAACTGGCTGTTGTCTGCCCCTGTCTGGGAGCTAGAGTACTTCAGATCACCGTGGATTACTGCGGGATTTTCCCAAAATCTCTGGCTTTCAACGTTTAGACGATTTGACTTTTTGGAGCCATAATTAACGTTTAGATTCCTCACTTACTCCGCCAGCCGTGACGTAGCCGTCGCTTTACTCTGCGGTTTCAGCTTGCTCATAGCATGGCAGACATGTATATGCAACATTTCAGACATGATCAGGTTTAAAAGCTGAACAGCGGATTATTTATTTCCTCTGAAAACGGGAAAGTCCACCTGTTTTCAATATATTCATGTGAGACAAAATACAGCTGTGTCCTTACAAACCATACAAACAAAAATAAGCTTTTATATATTATTATTTACATCAATAAATCAGACCTAATGACAAACAATGAATAGGACCAATAAACAACTAAAAAGAGACACATAAAAAGATAAAAACTTAAAGTTTTGGTGCTTCATCACCCACCAAATAGGGACAGCAACCTCATCTACAGTGAGGTAAAATGCAACAGGTGTGTCCGACAGATAGACAGGCAGTCCCACTAATACAGCAGATAATGTACACAGACAGGAAGGCAGTGCTTTAACGTGAGACTTCCCAGAAGCTTGTTCTTGTATTAATATTGTTTCAAGTAAAAGAAGAGACCCTCTCAGTCCTGAACTGCACGGAAATGGGGCTTAGTCATAAAACTGCGAGAACAGAAAAGCTTTTTTTCTTCCGTAATTGTCAGACAAAATTGTTTCCAAAGATTCAGGGTGGCGAAAAAAGAGAAAACACTTCACATTTCATCCTGATTCTTGAGATGGAAGTACAAAAAGTGTGATGGTAGCTCCGGTAAGAGCCTGAGCAATTACTGATGCATTAGGCGAACCACTTTGAAGACACATCTGTCTTGTAATGGGTACATGTGGGTCAGAGAAGGCGATGTTCAAAAGATGTTTTGGTGGATTTAAAAAGTAGAACATTGCTGTCTTGTATTAACTTTAATGTGTGAGTCAAATGAGGGTTTCAAATGTTGATTTTCTCAACTTCTCTTATTTCACTTCAGTAGGTGCAGGGCATCAAACTAAAACAGCTGATAAACCTTTTTCTAAAATAAGCTCATTTTTTTTAGAGTATTGTGAACATCATGTCATTGTGGAGAAGAAATATGAGGGTTGATTGTTAGGTTTTGATCAAAGGAAGAAGGGGATGAAGTACACAGCTCTCTTAATATGCAGTTTAACTCTTTGAGTGGTTATGCAGAAAGTTTGAAGTTAACTGTAATGAACAACATTGACCTCCATGATTCAAACGTGGCAGAGCGAGATGACTTCATGAAGGCAACTGTCATCAATATTCTCACAAAGGGCTGACTTGCAATTTTTGAAATTCCCATAACACAAATGCCACAGACGTTATTGACATCAAACTTTCTGCATAATCATTCAAAGAGTTAAACTGCATGCGCCTGTAACAAGAACTTGAAAACTCATCTGCTTCTACCTTAGGCCATGAACTTATCAGTCACCTTTTGTGATGACTAGAAACTAAGCAGGACCTGGACAGTTCAACATACCAACATTATTAACACAAACAGGGATAACATATGTTAATTGCAATGAGATCATCACTAGATTCTTGTTTGGTTTTATAATAAGTTTCAGATAAGACAGCAGATGGACAAATTTTGCTATTTTTTAAGTTTGAATGGAAGGAAACCTTATTGCATTTCTCCCATTATTCAAACACTGTGGTAGGCCCTGCAAGGTAACAGCCAAGAAACCGGAACACACCAAAATATGCATACTGATAAACACTTTGCTCAGTGAGGCTGGGACAGCCCACTCCCCCCATTACTGTTCTGAAAGACGCCACCCATCAAGGGATCAACGGACGCCAGTAAATCCATTACTAAAAATACTTGCCAATCCTTTGGGATTACTACGCGTAGCAAGTGGACACTGTGTATGCCACAAATCTGGAATTAGGCAGTGAAAGGCTGTCAATGGTGCATCAACACCTGATCCACTGTCTAGGCATGTGTGTCCTCGGGGCAAAGGTGGCTGTTAACTGTGCCACTCCAACCGACCTGCACCGTACGTTGCACTGAACTCTGTCAACTTTACTCAAAAAGGTCAGAGGCCAACTGGCAGTGAAGCCACCTCTGAAATGTTTTATTTTACAGAGGAAAAAGGAGCCTGTAAGCTTTACTCAAACTGCGCCTCTATGCTGGAAATGTAGGTATTAAAACTGAGTTAAATAGACATATTTGAGCTGTAAAATCCCTCTTAAAAGTAGCTGCTCACATGCAGTTTTACTGAAATTCAATAAGGAACAATATGTCCAAATGTTTTACCATGTTGGAGGTCTTATGGGCACAGACGCAGGCTGGTGGTAAATTTCAGGCTAAGACACTGTGTACACACACATCTAACTGACCTCTAAAAATAATGTAACTTGTATTAGCTAACGAGTATTAGCCCTTCAAGCTAATCAGGATCAGGTGCTGGGTCACTCTGTGGTGTGGAAAGGCTGGGTTGCATCCAGGTTAGGCAAGAAGCCCATCTGGCTCTAATTTATGCTGAGTCTTCATTTCATACCACATGACACTGGTTGCATACAGTATTTTCTTATTTTACTGTTTTTGGCCAATTATATTACATTGAAAAAGCAGGAAGTGACACTGCATGGATGTACGTCAATGAACTCGCGACCTTGGAGTGTTTAGTGGTTTCTTACTTATCAAATTAATCTAATTCAATTCATTCACTTTATTTGTTTTCCCTCATAGAGTTTTTTAATAATCACAACAAATCATTTAAACTGTTTGCATTAATGAGGAGCTCATCAGTTTCCTTAATGTTTCATCACTATTGAACATCATATTATCAATATTTATCATGAACTTTTATATTAAATAATCTCTTAATGTTCTAAATAATCCAAACCTTCGTAGAAGTTGAATAACATGTGAATTTGGCAGACACAGCACTACACACCAACCAATAATCCACGAAAATCAGTGCAAATTCCCTAGCACTTATATTGTGTTAGTGTCATATCAGAATATCTATATAGATTGACATACAAATATATGTAGATATAGATATAGAAATATATTTCAGCCCTCATATGGCCAACTCTGTCTTAAGACCTCCAGTGATTCACAAGTACAAAATTAAAATAGCAATCCTAAAATATCTCAAGTCAGAAACTGAGGAATAATAAAGAGCCTTATGCGTTGGTCAGGCACCAGTCGTCCTTCATCGATATTCTCCAATAAGATGCAACTAAAGCCACAGGACTATATGTCACAAGGCATCATTAGCTCTGAGGCTCACTAAATCTCTTTCTTATGTAATGTTGATAAGCAGTAGATGCCCATTAATTCATGGATATAAGCTTAAAGGTTGGCTGGAGCCTTGTGGCTGCGTAATCTGCGGAGGTTAAACAAGAGCTCAGCTGTGTGGATCTAATTATGAGATGGTGATGCCAACTGTCACATTAACTCCACTGACATGTAACTGGTTTATTATTATTTGATTGATGCAATAAGTCCCTCTTCAGCTTCGTGATGCAAAAGATGAGCTAAAATTTGAGAACAAATGTTTATTCTGGCATTTTTTTTAATGAAAATATCAGACTAATTGACATTTAAGTAGGAGGTTGTTGTGGATGAGTTCATAGATGGATGAAATTACTCACTGCCAAGACAGAACAACAATTGGACATTGTGTTTTTTGTACCTTGCGTTAATTGGTTTGTTCATTTTCATGTTTACAAACCTATACCTCATTGTTTTATCGTAATTATCTTCCCGACTGAGCTCCGTAATGCTCTCATTTGTTTAGTTCATTTGTTTTTTACCAGTCAGTTTGCTGATTAAGCCAACCTTAGCCTCAGCTGGTCCCTGTCCAATGCCACGGCCTCATCCCTGAGGTTCATGATACCCTGATAGTCTCTGCTGGAGCTGGACCAAAGCTCGCAATCCTATTACAACACTACCATCTTCCCAGCCCCAATCGTGGTTTAATTAAAGTAGTCAGTCATGGGACAGGAGTCCAAAGAGGACAAGTGAATTAGTAGTCATGTCCGGCCCAGGAGGTGGAAGATTTGTATTTTTAATTTGTGTCAGTTACTGAGCTCCGTCTCCTAAATGTTGCAGTAACACTTGTGATTTACTCCAAAATTTACTTTGTGACTGATCCGATACAGATGATTTATCCTGGTAAATTTACAGAAACTTTTTTTTTGTGTTTTCATTTCTTTCTCAGCATTATTCTAAAAGTTGCCTGAAAATATTTTTGAGCAGAAACAAAGCCTCTCTGAAGGATAAACTGGCTATACATTGAATGACTTGCAGAAAATGAAAAGAGGCCAAGGGGGGCCATTGTAACACAATGCTGCCATCCTGTAGTTGGCTGATGCTATTTGTGGCATAGGGAATGGCTGGCAGTCCGGGGGTATGTAATGCTTCATGTCCAGATGAGGTATTGACTGTAAGCAGAGATGACTGGATGTAATCTTAGAGACACAATGCAATATCAGCAGGGCCAATGAGACCATCACAGGAATCAGGAACACAATTTATCATGCAGAAAGCAGGATATTTGGTACACTATTTTCTGGATATTCTCTATTATAATGTATAGGGAGAAATAAAGCCCACTAGGACCATATCAAACTTTACATAGTACATAGAAAAGTTAACTATTTAATGCATTTTTTTTGCAAAGGTTAAAAATCTCAACAATGCGAGCTCAACATACATAATTTTGTGCAAAATCCTCTATTTTATCACCTTTTTAAGACACTGTTGTGTTATTGAAGGAGCTATCCTGCAGGTTGAAACACTGATGTTAACACTGAGATTTAGTCAAACCTTCATGAGAGTTTATCTCCGATGAATCAATCTCTCCTCTCTGTGACGCACGTTCTCTACCCGCTAAATTTTATTCTTGTTGTATTTATTTCCTGACACGTGAATAGGCCATCTGGGATTTGCACTTTGTTCAATATCAGTATTACTTTAAGCCATAAATCTTATGCAACATTTTTTTTTCCCTTCCCTTCCCTGCCCCATTAACTGTGTAACTGAAGTTACACAAGCCTTGTGTAGGGGAAACAGTTGGCATGCCAACTAATCCAACCCAACACAAACCCAGCTGAGAGTGCAAAGGCACAAAAATAAATAAATAAATAAAATAAAAAATCAAGGGATGTCTGTTTCAATTACGATAACATTTGGATCATTACATAATAATCCACTACCAAACATGCAAAATATCTGAGCTAATGTCCCCTCTTGTGATGTACACAGCCAGCTGCTGTTTTGTGTAGCCATGAAAAGACTGAGCGCGTGGGTTCAGCCTGCATATGCCACAATGCAGAGGCATTCAAAGTCTCACTGAGTGGTTTTTAAGGAAGTTAATTAATGTTTTCACTTACAAGAAAATCACAATGACATAAAATGAAACAATAAAATACACAGCAGTCTTTGTCTTGCTGCATTCAACTGAATAAAAGTTGGTTCCTTTGCTTTGACGAACAGTTCGATGTCCTCTGTTGTTCCTGTGCTTGCGTTGTGATGAAGATGATGCCATGGCGGTTTCACGCTGCAGTACTATTACAATCAGCTAGAATTCTGCATGCGATGAGAAGAAGTATATGCAGAGGGAAACAAAAGGGAAGAAACTGGTACTAACAATGAGAGGAGGCAGATAGAGCCAAGCTGTACATTACCATGGAAATGAGGCTTTACTGAGTGCTGTTAACAGTCAACCTCAGTTTCTTTCAGCCATTACCACAAACATTTCCTAACCACGAGCAAATACTCTTTGGATGCAGCCATTAAGTGGTTTAAGCAGAAGAAACCTAAGTAAAACAGATTTTAAGAAAGATCAAATGTTTCTTACCTCACCAAGGAGGTTATACTTTATTTTGAGTGCAGTTTGTTTGTTTCTCAGCAGGATTACAGAAAAACTAATGGTCCAATTTTTACGAAGACTAGCAAAAGTGTTAAGAGCTAGCCAAGAGGGAACCCGTTAAATTTTGGAGCAATTCCAAATAAAGTTTTGTTTACATTGTGAAATTGGGCATTTAGCCTCGTCTATCTAAAAAAATCACCAGATGGCGATAGAAATGTCCTGAAATCAGTACCAGTGTCTCCAATACTGCCAAGATTGCTGGATTGTGTATTGGCGGGTAAACGTGTCTATGCACCAATCCAAGGACCATGCATTTTATATGTCACAGATGGGACCCTGCTACTTCTCAGCAGTGTTCACTACATTTATGTACAAGTTAACAGTTTTTTTTTTACTGCACTTGTAGCCGAGATTCTTAAACAGCAAGCAACTTGTATAACTTTAAGCACATCTATGACTTAACGTCCATACAGGACTGATAGCATACAGCTGTACAGCAGCCCTGGCATCTGAATAGTGATTAGCTTTGGCAAATTTTCTTCACTCTTACAAAAAATTATATTGTAAATTTAAGAATATGAGGAGTCTTTAGCATTTAGACCCCACTGTGACATTATTTTGTGGGGTTATTTTAGGCTGATGCTGAAAATGTGGAGGTGATGTGAAGCAGGACTCAGTGGAAGGACCACAAGGCTGAATGTGATGAGGACCGGAGGTGAACGAAGTGCAGGAGGGTTGCATCGATTTGACAGATATAACAACTGACAGCAGCAGAGAGAGGAACAGTTTTCAACTTTGACAGCAACAGGATGATTGGCTTACAGAGGTCTTGGCTAAATATAACAGGTTTAACTGAAAGGATGAAATGCCCTCGGTCAAGCGATGAACTGGAAGCAGCAAAACAGAGCAAGAGAGAGAATGTAAACAGTGAGTAAGCATAGTTTGATCTCTGATGGACTATAAGCTTTGTTAGTATTTTTGACCCAAGAGACAATTTTTAAACTTAAAACATGATCTTTCCATAATCCTATGCAAGGTTTTTGTACAAAAACTTAACCAAATGTCAAGTAAAAAGTTTAAAAAATCTACCTGGAATTTAGTAATGTTTAAGTCTGTCAATCAGATAAAGAAACATGTTATTCTAGATGACATGAAACAACAGTGTGTTTCATTGATTAATGTAGTGGATGCAATAACGTGTTAATCACACCAGGGTTGTTATAGAAAACAAAAAGGTAAGGTAAGGTGCACAAAGGTATCAGGTTCATTATCAGTCATTTCACACGAGCACAATAAAAGAAAACTATGGCCCCTGTTTGCATAAAATTCGTATCAGAAGCACTTAGTTGCACATTTTACTCTGTAGCCACTTCTGACACATAATACCCGATCCTGACAAAAACAGCTTAAAAGTACTAAAAAAAGCCCCAAACTAAACTTTTCTGAACAACTGAAACTAAATTAAATCAAGGAAACGGGCTCTGAAAATGAATTAAAATTGAGCTAGAATGAAATCTCAGTTAGAACAAAAATCAATTTAACAATTTAAAAAAATATAAAACAAATATATAACCTTATATGACATATTGATAGCATTATGTATTTTTAATAACAATAACTTTTTTCTCTCTTTTGCTGAACTGAATAGCTTTCTGACAGTTATCAGGTCTGCTTGTGAAAACTCAAGGGTTTTGCCAATGTTGGTCAGTGAACTTAGTTACCAAGTTACCTTAGTAACAGTGGACTTAGTTACTAAGTAACCAGCTGAGGAAGGTGATTTCTATGGAGTAAAAGACGGAGAAGACATCTCTGAGAAAGTAGCTGGGAAATGAATTGATGAGGAAGGAATATTAATGACAGGACGGAGAGAGCAGACCTGATAAAGTCTCTTGAAAACAACACAGGATGCAGAGACAACTTGTCTACTTATATGAAGAACTTTTTAATGGAATAATTTAACATTTTGATAGGCCTTGTTGTACATTAACCCAACTGAAGTTAAAAAAAAATCAGTAATCACCTTCATTTACTGGGGCTGGTGCAGGTACGTGTCCAGGTCGATCATAACTAGAACCCTATAATTTAATTAGATCTGACCATGCATGCCTGAAAAAAAAAACTAATAATGTTGATTCAATCAAAGTTTGTGGATTAGAAGAGTAATTCTTCATCCCTTAATTAGTATGTCGCGATGCATTCTGCAGATTTTAAAGCAATCATAATTAACTCTGGTTTAAAATTCATCGTGCAGATGATTTTATTTTGGAGCAAATTATCTACCTGCAGTGCATAATGAAGCCCAGGTTGCTTGTAAAAAAAAAAAAGACTCTCTTTGCATTCAAGCCTGCAACTATAGATGGTAACAGTACAATCAGTGCGCTCACACTCTAAATGTTGGATCACATCCGCAACACCTTAAAAGGTGTGATATCCACAAGATGTTCAACTAGTTTTTTTTTTCTCATATGACCACGATCACACCGACGTTACAATCTGTTTCACCGTGTTGTCTTCTATTATCACTCCTCAGGAGGAGGCGAACCCGCTGCCAGCGAGCGCACGTGCTGCTGTATCAATTGATTAGAAAAAAAAAAAACCCAGCTTCATTAACTTCATATACCGTTGAATTACATTTCGCTGTGCTCCTGTCATATTGGCTTCCTCTTGCTATGTGTGAAAGTGATGACAGAGGAAGGGGTGGGGGTGTGTTGGGGGGGCGGAGGGGGGGCTATCATGAGCCACATTATGTAAATAAGGTGCAGGGGCATGTGCCAGTTAAACCGCAGTGCCGTGCGAAGTGAGACGAGGCAGAAGCTTTTGGACGGCAGAAGCCGGGGCCGTCGGTAGATGGCGGTAACCCAAGAAACCTGATCCACCGGGCTCTCGGGCACTCTGTCTCAGTTTGCAGCACTCGCACTGGAGGCGGAGGAGCTTGAACAGTTTGAAGGACATAAATAAAAAATAATTTTAAAAAAAAGGAAAAAAAAAAAAGAGAAACAGACAGGAGAGCTCACGGCGCGTCCTCTCGAGTTTAGCGCGCAGCCCTCCCGAGCCGGAGACGGAACGCTTTGCCGCAAAGAAAAAACGGGAAAACTCAAAACACCATGGAAGACAAATCTAATTCGTTCTCCAGCAGCAAGGAGGAGAAGGCGGATGGGAATAATGTTTTTCAGAGGCAAGACTCGATACAGAAAAATAACACGGGGAGCCAGAACATGAAGGACCACGGCAACTCAGTGGGCTTCAAGGGGGAGCGGGAAGAGGCCATGGTCGGTTTTGACGATCTGGAAGGGGCGTCCAGGCAACATGGTTTTATGCAGAGGCAATTTGGGGCCATGATGCAGCCCGGAGTCAATAAGTTCTCCTTGCGTATGTTCGGCAGTCAGAAAGCCGTGGAGAAAGAGCAAGAAAGGGTTCAAACGGCCGGATACTGGATCATTCATCCATATAGCGATTTTAGGTAAGGGCTGGAAGAGACACCTGCTCACACACACACACACACACTCACACTCACACCCCTCCTTTTTTTTATCCACCCCTCCCGTCACCCTAGGGTCTGCACTTTCACACATAGCGCTCTGTCATCGGCACACGCACCGCCTGCCCCGAAGCGCAACGCTAATCTACCTCTGTGTTTAGGGCAATCAGGCATCCGCCGGCTGAGAGCTTCACTGTCAAAATGTGCCCAGTGAGTGTGTGTTTCATTGCGGCATTTTTATTATAATAGAGACGGACGCATTAAGGCTCCAAAGGTGTATCAGGGAAACGTCCTTGGAAAAAGGCTGGTGAATGTCATGATTTAAAAACGCACACAAGCACACGAGCGCACCTTGTCTGACTGATCCACAATAACACGCACTGTGTTCAGGTCCTCATTGCGACATATCGCCGTGCATGGGCGACAGTACCTGGACACAACGTGACAATGCCATTGCACCACCACGGTTGTAAACATTTCATTGTAGGCGGCGTTGTAAAGGCGACGGGCCTGCGTGCGAAAAAATGCACAGAATGCGGTAAAAAATCATGCAGGGGAACGATAAGGGAGGAAATACTCGTGGTTTGAATTAATCAGCTAAAACTGATCAGGGAGTCTGATCATAGAGGTGCCAGCATCTGACAGCACTAATGGATGAGTGATGTGTTTTTGAAGCAGAGGAAATGTGATGGAATGTGTTTGTTTCCGAGGAGCTGCAGCTCATCATTGCCACTCTTCCTTCACTTAGTGTTTACTGAACGCCACAGTGAGATAATTACTTGTTTTTATTTTGTCTTCTGCTTCTATTTCCCTAATCTGAACAACCCCATAGTGCCTTTTGTCCCAAAGTGTGTTTCTGCGAGAGAAAACTAGATTTTTTTAACTGCCTGATTAAGGATGCAGTGACTCTCCATAAGCCCTGTAGCACATGAGCCCCAGTCTGTGTGAGTTTCTAGACAAGCTGCCTCATAATTTGCTCTAATTTGTCTCACATATCCAGCACAGTGCATCCACAAGGTAAACAGATGAGTTCAGGTACAGCCAGAGCTGGTTCCCCACAAGCTGCCTGTTTACAGTTCACCACTTCACCAATTAAGCATCTCATCTGGCCCAGTGTCTGCACCAGCGTCCCCTGGCACAGCTTGACGGTGACAATGATGCCCTTTTCCATTGAAGCCACAGTGCATGTAACATGCCGGGGCACGTTGGAGCTGTCCGTGGTCCTGAACTCAGAGCAGGCCTGAGTATGCAGCACTCTGTTTCTACACTGCTGCTGCTGCTGCTGCTGATTCAGAGTCTGCACGCTGAATTCAAACTTGAAAGACTGCTGCACTCATAGTTACAGCTGCTTTTCCATTCCAGACCCTGTCTGACTTTACCGCTTTATATTGCTTTTTATTTATGCACAACAAGTCCAGTGCAACAATGAGAGCTGCTAACCCGGATACCCTCCACTCACCTATACAAAAACACACGCCCATGCCCATATGCACACACAGATGTACAATGATGGTAGGCAAGGATTAGTCATACAACACAACAGTCAATGAGCTTAGCAGTCTCTGAAAACAATTATGTAAGGAGATTGACCCCCTCCCCCCTACAAAATGGCCAGAGGGCAGGCCCTGATCAATTTGGTGAAATGTATACCTTTTTCAGTTTTTTATTAATCAAGCAAATTATTACTTATTCAAGCTCTATAGGCTGTTTTTGTAACTAATCTATTGAATTCTGAACCTGTTTTATTTAAGTGGAATTTAGGGAAAAAGAGCCAGAAAACGAGTGTAAAGACTGAAAAAATGTGGTTCATGTTGCTGTTGAGCAAATACAGAATGAATTTCTCATATCAGGACCTAAATACGTAACATATTGGACAAATTGAGCCATCAGTTTGAATTTTTTGCAATTTAATCTGCTCAAGGAAATCGGCCCCTTTTATTTCTGCTGTATTAAGATGTTTCACTAACTCACGGCCCCCCTGAGGTCCTTTCCCTGTGACATTTTCCAAAGGGGTCTTTTTTCATACCAAGTCTTTGTCCTCCAGCCAGTTTTAAAGACATGAAGCATCTACGGCAGAAAGATTTCCTCCTGGCTTGAAAGTGGTACAGTGCTGTGAGCTTGTAGTGCTTGAAGCTACCTATCATGCTGGTGCATAAATGATGGAGGTGCAAGGGTACAATTTGCTTGGCAGGTCCTCTCGTGCTGTAGCTTAAAAGGTAATTTGTTTCCCTACTGTGGAGCTTAACTTAATTATTTTTGTTTCGTGGCCTTTTTGCTACCGGTAGTGTATACCACTAGCAACCTTTCGTCGTCATATAATTATATTCCACAGTTACCGTCCCTGATTCTTTTGTATGCTGTGGCAGAACCAATAAGAGAAAACAAAAAACCCCGTTCGGTCTTTTAATGAAGAGTCTTACGTAAGTACAGTCCATGAATGACACCACTATTCACACGGGCCTCATATCGCTTTGTGGGAGTGTTTGAAACTCAATATCCAACTTATTCTTTGTACACAGTGGCTGCTTAAAGATTAATGGCAGGTTAGTAATATTCATTATTCATAGATTTTTAGAGAGGCCTCATGCACGGCCTCATACACCTCTGGTTATGCTAAGGAGAGGCCTTTGTCGTAGTTTAAAAGACTCTCAGTGATGTTTTCTGTCAGAGGCTGTTATTAGGGGGGCATCTGTTTGGTCAGGACAGATGGGTGTTTTTTAGCCGTTACACAGTAGCATATGAATGAAGCTAAAATGCCAGATTGCTGTTTCTGCTCATTGTAATTATTCTTTTATTGTTTGTCGTGTTGAGCAGAATATAAGGGGTGATTTCCCACTTGGCAACATCTCTGGGTCTTAAAAATTGCATATTTGTATTATAAATACAAAGGTTATTCTCAAATTTGGGGGATTTGGAAGTTTAGAAGGACAAATTTCATAATGTTTCTCTCCCATCTGTATAAAATCTGCTTCTGTGGGATTAAAGGATAGAGTAAAGTCTGATTCAAACAAACCTGATGCCCTCCAAGAGAGGGACGGATCTAGAGAGACTGCTGTCCTGTAGTCTGTGTTTTCCTCAGTGTGTGCATCAGTACGGTATGTGACCTCTTGCACAGTGCACTCGTTACCCTGCAGATTGGACAGGGTCGGGCCGAGCTGAGTGAGATTGTGCGGGGTTCCCTCTGTTGCTTGGCAGGAGCAGTCTGGCATTGATTATGATGGAGCACTTGTTGTAGGGAGGAAAACCTACAAGAAGGAATGAGCTGACTTGATTTGATTTGATAGTTACGACGATTAATACTCCACCTCAGACGGTTCTTTTCAACTTTTTTTTTGCCACATCACTGATCTTTTGTGCTTTGCAGCTTTTCTCTTATGGGGCTCTGCAGCTGCTCAGCTTTTTAGGTGGGTCCGGTGGGTTGGTGACTAAGTGCATTGCTGGGGTAGGAGCTGCAGTCACAGCTGGGTGCACTGCTCTCAGCTACTGGTTTAACTGGGGCTTGGTGCGTTTGCAGATAGAAAGCAATGAAGCAAGAGCTCAGTACAATAATATAGCAGGAGCTGAGTGCAGTCTTGTTGGAGACGACTGCATTGGCACACTTCGTGACTGACTCTTTAAAAAGAAAAGGGGCCAACTGCATTAAAATCAGGAATGTCACTTGGCATTCAAACATCTGAGGAGCTCTTGTTTTTTTCAGGGATTTCATCTTTTATTGAACTTTGTAAACAACATCTTTCTAACAGAATGATAAGAATATGCAGAATTATACACTATTTTCTTTACTTGAGATTTAGCAAATTAACAGATGCTGATTATCAGTTTTGAGTCGTGTCAGTATGTTTCTGATTTTTTCTTTTGAAGCTTTATTGTCATTTTGTGTAACTTTTACTTTTCTTTTGAGATTATAAATCATTCTAACAAGGAAAAACATAATCTTGTTCCCTTTTTTTGCTCACTGTCCTATAAATGAACTTTGACTTTTTTAAGTCTTCCTTATTTTTGTCTTTGTTATAATGTAGCTCTCCTTGTAGACCACAGACTAATTAAGCTGCTGCGTTAAGTAATTTATGTTTTCTACAAATTAACAAGATCCCTAAAAATATACTGTTATCATCATGTTTTCATCTTTTTTTCTTGTTCCCCTCAGAGATGAACACGTCTTTTTAGTGTCTTGTTATGAAAGAGTCGAAAAAACAAACCATCGCAGCTTATTTTTCACCACAGTCTCTTATTACATTTAAAAATAAATAAGGATAAGAATAACCGAAGGCACAAACACTCTCGCAGTCTGTATGTTATTCTGGCAGGAAGTCTGAGGGGACTGAAAGGTTGACGACTGGATTTGTGTTTTCAAAATGATGTTATTCGGGATGTGTGTGTGTTATTAGCTTAGGTGAAGTCAAATCCTGCAGTTTTGATGCTCGTTTTTGCAAAAGTGGGGTTTTTTTTCAACTTGAAAAGAATGGTTAGTGTCATGTGTGATTCTTTATTGCCCATTCAAAGTGTCAGTCAAGATCCTTTGCAGCCACATTTTCAACCAAAGTCCCTGGAACATTTAATCAAAAGGCCCCTCCAACCTGTTGTTGTCTGCGTTTTCGCTGAAGCCTCATGACTCGCAAGATTAAACTCATTTGTAATCTAACATTTTAAAAGTAAAGTTTATTTTCATACATTTACATTATGCAACACTGATAAAGGTTGCTCCATCTGTCGTATGCTTTCTTCTGTAGCTCCATGTTGATTTGTCAAACCACAATGAACAAAAACAAACTAGTTTGTGGCAACAGATTTTTTAAAATATTGTCTAAAATGAAAATGTTCAATGCTGCAAAACCCACCTAAAGTTCCTGTATTTTTTACAAAGTACTACCCCTGTGCAGAAACCTTTTGGGGTAAAAAATGCCCCAGAAACTTAATTTAGAGCCTTTTCCCTGTTGTGGAACTGCACAAAGGTTCCTTGTTCCCGGGGAAAGTTCCTGCGGTGGACGCTCAGCTTTTCCCAGTTCAATGGCAGCTGGTGTAAAAATACCCACAGTGGATATTATAAACCACCCAGATGACCGCTGTTTACTTGAAGTGAAGACAATTATCGGAAACATGATCTGTGGATATTTATAAAGCCAAGGCCCCGTCTTAATTCATTCAAACAGATCCATTACTGGGTGAACAGTCTGCCAGCCAGCCGGACAGGCAGCCTGCCAAGCAGCCAGCCAGTCCATTTCCATCCTTAACATCAGCATTTGAACGGGCGGCAAGGCAGAGGCAGGCAGTCAGGCAGCAGGGAATGGCGTCAGCGGAGAGTTTTTAGCTCGAGATAGGATTCCTGAAAGCGTCTATTTTCATTCACGGTTGCTCGGCCTTTATCGAGGCCCAGGACACTTCTTGAAAAGAGCAGGGTGCTGATGAATCACTTCTGGCCCTGTTCATCACAAGACAGAGGGCAGGGACATTAACACAGCCGGGAAGGATGAGAGGGTCTCATTCTCACTGTGCCCTCAATGCATACAGTAAGTGCTAGCTGCACACTTCGTGATGTCCTTGAACTATACTTAACTTATGGCACAGATCTGCAGAAAAAAAGAAGAGATTTGGTGGCAAAAACAATAGATGTGTAGATGTCAGAGCTGCTGACGACCAAAGCATGTGAGGACCGAGATACTCTGCACATCCACAAACCTTTGTGTTATTTCTGACTGATTGTTGTTAATCAAACATATTGGGAAACATGCTGTGTGATATATGCCGACAGCAGAAGTTCCACAGAAAGAAACAAGTTCTTCTGCAATAAAAACCAGGTTGCTGCATTGCTCTGAGAAATTGCAGTTGATCAAGCCACCATTTTGGTTCAGACTGAAACACCTCATGTTGTGCAGATCCTCAGTGTCCCCAGAAGATGAATCCCTCTGACAGTTATGTTTATCTCCTGAGTTTTCCTGTAGTGCCACCATGATGTTAACATCTGTGGCTATAGGCGAAAAGTCTCAACATTTAAACTCTATCGCCTTTGATGTATTTTGCATGCTAACATGGCAGATAAATGCTGATAATAGTTAGCATTATCAGCTGAACATCAACATGTTACAGCGGCATTTCCATTGTGAACATATTACCATGCTGTTCTTGTATTTAGTGCCCAACTTCAGCTTTTAAGAACTGCTAGCATGGCTGCAGACTCTGAACTCAGATAACCTTTGTGATCCTCCCACTTTTCATCTAGTTTAAAATGCTCAGATTATGACTAAATTCATGCAAAATTAATACTTTCCTCAGCCGTACTTGTGCTAAGTGCTAATTAGCAAAGGTTAGCATACTGGCACATTAAATTGACACGGCGTGAATACTAAACATTGTACCTGCTTAACATCAGCATGCTAATATATTGATTGATGATGTTGGCATTTGTCCTAAAGCACTGCTGTTCTGCCTTGTTGAGATGCTGTACATGCTGTTCTTTATTTTCTTGCACTTAAAAACCATTTTGCATCACTCTTTGCCTTACAGCAAACTGATGAAGCTTTATATTCTCAGGCAAAGCCCTTGAAATGCATTAGCCTTCTTTGGCGGTGTGAACACACTTACATCTTTGCACATTTTCTCCTTTGCATTACTGACTCTTGTGTGTCTCTGCAGGTTCTACTGGGACTTGATAATGCTCATCATGATGATGGGGAATCTAATCATCATTCCTGTGGGAATAACCTTCTTCTCAGAGCAGACTACCACCACCTGGCTGGTCTTCAACGTGGCCTCGGACACCATCTTCCTGGTGGACCTGGTCATGAACTTCAGGACGGGGATCGTCAACGAGGAGAGCTCCGAGATCATCCTCGACCCCAAGGTCATCAAGATGAATTACCTGAAGAGCTGGTTCGTCGTGGACTTCCTCTCCTCCATTCCAGTGGATTATATCTTTTTAATAGTGGAGAAAGGCTTTGACTCGGAGGTATATAAAACAGCCCGCGCCCTGCGAATCGTCCGCTTCACCAAGATCCTCAGTCTTCTGCGTCTGTTGAGACTGTCCCGACTCATCAGATACATACACCAGTGGGAGGAGGTGCGTATATGTCTTACTTGTCTGTTTGTATCAGTGAACAATAAAAAAATACACAACAAGAACTGATATAAAAGCACAGACCAGGAAAATGCAGACCGACAAAGTTATGGTTGTTCACATTTTTGTGCTGCGTGGTGGTTCTCTGGGTGCTTTTCCCAGCAGCAACCTAGAAAGGTTAATGCACTGATATAATTGTGCACGCATAAGACCAATAGGGGCTGTCAGTCACCATTTGTCAGACGGCTTATCTGTGGATAGTAAGTGGTAATGTCAGTCTCAACTCATTAATGGGTAAAATTAATTCAAAATTAAAAATTAAAGGTAATTACCTCAATTTTTTTAGAAGAAAATTGTCAAATTTATGGATTCTGGGCATGACATAATATAACCATATCATCAAGAGGGCATTTCACTGTATCTATATAAAGGTAATGTGTATTAGAGGCTAAATGAGCTCCTGTCTTAATGTTCTGCTCGTGTGGTTGTTCTAGATGCCTCTGGTGGGTTTTGTGTGAACATCCACAAGGTTAAACCCCACTGGACATAATTGAGAGTGATACATTATTACCCTCCATCGAGTCCTTGCACTCTCTGACTCAGACTATTTAGCCGAGCTCTAGTCTTCTCCCTCTGCCGGTAGCGATTTCATTACACACTGACTGATCAAAAGATTGAGCTTCTCCATATCGTGAATGAACTGCTGCTGCTTCTGCTTCTGCTGCTGCTGCGGACAGATACATTTTGGACATCATGACCAACGCACCAACGTTACGTTTGACTTGAAATGTAGCGTCGATAAAATGTAAATGGTCGACCATAACGCCTCCTCTATCCCTCACCTTGTCCTGAACGTCCTTGCCCCCACAACTCCCCGTTAGTCCCTTATTGTCCGACTACCCTGTTGTTATCGCTGCTGTGTGTTACGCTGGCTGAAACAAACTGTGCGTCTGTCAGGGATCAACATGCGCTCTTATTCTTTGGAGTGCACATCCTGCATATTTTAGCAAGGTATCAGGAAGAGAGGATGTGCAAAAATAGATAATAAACTGTTTAAAGATGCCCCGGGGAAACAAAATGTTATACATCTAAAAATGTAGGTTAAAAGTATGACGTAGTTTTGAACATCAGCCCAGAACTTAAGTGCACCAAGTACACTAGTGCAGCGTGTCCAATTCCCAGCCATGCTATGGATCAGTGAACATTTATGAAGCAGGAAAAGATCATCTCTGGGCTCGAGCAGCAAAGAGGCAGCAGACTTTTATGGTGTTTATGGTAGCTTATATTTTTCTGTCAGTGTGAGTTTTAAACTGTGTTATATTACCCTTTGCTGCATAACGTGGCATTTGGAAAACAAAAGCATTATTCAAGCTTCAGCAAAGCATTATTCAAGCTTTTGTAAATGTGGAGTTTACCAAAGGACACACACCCTAACACCACCGACCATATTCTGAAAAGTGAGCACCATATGGGTTGCAGTGGCTTGGTGGTATCATCTTGGTATGCATGCAGTGTGGGAAGTTGATTATGCATTTCTTATAGGGCAGTGCTGTGCGTTGTGCTGCTGTTTAGTTTGCAGAGCTGTATGCAGTGGGAGGATGAGATGGTAAGGACCAGGTTAGAAACACAAATAGACGACGCCGCGAGCTTAATGAAAATCTGCAGCGAGCTTGCAGGCAGGCGGTGCAGTATATGTAGGGATGTGTCATAATGCTTGGATAAAACTGCTCTGCTCTCCTAGTTTGTCTCCCTCACGCTCAGTTGTTCATCTTTGTCTCTTTTTTGTCTTTCTGCTTATCAAACTCTGTTTCTACCTCTCTGGTTTTTCCTCCTCTCCCTCTTGCATGCTCCCCTCTCACTCTCTCACTCTGTTCATCATCCTCCTTTGACACTCCGTCTCTCTCTCTCACATGTTGTTTGGTTTAACCTCTGTGCTTGACAATACAGTATACAAATCATATGAAAATACAGTTGTTTTGGTTAAATAGACACAGTGAATGATAAAACAAGAGCGAATCAGTCACATCCACAGGAGACGAGTGAGGAGAGAAAAGGCTTTCAGTGGAAAAATTCCAAGCTGTCGTAACATGTTAGGTGTGGGATGCAGGATTAGCGCTTTAATGGGGGGGACAAATGCAGTCTCTTGCCATCATAATGGGTTTCAAACAGTGAACCATCGTTACATCAGCCGAGATGGACTCAGTTAGTTATTCAGACAGTGAGTTTCGACAATAAATCATCCTCCGGCCCTCATGTCCGTCATTCCTTCATCTGTCGTGTGCTCCCTGCCCCCCCCCCCCCCCCTTCACTTTGTCACCATCTCTTCCCTCCATCTGCGAAGTAAAAGAGGGCCGTTATTTCATCAGCGCAGGCTGGACAGTCAGAACTGGGCTAAGTCAGATTTGTTGTGTTGCCAAAACACTCTCTATCAGAGCTGCTCCTCTATGTTTTCCAGAGATCTTAACGTCGACGGTCCGTGACAAGAAGCTGCATTTTAACATGCATCTTCTTCTTCTTCTCACACTCCTACAAGCTTCGTTTTTTTACTCACAGGAGCAGAATTTGAAGTAGGAATAAAGATGAGGAGGGTTTATTTCATGCCTCAGTTTCCTCAGTAAATACTGTCCTGTGTTGAAGGTGTTTGTGTCACAACAGGAACCTGTTATGGACCAAACTGCAGGGGAGTGGCTGCTGGGTATTGTGGTTCAAATTAAACAGCTGAGTTGCTGCAGTGTTAGTGCCCACAGAGGAACTGATGCATCTTATTTAAGCAACTCGCTCTGCTGTCGTTCATTAGAGAGGAGCGGTACGTGACTCCATCTGGCTGTGTCAATTAGTCAGGCAAAATAATGATGGCAAGAAAAGCAAATATATATGATGCAGTAGTTTAGATAAACATTAGAAGTTCCTCTTCTAAATTTTTTAAATCACCAGTAAGAAGAGCTTGGTTTTTGGTTTTGCAGGCTCCGACCCTGGCTTACTTGGTGCCACCACACACGATTCTCTGTGTGTTTGTTCAGGCCTTCATTCATTTGTTTGCTAACGCATAATTATTGCATCGCTGAGTACTTAGGGAAATTGCAGCGTACAGTGTGAAGGTCGTGCTGAGCAGTAAATACGCTGTGCGCTCAAACAGACCACAATTTAAACAAGCGGCAACCAAACGGAGGCTGATGTGCTGTTGACACATCTGGAAGTAGCTCAGTTTTTCTTATGTTCTTTGGCAATGTAAACACTTGAGTGCAATATTTGAAATTGTGTTTGTACTGTGCAGTATGTGTAGCTTTAAACTAAGACATGTACCCATGTCTGAGCATGTGTTTTGTGCATCAGAAGGGGACAAAAAATGTGGATGATAATGTGATGTTCTTTCAAGAGAATGTTTTGCTTTTTTTATGATCTTAAACATTTTGCTCTTTTCTAAACTATTTTTAGTGAAATACTACAACTTAAAACGTGTTTTACTGTAGTACTTTTGTGTAAAATAACAACATTTATATTTTAAATAATCAATGGGTCAAATTTAATGTGAAAATTATCACTTGTAGTGATGAGGTCACAGAGAATCAGCACCTGACTCGGAACATTTCAATGTCTTTCGGCTCATTACTTTGTTTTACAGCTGCAGGTGATTCTCACCACTATTATTAACCCCCTTTCTGGCATCAGCAGGCAGTTTTTAGAGAGAAAAATCTGATAAACCCACTGTGTACTACTTGCCCAGACAGCAAAGTTAGCAACTAGTGTGTAAACATACTGTAGAAGGCCCAGAGTGCAAGAACCTTTTGCATATTGACTCGTGTTGTACATGTGCAGTTCGCTTCACCTCACTACAAGAGGGCACATTTTGCCAGCAGCCTAATGGCATACAGCTGATTTACACCACCACTCAACAGGTGGCGGCAGAGGGCAAGCGCCAGCTGCTACTGGTCAAGTGCCAGTTTTTCCTGAGGAGTTGGTGGAGACCAAAACAGAGCTACAAAGAGAATGAGTAATGGGCCTGTTTTTAATCAGGTGGCCAATCACAGGACTCCAAATGACTGATAATGCTGTAATGAGTTTGTTCTCTATATCCACTCAATGCGTAAACAATGTGTGATTGTTGTGCTTACTTAGCTTGTTCTGCTGCCCCCTTGTGGCCTAACAAAACCCTTTATTTGGCTCCGTATTTCCCATCTAGAAAGCATGGAAAAAAATCCCCTTGTCATAGATTTCTACCTCTCACCTATAGTGGCCCACAGGGGAGTCATATTTAATGGCTGAGTATTTAATAATTCAATGAAATAATGAGAACAGTTATCGGGGCATTTTTTGCCCTTTCATCTTTATTTTCACAGGCATTTTCAGATCTTTCAAGGGCATTTTTGCCCCCCTGCTCTTATTCATTTCTAACCCTGCTCCCCTTATGTTTCCCTTATTATTTCACATCCTCTCCGATTCAGAGCTAATTATCCCAGTGACCTTACAGTCACGACAGTCACTTTTCCTCCAACTTCTGCTCTTTGCGCTAACATTGGAGAGATCTTTATGATTCACGTTACCAGGAATACATTCAGATACCACACTGTGCTCCGTGGGTTTCGGTTTATTGTGTTTAAAAAGAAAAAAAAAACATGGAAAAGCTGAATAAGGGGATAACATTTTTCAAACCGCCGTGGAGAATCCCCACTGCTCCCAGTGCCACATCTGGCTCATCACAGCCACCAGGACTCCCGCCAGATCCCAGCTCAGGCACAAGGGCTCAGGTTGGGCTTGTGGCAGCATATCAGCCCCCCAGGGGTGTCTGTGTCTGTCGGTAACAAATCAGTAATCCTAATCTTTATATCATTGCATATTTGTTTTTCCAACTTACGGTTTACTGTAAATAATGGCAATGGCAGTAATGGCACATTTTATCCAGTATAATTCCAATTATTGGCAAAAAATTAACTTATATTGACCATTTTAGAAGTACAGATCACATTAATCCTGTATGCACTAATAAGAAGATGGTCTCAGCTTCTCCTGTAATATTTAGAAAAATGAAAACTTCCCCAATCTCTCTTTCTATTCTCTGATCTATAAAAGATGAAATATATGGGCTACACATCCCAAATAAATCTAAATATTCAGTTTCAGTTGATTTATTTTAACTGGAAAAAATACAACATCAGCTTGAATAAGTTACTTCACCATCTGGTGTATTTTATAAAGCCTTTCCTCTTGGGAAAAGTCAGAGCAGTTTTTATCCTAATTACCATTTCTCTCTGTCAGTCTGAATTCAAACGAAAACATTATGATGACATTTTGCAGTCTAATTTAAACAGTAAAACTAGATAAGACCCATAACTAGCTAATGTCATTCTAAGCTTCTATAATCTCTGAAAGTCTGTTTGGGAATATAATTAATATACGGCAATCTGCTTTTTTTTATTGATAAACTTAAAGTACCGAGGAAGATGTCAGCGTGGAGCTGTTCTGAGGCTGGAGGCTGTTTTTTTGCAATTTGCATTGAATGATTTGTGTGTGTGTGTGTGTGTGTGTGTGTGTGTGTATGTGTATGCGTGTGCGTTTGTGTGAGTGTGTGTCAAATGACATAGACTGCTGACTCACCAATAATTATTTAAATAAGCACTAAAAAATACATGTGGTTTGAGCATTTTGACACATTTTACCTCCCATTAAGTTTAATTTCCCTCTCCAGTTAAACAGATTTATTTTGTGTGGGGCAATTCAAGCACACACTACAATAAAAACACACTATAGTAGCAGTAAATTATGCTGTCACCAGTTGTACCTGACATACTACTTTAAGTGCAGAAGCTCTATTTGAGTGCACTTTATTTCATCCCCTCTTTCCAGTTTCTTTGTTCTGCTCCTGATGATGAAACTGTGTCATCATCTCAGGCCGTCGAGTCCTTGCCAGGGTTCGGTTTATTGCATAAATGTGCCCTTAAGCATCGTTTTTCAAGGATCACACGTGCTGTACACCTTCCTGATGAAGGGTGTGGCTTCCCTGAACCAGTGAAGTGGATTCATGTTCGGCTCTTCCACGTAAAATTAAACCATTATTTGTTGAATTCACCTTTCAAGATTAGATTGTTCTATTTGAGGGTGTTTAATTGTTTAGTTTAATTTTGAGGTTTTTATCTCAGTCTGTTGCTTCCCAGTTGTGTTGCTCATATATTTAAACACAGTTTTTTTTAAGTCCCTACAAAAACATTTTCCCATGTGACCTGATGTAGATTTCTTAATGCTGACGCTACATATAAACACTCATGGTTGAGGGAGGCTAACAGCAAAGGGCCGGCTGGGAGTTTCAATTTGAAAAGTCTGAAGAAAAGCTTTAACTCACCAGCATTTGTCTGCTAAAGAAACTGGTTCATATTTAGTGCATTAAGCTGCCTATTTTAGAAAGATAAAGCCACAGTATTATCTGCCACAGCCGACAGCAGAGCGTGATGCAAGTGATCTGTTTAATTATCGTGCCTGCAGGTTTACCTCATCCCCAGCAAAGGTACAAGGTTGATTCACAGCTCAGTCTGTAAATTGATCTGAAAGAGGGGAAAATGTGAGCCAACTGACCCGGGTATCTAGTTCATTGCGTGGGAGCAGCAGAGGAGACTGTAACTACATTACATGGGCTAAATTTGGTCTCTGAGAAAACCTGTACTACTGTGTGACAGTCTGACAGCCGACTTTTTTTTAACTCACTTTTTAACAGGCTGACAGTGGAGGTGTGAATGTTTGTCTGCACCTTTTCACAGTGTCTCGTGGTCTTTTGCTGAATTAAAGCCAGAACAGAGCTTCAGCAGTGTTTATTATTAATATATATATTAGTAAAAATAGCTCTCCTCATCTGGTGCATACATTACGTCTAATAATATACGTTGCAGTTACAAAATTAGATGCAAACTAAGACATAAATTCAGGTCAAAAGATGAAAGATGGTGAAAATGGAGCAGCGAGAAACAATTACTGCATGTTATTTCTTTGACAAACACCCATTTTCTACTTCCCAGAGTGCAAGGTGATGTCTTCAGAGTTTTTTCACTCCATCCAACACGACACCACCCATGTGTGAGGATGAAAGGGGCATCCTGAGAAGGTTCAGATGTTCACAAGCAAGGAAAGAGTTTAGGTTCACCACTTTGGGAACTGAAGAATAACATGTTTGCATTGTATGTTTCTGCAAACTCATACAAAATATTCATTTAATAAATATTCTAGCGAGTTTGTTCAATAGGTATCCAAACAACAAAATGCAAATTACATTCTCATTGGTGGTGTGACAGATAGACAAGACAGCTGCCAAGCAGTAGATCGTTGTTCAACACCTCTTTCAAGTTGACAGTTTTTATCCATCATAGCTCGGTAATTTTAGTGACTGTTGGAACATTTTCCAGCCTAATTTTTGGTGGAAAAACCGGGTAATTTTAGCAACTTTTTGGGACATTTTCCAATTGTGTTTGCTGTGCCAGAACTGTGCAATTTTAGCGACTGTTGGGTCGTTTCCCAGCCGTGTATTTGGCGACAAAACCGGGTAATTTCGGTTTGTAAACAAGAATCTTTTTCAAACTATTTTTTTTCTGTTTTTATTTCTGTTTTTTCACAGCATCTTAACTTTTTTAGAGGTGTGCTGTGGTTAGCAAACAGACAAGAACAGCAAATCCTCATGTTAGTAAAACTGGAAACAGAATATTTGTTACAATTTTTACTTAAACAATATTAATAATCTATAGCTGATGATTACATTCCTGCTGATCAATCAATAGTTTCTGCAGCAGCACTTTAATCAGCTGACGGGGAGGCACAGCCTTTGTAAGGTGACTGAAGGAGATCATGATGAAGCCAGTGTGTGAGGTAATTTGCCACCTCAGCAACAGATAGTGTGGTGTCAGATGAGATTAGTCGGCTTTGCTTTATAGAGTCCTGTTGACTTGATTCACATGTCTGTGAATAGGCTCTGCCAAGTGCTGGACGCCTTGAGGCCTCAGGCCCGGTGTCACGCAGGCTCGCAGGTGCGTGAGCACACACACACGCAGACACATAGAAGGTGTGCTGAATCATGAAGTGCTGAATCATGCGTGATGTTGAAAGAGAGAGCAGGAGAGACAGAAAAGACTGATGGAAATACAAAGAAAGAAAGTAGCAGGAGGGCAGTGTGCGTTACATTTTATCACTGTGTGCATCATACAGCAGTGATTCCTGTATTATGTTCCCCTGATTGATTTTCTATTGTGTTGACGCTTCTCCTCTCTGTAATTACAGCTTGTAAATGAAGTAAGGACAAAGGTTTTAAGCGTGTTTGTGTTTGGGTGCATGTGCCCTGCTCTTGTTAAAGCTGCACCTACATGCACTTTGCCACAGCGACTGCAGCGCCGGAACAAACGGCACAAATCCATCTAAGAAAAATATACAATAGATTCATCACAGAGAACAGCAAATGACATTTATGGGAGGATAATTAAAAGGAGCCTGGCCTCATTACCATGTTCTCTGAAATGGCATTTAGTTGTAGGACGGAGGAGCTGAAATGTGACCGGCTGCAGGACTTCAGTCTGTGAAAGAGCCGTGTTGGAGCAGAGCCGTCGGCTGATGACTGTATACAACTGTTTCCTGTTATGTGACGTGATCTGATCTGATGTGATGTGTGAGGCCGAGGATTGTTGTGGGAATGTGTCATCGTTATGTGTTCGTGCGTGTGCATTTGGATATTTCTATACCCAGTAGCCTTGGGGTGGCATATGGCAGCTTGGTAACACAGCAAATCTTTTTAACCCTTTTAAAAAATGTTTTCCTTTTTGTTTGTTCTAGCAAAGAAAAATAATAGAAATAATGTCTCAAGATAAGTGTTTTGAGATATCAAAACTGATAAGGAATAAGCAAAACAGTCACAAACAAATGAATCTGCTAATCTTTCAGACTTAAACTCTGTGAGATGAGGCTGCTGGGAAAGTGGTTCAACCCAGGACAGGTTTTAGCTTTGGAGCAGGTGTTAGTTAGCCCAGATTCTGCACTAAAGTACATCCAGTCGAGGCTGCACAGCTGGTTGTTTATATTTAACGTCCCAAGAAGAAGAAGAAGAAGAAAAAGTTGGGATCAGAAATTGTTTTTGCAAAGCGCACAAAGGTCTGATTTCACTGGAAGGTATGTTGAGGACACTGAGGGGCAACTTTTCTGCGCCTGAAGACGTGCGTGTCATTTATCGAGCAGAAGCAGCAGTCTGAGGTGCAGCTTGTTCGTCCTGAGTAATGTTTATCTTTTTGATGCGTATGAATCAAAGACAGAAATACGGCAGTTGGAGCTTTGCAGATTGCATAAAGGTTAACTAATACAGACTAACATGCAGGTGCAGGTGTGAGTAATACTTCTACACCATTAAAGATAAAGCGCAAATGTCGCAGCTGTGATGAGTCCAGTGTTAACTTGAAGGACCATTTCTAGTGTGCGTTTGGATACACTAATGTGTGAGTCCAGGGAGAAATCAGTCATATCAGTGCCACCCACCTACATCCTCCACGCAGCTTCGATCTGAGCTGCTGGAGGAGCAGTTGCTCTGTCTGGGTCTCTTGTCTTGGCTTCGGAGCAGAGACAGGTACTGATTTTATGATTTTATGAGTAATAGATGCCATATTTTTTGGCTGGTGCAGGTGGATTGGATTGATTTAGAGCTCATCACTTCATTTTATTCCAAGTCTGATGGACAAATTTCATCTCTACAGTGCATCTTTGAAGCAAAATGCAACCAGAATGTAGGTGGTTGCTGATTACATAGTCTGCTAACTTAAAGTAAGTTAAATCCTTAGTAAATAAAAGGTTTCATGCATATTTTTCTATTTTCATGTACATGCGAGTAAATAAAGTCCTGAATCTTAGACCTGAGGACAAAACTAAACAAAATGGACATAATACAGAGAAATGAAGCTTCAGCTTGATTCAATCTAAGTAAATACAAGTGCTGTGCAGATACTTCCAACTAATATCCATAATTTGACACATTGCATTTGTCACTAATGCATAAGTGGAAGCAAATTTGCTGTCCAGGCCTCCCAAGCACTTGGCTACAGAACAGTGAATTTGCTGTTCCTTCTTCTTCACTCTTGCATTTTTTATCAGTGTTCAAGCTCCATAGTGATGTTTGTGCATGTTTTATGCCATTTAGCTGAGCAAGTCTTAAAACAGCAGCACTTCTTTTGAAAAAGAAATGACACAAATGACCATATTGTATTATTTTATTCAGGTTTGAATCTCAACAGCTCAGCTCAGAAATGCCTTCTTAACATTCTCCAACTCTGATTTTTTTTTCCCATTTTGCAACAGTTTGTGAAAGAATGACGGCCTTGCATGTGTGTGTTTCTGTTATTTGCAGCGTTTTGCAGCATTCTGGTCACATGAGCATGAGCAGGTTTGGGGGCCACACCCTGTGTTTGGTGCTGCAGATCATGACCGGTCAGACTGTGGGAGGCCAAGCAGACCTTTGTTGTCTAGTGTGTGGGAGTTGCACTCTGTCGGGGGGCTTCGGAGCTCTGTCACGTTTCTTTATGTGCAACAATCTGCCTGTCACATGTTTGATATGCTGGGGGGGGGTTTTGAGAGGCACCCACACAGTTATAGCTGAACTAAACCAGCATCAGCGTTTGTTACACTGGACAAGGATGCATTATTTTGTCTGTGCAAACTAGAGAATGTATTAAAATGTAGGAAATGTGCTTTTAAACCATAAACTGTCATTTCTTACCATAGTTTTAGTGTATAAAATGTAGAATTATTCTTTCCCCAATTAATCTTTTCCCAAAAACATCATCTCTTTCCCTCTTTCTGTCTATGTCTCTCTTTTCTTTTTCCTGTCACACACACACTCACCTACACACAAACAACACAAACAAGCAAGTCAAGTCACACACAACAACCTTAATGGACTCCTCCAGCTCAATTTTGTCGAGCAGACAAAAAAAAAAGAAGGACAATGCTTTTTCCCCTCTCATCCCGTCTGCGTTCCTGTCCTCTCTGTTTTAAGACACGGCTCTCTGACGATGAACATAATGTGCCTTGAATCGCGTTTTCGCTCGGCTCACTGAGGGAAGCTCGCTCTTGGCCCACGGGGTGGAAAATCCCAGACTCCACTGCCTGAAAGAAAGAGTTCTTCCCCTCATCCCCCTGTAGATTTAACCCATTTTCCCTTTGCCAAGCCACTCAGTGCTCCTTCTGTTGCTGGTTGGTCTTGTTAACTGCGGTGGAGTTTGTTAATTGCTTGACCATATGGTAAAAACCACGCGGTTAATTGTCAGACCAACGGTGACAAAAAAAAGGAGAAAACTCAGCTCTAAAAAGCAGCACAGCAAAGTTTTATAAGATCAGATAAGATATTCCTTTATTAGTCCCACAAGATCTAACTTAAGAAACAAAGTTTTACACAAATCATACAAATATGACCTTATTGAAACAAAAATGTAACAATGTTTAAACAGAAACTCAAGCACACAATATTATAAAAACATATTCGTCAAACTCATAAAGGTTTGGATTGGAGTTGATGTGCAGGCTTTGCTTTATCAAAATTTGGATGTACCACCAAAGTGTGTCTCAGATACCTTTATATTTGATGTATATGGAACTACAACGGCGAGAAGGAGCCTTAATGTCTTTGTGGTGAAGAGACAAAGAGGATGCAGGTACACGAAGAAGAGTTTTCCTAAAAAACAACGTACTGACTCATCCAAAATAAAAAAATCATGCTCGTGACCTACTTGAGGTATGTAACTGTGTTTAAATCTGCAGAGTCTTTGCCCTCTGCCTGTATTTTCTTATTTTCTTTGTCTCCTTCTGTGCTCGAGATGTTTCTGGCTGTGAGCCTTCAGGCAGTGATGTGATGTGAACCCCCCTCCCACCTGCATGAGGTCAAACTCTATGAAAACTACAGCAACCAGGTTACATGGCTGTCTCTCTCCTCTGTTCTACCTGTATTACAGGCTGCAAGTGTGTGTGTCTGTGTGTGACCGAAGGCTGGGCGGGCAGGGCAGGACACGCACAAACACACACACAAACACACACACAAACACACACACACTGCTGTTGTAGAGGATGAAGTGTGTACTTCAGCTAAATTCACACAAAATTCAGCCTTTTGACAACTTATGGAGGTGAGGGTGTATTTGTGGTTTTAATTGTAATCGCTGTGAAATAACAATAAGAAAGTTGCCTTTTTATTCTCCGATTCACTGGCTTTGTCCTCAGAAACACTCCTCTCTCTCCTTAGTCACTCCCTACCTCGCTTGACCGCAGCTGCTCTCAGTTTAGTTGAGCTGAGGAGGAAGTACCAAGTTTTCATGGTTTGTTCGAATAAATGCTTTGTTGTCAGCATCCAAATCTTTTAAGCCTAAAACAAAATAACATCGTAATATTCTGTGAAAACTATTTAACTTTTTCAGGGTCATTTTTATTGAAGACTCAGTTAAAGCTCTTCAGGGTTTAAGTAGATTTTCTTATGTCTTAGGCTAAAAAAAACTCTATAAAAACCTGAATTTACTCACAAAAAATCATTTATTGGTCATGAAGGCTAAAGACAAGGCTGGTTTTTCTTATTTCTTAATTCAAGCCAATATTTTGAACTATTTTAAACATTGTTATACAAGCCAACCTTGGAAGAAATAAATAAAAGGATTTTTAAAGAGTGTAAAGAGTCCTGTAAGACTTAAAGGGACAAATATATGTTTAGACTTCATATTCCACTTTATTTTAAATGAAACATTCAGAATTGTTGGACTTCATACGAGTTGACAGATGTTATCTCTTTGCTTGTGTCCACTGAGGCAACTTGACAAGTTAAAATTAAGTAAAAACACTTTATATACTGATAGATTGTTATAATCAAGCTTAAATTCCTCCTGTACTTGCAACTGCTGGCTTAACAGGTCAATTTGTTTCATACTGTCACTGTAAGCGAATGTATGACCTTTAAAACGTTGTATAATCCTCCACAGGGAGTACCTCTATTTCTCTATCTGTCTCGCCTTTTTTCCTCCTCTGCCTGTCACCGACGGTCTGTCTCTCACTTCGGCCCTTTATTTGATGTAAGATATAAACAGACATGTCCACACGGTAAAGACCGAGGGACAGAAAGATAGTGACACCGAAGAGGAAGAAGACGTAGAAAAAGAGAAAGGAAGAGTTTGTCGAGACAGCAGCCGGCAAAAAAAAAAAAAGAAAAGAAAAATCGAATGCAATTTAAAAATAACAGTGTTTTAATCATAAATATTTATGAGACAAATGGAACCAGCTCTTGTGCTATTCAAATGACCAAATTAGAGTAAGTAAGCAATACGTGCGGTGCTCCTACATGGCTGCCATCTTCTGTTATTGAGCCTGAGGTAAAACTGCTCCAGCAGCCCTGCAACAAAACCAACATCTGCTATTTTTCCTCCAACATCTGCTGCTTTTTTTGGACGCATAAATTTGTTTTTAAACTCATATCACATTTTAATGTTCCGAAACCTTTTTTTTAATATATCTATATATGATTTTTATTAATCCCTCGTCCTCCAGATTTAGAGAAACGGTCACTGAAAGCAGCTTTGATCTTGTGTCCATCCCCATGGGATACCCCCCACCCCCCCACCCCTGTGAGCACGTTTCCTTCTGCATGGTGTGCACAGTACAGTAAGCAGACAGATGACAGATATAGACCTGGGAGGGTGGCTAAAGTGATAAGTGTGGAGATTAGGCTAATCTCAGTTATTTTTGTATGCTGGGCTGTTGTTAGTGGTTGCTATGTAGTGTATATTTGTATGTGTGTGTGTGTGTGTGTGTGTGTGTAGAAGGCATGCAGGGGGGGTCACACTGAGGGGGGCAGATGTATTGGTGATCCCTGGTAGTTAGCTGGGAAAAGCTCTTATGATCTGTACGCCCGCAGATTTTCCATACTTGACTGACTGATTCTCCATGAGCCACATAATCATCCCTTGTTATTTAGAGGGGAGTTACACCACTCATGGCCGCCGTCCTGTAATGATGTCTTGTGTAAAATAATTAATTAGTAACTAGTGAAGCATTTAGGGTTCGTCTATTTTCACTTCCCAAGGGTTAATGTCGTAGTGGATGGATTTACTGAAGCACCCTTCATCCATCTGTCACGACGGCAGCTGCGCTCCTCGATTCAAGCCTTCCTGTTAATATGAATGGAGACGAAACAATTTAAATTCTCCGTAGTCTCATATAGGGGCGTTGCACCGCTGTTACAGCACGGAGAAGTATTATTATGGATGTCTATTTGTGACTGCAGCACAGATTAGATTATGTAGCATATCATGTGCAGTTACTCAGGCTGCCACAGCCAGCATAGTCTGAGGTATGTGAGACTAGATAATGTCATGTCACTCCACTCTGCATCATATGTCCAATTATACTATCAAACCGCTCCCATAGGACTGTGTACTGCACTATTGTGTTGTTATGGTTATATATTGCTGACCGTTTTGCTGTTTATGCCGAAATATGTATCTTTGACCACATCATGCTAAGAAGAAACATGACTAAGGATGAAGAGGCATCATGAGTTACTACATGGAGTTCTCCCCCCCGCTGGGAAAACGGGGTTAAAGCGTGTCCTCACTGTAAACTGTGGTATGAAGGGTCCATCTTGCTGATGTTTACAGGAGCGCAGCAGGTCACCCTGTGCAATCCAGTCAAATCCCTCCTGCTCTCACATGGGCACTAATCTTCCCTGACTGCCTTCTTAGCACAACCACAACTCAGCCTTCCTCTCTCTCTCTCTCTCTCTCTCTCTCTCACTCCTTCATGACATTTGCAAATACTGCGTCATGCTCGGCCCTCCTGCATTTTATCCTCTGTGTTGAGTCGACAGATAATTATTACCTGAATCTGCAGCTCCCTTTGGCCTCGTGGAGCTTTACTGTGAATTTCAGCTCAGTTTTTTTTAATCAGTCAAGCTCACAACTTCCAAATATTTCCTTCAGGAGTCAATGGAGACCAAAACAGAGCCAAAAAAATGCACCGAACTTAATCAGATAACCTGAAAACACATCACAAAATAACTGATTTCCTACCATATCAGCTTAAAAAATACAAATATTTCATTATTATGTCGACAACTTGTTTCTGCTGCCACAAAGTGTCCTAAAAAAATCACCAATTGCAGGTTTTTGTAAACTAGAACAAAAATTGTAAATATTAATTCACATTATAAGTGAACGATACACTGTAAGGATCTTATTCTGTACAGCTAATGGCTGCAAGAGGCTCCACTATATAAGACATCATGTCAAAATATATCTCCAATAACTGCAGGCAAAACGATGCTGAGTGAACTCAAACAGAATGAATCAGTTTCTGCTGGGTGCTTTGGATCGATGCCTCTCTGTTACCTCCCTGCCATCTCACAGCTCTTTGTCTCTTTCCTCCTTCCCTCCATCACGGACTCACTGACTGAGGACACTGATTTAATTCCTGGAATGATGTTGTCAAACTGCCGTCCCGAAACAGACTTGCATAACCAGACAATTGGAGGGAAAAATGGGTCATGTGGGAAAACAGTTGTTTTTGAGCCTCCTGGCATGGTTTATGAACAATATGTCCACACACACACACACACACACACACACAGACACACACACACACGACCGTATTCATTTGTTTTTCCCAGCAATTGTCTCTTTGCACGGATGAGCTACGGCTGCACGGGTGCTGCTGACTGAACTATAAGCACTGCTTGTTTTTTTTGGGTGGGGGGGGGGGTGGTAGCAGTCATGTGTTCATGTTTTTTTTAAAGCTGAGCTGCGGTTGTTATTTTGTTACCGCTGCTCAGGTTACAGGTACAAATCAATACAACATTCATCCTCCTCCTCAACCATAAACACATTCACTCGTTCCCCTGATGCATCGAGCCTTTAGGAGACTTGTATGAGCCTTGAAAGAAATTTACTAAAAATATGCATACATTAACTGCATACATTAATCTCCGCGGACTCCCGGAGTGATATCCACATGGGGAAGTAATTACAGCCAAAAAATAGACTGAGCACACAGTGTGAGTCCAATATAAGCACCGATGAGGAGGTGCAGGGTTTGTTTTTTTTTAAATTTTCAACTTAACGTTAACCCTCTTAAAGTCTTTAACAACATAATATCACTGTCAAACAATCCACTGATGAATTTAATGCAGAAAACTTTATAAATATGACCCCCCCCAATAGCTGTGTGAGCTTCTGCCCCAGAGGATGCTGCCTCTGCCAATGCAGCCCTGAATGGTTGAGTACAGATTAAGGCGGAACAGTAGTGTTGAGGTTATCACGCTCACACGACCAAAATAGACGCAGAGCGGGTGAGACAGCGGGCAAGGCAGCTACGCTCGCAGTGCAGTGTGATGTGCTCAGTGGAAGAGCAGGAGAATACTGCTGACGGACACAGAAAATGATGGAAAACAGAGCGGATGAATTCCCTGCAGGAAAAAAATCTACTTGGGCAGAAAAAGTCTTCATTTTAACTGGTGATTGACACATTAGAGCAGGGACGGCTCTTCCAGTTAAATGAATGCATTAGTTAAATGAATGGATTGATTGAAGGTTTGTACGGGCTAATCCATCGGAGAACAGATTCGCCACGCCCACTGGCTATATTTATCCTGCACACAAAGACTTTCACGTGATTTTGTGATATTTGAGTCCTCAGTGTTGGCAGTATTAATGATTAATAATAATAATAATAATATGCATCTGCTGAGGCAACATTTAAATATTTCAGAATATATGAGTTGTAGAGTTTTTATTAAAGAAACTGCCCTAAATTAAAAAGGAACAAAGGAAGAATAGCAGCTTAAGCCTATGAAAAATAGTCCCCATTCCATCATTTCTTTTATAAGATGGAAATTAAATGAAAGACCGTAAAAGAAAGCCAACCGTGGTAACACCTCCATGTGTGATTTCCAATTAACATTATCCCTCATTACTTGTGATGAGTGCAGTGATGCAGGCATTTTATTGTCTTTGCAAGAAAAACAAAGAGAGGAGTTTTTCCAGTAAAGGTTAGCTGCTGAAATGACAAAACAATCAGGCTGCTGCAACCTAAAATGGCAACCAAATATATAATATAACAAGAAAAATTAGTGTCACAGAAGATGGCAGGGAAGAAACACTGCGACTGAGGTCGTCTTTTAATTGATAGTCAAGGGATCAGCTTCATGCAGTGGCTGAAAGATTCTTTTATTCTTCTAAGGTTTATGCTTTACAGTATATCTATACTTCTACCCCACTACACTGAAGAGGGAAATGTTCTTATTTTATTTCACATTTATGTGTACACATGTCTTGCAGTAATTCTGTACTGTTAGGTACTTCTTTACTTGTAATTCTTTCACAGATATCTGCACTGTGCTGCACTGTGCATGTGACACAGGAGTGCATGCAGTTAAGAAATAATGACCTCCTCTTTAAAAAGTTCCCTGTTACATTAATGGATCACTCCTTGTTTTGTTCCTGTTTAAAGATCCCATTGATCACCACCTGCCTTTTTAATTAAGTCTCTGACTGCAAATTACTGTTGGGCCTCATTACCTACGTAAATGCACTGCGAGTTGCTGAAGATCTGGAGCTTTTTTTGCAGAGATTAAAAAAAAAAACAAAAAACTTCTCACTGAGCCTCAACATGGCTCAGAGAGAACAAAGTTGCATGCATAACATTACTGAAAAGATGTCCCATCTTCTCTCCTCTTCTTGTGTAGTCTCGTATATGCTAGTCTGCATTGTAAACTAGCAGATTTTCAGACTCATTAGCATCTTAGAATATATGCCCGCATATGCTGCCTGAAGCACTGAAATAATGCCAGCTCTATTTATGTTTATTTATCACTGAACTCTACATATATAAACATGATTACGCATAGGGCATTACAGACATGTGAATTGTAATTACTTCCAGCAAGCTGCTTCTCTTAGGGGGGGGGGGTAGAGAATGGCACTGAAAGTCTTTTTCCAGCATATAAAATGTTTCACATTCGGGTTGATTTGCTCAGACGTACACTGACTTCAGGATTTCTTAATGGCTTTTTTTGTATGTAGGAGAAGAGAAATGGAAGAGAAAAAAAACATTAGACTTGCTAAATCCCAGTGAATTCCCATTTCATGATAATATGATTTTTCAAATCCAAGTTCAACTGTAATTTTGTGATTAAGCAAAACCAAGAGAGATCCAAGAGGAGATTTACAAGACGATGTTAAGCGGGAGAATTCCAGATTTTCCTGGAAGCATTTTGTCATCCTTCAACGTAATAGCCAGTGGTGGATTTAATCCCCTCAAATTAGTCCCTCGCTAATCCTCACTAACCTCAAACAGAGGTCACTCATGTCCAATTTGAAGATGCATAAAGAACACTTTGTAATTGCGTGTGCAAGGCCCACAGCTTGATGATGACTAATTCTCCTGCATGCTCTTTTCTCTGCACATCAAATTCAGAAAGTCAGTGTACAGTACATGCATGGACCTGACAGGTTTCACACTGCAACACACGGACTCTGACATTAAAAATCACCAACTTTCATGTTTGCTTTTAAGCGATTATTCTGAAGTAATGTAACAATTCTCCGTGAGGGGTTTGTTTACGCCTGAAGTGTTAGAAATCCTGCTGGTAGAAGTTCATTTCTGCATGCGAACACAAAATACCTCCCAGGTTGACATCCAAACTTTAATTTACCTCACAGCTCTGTACTGTTGAATGGATGAGGACCTGCCAAATGTGAATAAGCGTCGTGCTGGCTGGACACGACCAGCGTGTGACCTTCTGCCACTATCACATCACTTCTTGGCTCTTTGTTGCAACTGTATTAGAGGATTATGCTAACCTCTGCCCCCGTCCCCGGTCAAATTTAAGCTTGATGCACTTAATTCTAAGCCTATATTTTACCAACGCCAGCTGAGAGTATTGGTGTGTTTGGCTCTGGGTCAGAGCTACCTATTTCCTGTGGTCGTGCAGTTGCAGAGAGGACATAGTGTTAGAGAGCGCTGAGGCTGAGTTTGGACCTTTCTGATGAACACAGAGCAGAAGTGTTGGACGATACGAGCCAGACAAGACCAGATGGATTAACACAAAAAGTGTCACAGTCTTAAAGTTAAATCTTTACTTTAATGAAAAACAGAACAAAAACATGTCAGACCACAGAACTGCAGGAAGCGGCAGCACATGCATGACAGAAAACAGTGTCAGCTTATAACAATGCTGCTTTTGAACAGCAGATTTGCTCACATCTTCTCAAAAACACAAACAGAGGCGACCAAACTCAGACATGCTGGTACCTCGACCAATCAGAAGCCCAGAATTCTCTTTAAAAAACACCCGCTCAACTAAATAATTGGCAGCTGACGAGCTCTGCTTCATCCTGTCCATAAAAATGTTGTTCACAATGTTGTTTATCTCCAAATACAGGATTCTGATGCTAAAACATGTTGTTGTTCTATTTTTGATTAGTCATTGAAAAGAAAAATGACGAGGAAGTAATTTGATAATTATTTTTGTCACGATTTAAGCAAACTGACTTGTTCCACTTTCAGAATTGTCAAGATGAACTTCCTTTTCCCAGTTTTACATCAATGAAAAAGAAATTAGTTGTGATTTTGGATGGTTTGTCTGACAGAACAAGCAATTTGAAGAATTCACCCTGTGCTCTTGAACTTGCGATGCACACAGAATTATAAATTAAGATATTACTCGAGAAAATAATTAGGAGATTAGCTGACAATGATGATAATTGTAAGTTGCAGAAAGTTTTGGGTAGTTTTGTTACAGAATGGTAACAATTCTCGATGTAGTGAGTCAATTTTACTTCATTCAAGTCAGTAGTTTACCAAGATTTAATGTCACTTCCTTGGATGTGATTATGTGTTTTTTACTTTGAAGATTTAATAAAAAAGTCATAAAAATAATGTAGTTAGTATTATGTTGCTTTTATTTTCAGATCTGCTTTGATTTCCTTTCATTTACATCCTGAACCAGACAGTAGCCAGCCTATATTTGAATCCTCTCCATCAGCATTGTTTGCCTCACAGACACAGCACTGTCTCACACTCTGTGACCTCAGTGCAACTCATAAAAATTATGTTTAGCATCTTTGGTTGTGACGACACACATCCTGAGCTTAACATAGACCTGCTCTCCACAATGGAAACTCAGGGCCTCTAAATTACCTTCATTTCCTTTGGTGAGTCAGACAACAGACATCGATGTGGTCTGAACCTAAAAACTGTCTCCCTCCGTAACCTGCAGTCTGAATTTTTAGTGTCTTTGCACCTTTATAATCTTTTACTTATGGATTAGAAAGAGTTTATATGCATGTGCTGATTATATTTATTTTGGAAAGTATGAGGACATTTTTGTGTCCTAGTAAAGAATATTTCAGCAGCACTGTTTCAAATCGTTAAAATTCCTCCTCGTACATCACAGTGAAGGTTATCCTGCATAATCCTGTGACCTCAGCAGTGATCTACACCTGGAGCGTCTATTATTAAGAACTCTATTAATAGACTACAACCTCGTGGCTACCTGCTGCCACCAGCCTCTGAAATACAAACCCAAACAAATCCCACATTGTGTTAATGAGTTTCTACATCTTTTCCTCTCCGCCCCTCGGTGACTCAGCGTGACCTAAAGGTCGCAGAAGCTTCCCAGCAAAGTGAAACGCACCCTGGGAATTTATAAAACCTCTCTGCAACCTTCACATGCGTCACCTTTTTGTTGTCTCTTTTGTTGTTGTTTTTTTTTGTCTTTTTTAAGTATGCATTAGCTGAAAGAGGAAAGTGCAGATAACTAGTCTAACCTCTTTTTTTTTTTTGCCTCGTGTGAATCATTTGCAATTCAAAGAAGGGCCAAAGTGCTGCTTCCTGTTTCCCTGTTTTGTCGCACTACCAGTAAGGTGTACTCTTTGTTTTTGTCTCCCTCGTTCTCTTTGTCTGTCTGTCTGTCTCGCCCTGTGTCTGTTGTTCTCTCCTGTTATATCATCAAACTAGATACACAAAGAGAGAGAGAGAGACAGAGAGACATAGAGAGAGAGAGAGAGAGAGACCGGCTAAATTAAGAGTAAAGATGTAGGCAGCAGGAGAGATACTGGGTGCATTGAGACAGCCATCCTGTAAGCTAGTGGCTAATTTTAGCCTGTCAGGGCAGTGCACTGTATCTCCCTGTGGATGAGTTGAACCATAGAGGGATCTGAGCATCAGCCCAGCCTCTTATTCTCTCATCTGTTCTGCATGTGGACACTGTCCTTTGTGCAGAAAGGTTACAGGACAGTCACAATAGGCCGGGGTGGAGAGATGTGGATTCAAAGAGCTTTTAAAACACCTGGGGTGAGCCAGGAGGGGGGGGTTTCGATGTTTTTTTGGATGGAAAAACAGGCCAGAATACATGTCAGAAAAACATAAAGTCCAAGCTCAGGCTTCATTTCTTATTTTTGGAAATGAGAAGTGGAAGTAAGTAAACTTTGCAGTTTGGTCAAAGGAAGTCAGTTTCTTTTCCAAATCCTGAAGTTTTCAAGCCAGAAAAACAAAAATAAAACTAATGAGGTAAATAAAAGGCAGAAAAAACATGAAAATAAAAACTGGCAAGGAGTTAATCACAAACTAAAAGGTTTTTTTTATGAAGATGCTCTTACATTTTAGTCCATTTTTTAAGTTCAATAACAAGATTTTTATTTCATTTACAACTTTGAAACTGTGTTAGAGCTTCATGAAGAAAAAATTTCCTTAAAACTAAAAGTTAACCATGTTTCACTTTTTTAATTTCATAAGGCCAAGTTAATTTGTCATTATACTTATTATAAGTAGAATATGCAGTTGAGAGAGAAGAGGAGGCCATCAACTTAAAAATAGACAATAATTACCTGAAATGTCTTTTACATATAAGTAAATGGGGCAGGTTTATAAAGCATAACCCACCAATCAGCTATCACCAATTTTTCTTTTCCTTATTTAGCTTTTTTATAAGGAGAAATTGAGCTTCACTGTGAGAGTGATTATGGAATAACTAACCTGGAAAGAAGAAATGGGTTCCTCGTGCTAATGAAAAACTCTGAATTAGTGCCACAGCCAACCGGGCGTGAGGCAATTCTCCTCGCCCAGATCCCGTGTAAATGAAACCGCTTCACACTGCAGACATGCTTACTCAGCCTGCTGATGACTTTCTATTCTGAAACTTCCCACTCTGATTTAATAGCCACACTAGCAGTGACACTTGCCCCGGCTAATGGCATTTACACACACACACACACACACCGGCTAATTATTCCCGCGGTCTGAACTCCCGTCGCCATTCAGTGTTTCATTCACCTCGCTCGCTGTGTATTACCTGCTCTGCTCCGTGCTGTAGGTCTGTTTCCTCCACTGGTCAGTTTGTTTTGGAAAGCAGCCATGTTGAATTATGCAGCTCAACATCTGTGGGATACACACACACCAAAACACACAGACACACACACACACTGGCGGCAACTAAATTCTCTGGTGGCCTACCCGGCACACCATGCCCTCCACTTCAAAGGTGACTTTGTACTTGTGTGAGCGTTTTAAGTATCTTTTTAATCTTTTTTTTAAAAAATCGTTTTGTGTCTCTGAAAAATACCAACGCATGTGATGTTTCAGAGACCAAATCTGAACATCTGTGTGTGTGTTGACTTGAATTTACCTGAATATGATCATACTCAGTAGATACTTAAAAAAGTGTGTGACTGAGATCTCTCTCTCTCTCTCTCTCTCTCTCTCTGTCCATCTGTGTTTGTCTTTGGCAGATTTTCCATATGACGTATGACCTGGCCAGCGCAGTGGTAAGAATATTTAATTTGATAGGGATGATGCTGCTTCTGTGTCACTGGGATGGTTGTCTCCAGTATCTGGTGCCTCTCCTCCAAGACTTCCCCCCTGACTGCTGGGTGTCCCTAAACGGTATGGTTGTAAGTATTACACACTCTTCTCTTTTGTTTGTTATTTTTGGCATTTGATGTACATAAATATGAACTCACAGTGTGTGTTAGTGACTCGAGCTGTCTATAGATTGTTAGATAACGCAGGCTGTTGATACATCTGTCAAGCTAGCTGTTCTCCCACTCAGTTTTCATTGTTAGCAGAGGCAGATTAACCGCTTGAAAACTATTTTAATCTGTGAATGAGAGGGTCCTCCGCTTGTCACTGGTTTGAATTATTATTAAACGTCATGATGTCAGTTTAAGCATTGCTGCATCGCTGTACACAGAACACACACACACACACACACACACACACACAGGCAGGAGGACAAAATGCTGGTGTGCTGCTTGCAGCTCTGGTGTCGAATGCTTGCATGGTTGGTTTAACTCCTTTTAAACCAGACCGGACTCTGTTTTCGTCCAGTGTGAACACCACTCTGACTGACATAATGCCACAAACAATGAAGAAAACACACTCTGCAGTGGATTCTCATTAGGACACACACTTTCATATTTCCACATCATGTGTCAGTGAAGGCCTGAATCCTGCAGGTGAAAATAGTGACCTGCAGGCTGCTGTAGGAGTTCAGCCGTAGGAGGCCACTCAGTCTGCACATCAGTCTGGATTGTGGTGCATTTGAGACAGTGAATAATATATTATTTCTTACATTTACAGGCATATTGATAACAGTCTTCAGATATAATGAGTACTTTAAAAAATCTAGAGATAAGAAGCAGGAACTCATGAATACATTAAAGTTAAGACGCCGTTCTTTTGAGGTGCAGATGCAGGTTTGGTCTTGTTTTGATAAAGTATCAGATTAATTGGGAGCAGGAGTCTGTCTATAAGTAAGGATTATGGGCACAATTCTTCATTTCATCAGGGACATTGTTGAAGGTACGTTATTACTCTGCCATCCTACAAACATAGTTAAAAGATGCAGTGAGCCAATTTTTGAAAAATCAAAGATTACTACAATTTATGCACATACACTGACATTTTAACAGTTATTGTGCATCAATTTATGTTTTGGTATCAGAATTAAGTAATGAAATTAAAAAATGTTTTCCTTTGCTTTTTATTTCCACAATACTTTAACATTTAACACTTTTTGGAGGCCTTTTTTCATCTTATTTATATGATTTTTATTCATGTCCAGCCATAAAAAAGGGATTTCCTGACAGAATTCATCTGTCTGTGCTTTTTATTCCTCTGTGTTTTTCCTTCCTTCTTTTCTCTCCCTCCCTGGGTTGAGGTCAAACGGACCATGGCTGCTCCTCTCGAGTGCTGTGATAGTGTAGAAGTGTGTACTGGCCTCCTGGGTAAATGCTGATTGTAAATGCTCACCCGAGGAACTCCTCTGCCTTCTCATCTCACTCCCTCCGACAAACATTTCTGTACTCCACATGCACACTGACTGCTCCGAGGCCTCGGACTCGAGGTCCAAATGTCAGCTCTCCTCAACATCACAACTCGGTGGCCCGCTATTATTTGCTCTTTGAGGCAACGAGTTGCCCGAGTGAGCCCTGTACCAACCAGCATGTGTTATTCCCCCAAACAGACATTATCCATCTCAGTTTGCACCCAAATTAATTTGCAGTGATGTAATTTCCCACATAACTGTCACAATTCATCCTTGCTAATAGTTATGTACACAAAAATAAGCCAAAAGCTCCTTCGTTTACTGCGGAGCCACAGATTTTTTCAGTATTTACTTGCAACTTTAAGCATAATTATAGATATCTAGTTGTGATACACGTCGCTCCTCTTGCTCAGAATAACTCCATGCATGTAAATGGAACCTTATTATAGGGGTAATTTGCTGCCCCCTGTGTGGCAGGATCATTTCAGCCGTGGAAATCTATAACCATAACTGGGCCTCTGAAACAAAGAGATAATAAGCTGTAGGATGCTTGTGTGCTGATAGTGTATATGTGAGTTTAAAGGACATATTAATCTTAATTGTCTCTCCTTGATAAGGTGGAATAATCTGTGTTCAGTGTGTCGAGACAACATCACAAAGATGTCTCCCCGGCTCTTCACAGATGTAAGGTTTCTGGTGACATGTTCTGACTGCAGCTGCTCGTCTGCAGACTAGCACACCTATATATAGCATCTCACACAGTTGTCTGCACCGGAGTATGAAAGGCACAACAATGCATTCAAATCCCAGCAGTTTCACAGATTTTTTAGACAGCTGGATTGAGATTAGCATGTTTTTAATGAATCTAGATAGGTTCCTCTTCTATTTTTTGCATAAAAATTCAACTGTTGACAGCATTGAGACTGGAATCAGAAAGATTAATTAGGGGCAAATGTTAAACCATAATGAATCTCGGTGTCTTTCATCACATTTAAGTCAATAAATCAGTGCTTTATAGTGCAAGGGCACATGGAAAATGCAGTTCCCAATTTTACCTCTAATACTGAATTATAAAGGAAGCTCTAGAAATCCAACACATCAAAGAAAAGCCTGAAAATAAATCAACACAGAAAGCAGTCACCAATTCAAAATAATGGAATAACATTTTAATTAATGTTGAATTCCAGACTGCTGTCTGTATCAGTTTCTTCTCAGTTTCTTTGTGATGAATGAATACTTGCACTGAACTCAAGTGTGCAGACTCTTCAGCACAGTTAATCAAAGAAACATAACAAGTACCTAAGTAATCATTACTTAAGCCCGTACTTGAAAAACTGGAGGCAAAATACTTATATATGTGATTAGCACCACAGATTTGAAGCTCATGAGCAGCGAACATAGTGCTACTGACTGTGATGTGGTAGAACGAGTAATTTGTGGCGTCGCTCTCCTGTGGATCCCTGCAGAATCGGAGGCCTGCGAGCTGACCGCGGACTTGCAAATCCAAAGTGAAAAGCCCGGCTCACGTGGGATTCCTCCTCTCACACCATCACAATGCATTAGAGTTTATGAGCTCAGAAATCTTGATAAGACATCTCCCCCCCCTCTCTCTGATTACTGCAGGTATAAACTCATACATGTCAGGAGGGAAACTGTCAGGTAAACGTTGCCTTCAAAGGTCGTCTCTTTCAGCTGCGTTTGCTCAGGACTGACTGCTTTAAATTCCGATTGCGTCATAGATGTGTTTATTTTCTTTTGCCGTTCGCTCTGTACTTTCTGTCTCCAGCTGTGAGAAGAAGAGTGGGGCCAACGAGGACTGTAGATACTGCTGAGTGGTGCAGTACAGGGTGTAGGACTGTTATCTTGTTGACTAATGGCCTGAGAGTAGCTTCTTACTCTTTAGAGGCTGCATTTACTTAATCACCAGACAAGATAACGCTGCTGTCGCTGTGTTTGCTCGGGTGAGAGGATGATAGGGTGTTGCTTTTGTCTGCATGTACAGCGTTAAAGATGTGTTCAGGAGCACAGAGCAACATATAGCTTACTGCTTCTAGTCAGGCTCATATTAAGAGACAGACAGCTGAGCAGCAGCTGACTGAGGTTTCTCATCGCAGAGAGACGGACAGATACTGTAGTTAGACAAAACAAAGAAGAAAGGTCTGGCTTATCGTACATAACCACCCCTCAGCATCGGTCAACCTTCCTGGCCTCTTTTATTCTTTTACCACCCACCACCACTTTCTGATCCCTCTCCTCCCCAAACAGTGAATGAGTCACTTCCAACAGGCGAACTCAGTCCAGGCTTTATGAATAAATCAAACTTTCTTTCCTTTTCCCTCTCTCTCGTGTTGTGTCCCTCAGCAGCAGGACACTTTTGTTTCATCTGAGTAAAACGCGAGACTGCTTTTGCCCCGATGTGAACAGCTTGTTCTTGTGGTTCTCTTGCTTAATTATTTGGTGCAAAGTAAAAGGTTGGGTACCTAACTTGATACTTTTAAGGTTGCAGGCTGAATTAGGTCGGTGCAAGTCAGTGCAGATTCACGTTGGGTCAATCAGTGCCAAATTGCAAGAGAGAGCGAGCGAGACAGTCATTCAAGGGAAACCGGCCGACTGTAAGAAGTCATAAATGTGGTCGCACTCATCAAAACTCAGGGCAGACAAAGATTGCTGCAATATTTGTAATGCAAAGTGCAAAGCTGGCCAGATAAATGCACCTTAGCAAAGGAAACACCTGGTCAATCAAAAATATATCCAACAGAGTTATGAGTATGACCTGGTGACAGACTATAACAGGCTGGAGGTTGTAGGCTTGGAATTGGGAGCAGAGATTGAAATAGGAAAGGGTTTTACATCTTGTGGTGTGAAAAATGCTTTAAATAAATTGCAGTGTTAAAATCTAGAAGCTCTGACTTCCTTTTGTACAACTAAAATTACGGTACATCTTTTTTAGTACAAAGAGATTTAAGTACTAAAATAAGGTACTGTTGCGTATCTGTAGTGACTTTCAGGCACCTGTATGGCACAAATCAGTTTGAATGGTACCCAACTTTAGCAGAGAAGGCTTGGATGGTTGGGATTGTTGGATGTTTTGTTTACCCCTCTCAGAAAGTCCTTTCTAACAATAGAAGCGTTCAATCACACTCGTCTGGGAGGGTCTTTGTTTATTTGGAAATGCGGCAGTGTTTCCATCAGAATTGTTAAGCTGTCAAGCAGAACTGGTTCGCACACTTGACAGTTTGCTGCTAAAACAGTTTTTGATGGATGCAAGATCACTTTTGTTATACATGCAGGGCTTTTCATCTGGAGAGAGCAGGCGGCCTCCTGGCTCTGAACATAAAACAGGTCGCTGCCTTGCTTAGTTTAACGTTTCTGATTGAGGGTGTGCTAATCAGTGAGAGTGGCTGCTGCATATGTGATTGCACATGATTGGACACCAAAAGAAAAAAGAAAAAGTCACCTAACTCTTAAAGAATGTTTTTTTTTCTTGATTTTTATTTATTACCTATCAGAGAAAATAGAAAGAAACGACTTATGCCAAGGTGACAGAAATAAATAGCAATTTAAGTGTAAATAGGAAAGTAAACACATCACAAAGCACAGAAAAACTAAAACTGTATCTTTCAACCCACATTAAAAACCACAGCTGTAATGTTTAGCCAAATGATTGATCAACAGAAATTTATTGGAAACTGTTTTATCACTGATCAGTTTTAAGGCCAACATGCCAAACATTTACTAGTTTAGAGAACTCAAATGTTACAATGTAGAGTTTCTTTGTTTTCATGTGATAGTAAACTTCACATCAACAACTACTTTGAAAAATTATGATGTAAATTTTTTTACTTTTTCAGAAATTTTAAACACCAAGCCAGTAAATTAGACTAAAATGGGCAGAATAATTGCTGATGTCATAATGAAATATTAGTCATTACTTGCAACCCAACTAACAACCCAAGTTAGTGTTGTGTCATTGTTACCAAGAGCATTTATTCCAAAAATAATATGTTCATTGTCGTACAATTGTCCCAGTTGACCGAAGGCCCCTTATACCAAATATAAACACTAATCGCTCCAAAAAGACACACTTTTACAGCATTATGTCCGAAAATAATAGGTAAAGAACAATTACTCTGCATTTGATTTGTTTTGACCATGACATTACTTTCTAACCAACCAACCAACCCTGTGGTAACCAGGCAACAAACGTTAGCCAATGAGAGGCTGAGCAAGGCGGGTCTTTGCTGAATGCAAATATGAAATAAAAAACAAGGGAGAGTGTGTATTTTTCACAATGCACGTTTGTTTTCAGTATAACAGACTGTTGGACAAATTGACTCTCACCCTTGGGATATTTTTTGGACTATTGGGGTTTCAGAATAATATGCCTTCATAACAATAATGAGTCCCACCCCCACAAGCTTACATCTCCGAGGAGAGGGAGGGAGATCTCAGCAGCAAACAAACAAATAAACAAAAACACCGTGAAATCTAGCACAGCGAAAACTCTGGAAAGTGTTTGTATGCCGAGTTCAAGACGTTTCCTTCATCAGAAACTTGAAAGTCAAACAGAAACAGGACCTTCGGCCTGAGATTCACCACTCTGAGCGTTTTTCTTGCCAACTTACAGTTCTGTGCTCGTGTAGGCCCGCCGACCCCTCCGCTTCCTCGCTTATGTGTTCAACGACTGCTGTGCCTTCTGTGCACTCCCAGAGAGAACAGCTTGTAGTTTGATTATGTAATTGAAAAATGGAATATTGTGCAGCACATTTTTTTTTTTTTTTTTTTGTGTATGCATGTGACAGCTTGCCGGATTTTAGAGAGTTATATGATTGAGTAATTACAGCCCTCAGTTAATGCGGATGTTTTGCTCGTTCCCTTTTGAACACTGATTTAAAAAAAAAACACTTGAATGAGATAAAAATGAAAACACAAAATGGTTTTAAAGACAAAATAAGATCAAATTTGGTTTCAAATATGGAAAAAAAATGCAATTTTTACTATTATTTTTGTAACTTGCCCCCTGAATACTCGAACCATTGCAAAGTCAAATCCTGTCCTTTGCAGGCGTGCGTTACTTCCTGTGAGTCTCATACTTATTCATCGCTATCAACAACAACCGACGCCTCTGGTACACACTCGACACTTGGACGGTGAATCATCGATTGCCTTCCCGGTCACATAACCAACAACATCTTGTGTTGGAGGCACGATGTTGTGACTAATGAATTGAAATTCAAGTTGTTGAAACGTACAAACACATTAAAGTACTTGTCCCGGACTAATAATAGAAACTTTCCAGTCGTTGATGCGAACTCTCGGACGATGGCGTGGGGTGAGATTAGTATTAATGCTTGTGGTAACGACGAAGTCTGCGAATTCACATTACTGTTGTCCAAACAAACAAAAGGCAGAGCTGCTGAAAGATGAATATGCAGTATCTGATGTCACTTGTTTTGCTTCACCCAGAGCTTCATTATATTTAGAACTCTGGTGGTACTGAATACATCTGCTGTGTTATGCACATTTATTAAAATCAAGGGGATTGCAGAGAATAGAAAAAGGTAGAAACTGCATTTTCTAGAGGAAATGTGTTAATACTGTGATGACTCACTCTTCCCAAAGGACAGGAGGCTGTATGGTAAGAAACAACAGTTAAAAATTCTGTCAGTCTGGAAGATTTCTGCTGGTTATTAACACTTAACACACTGGAGGAAAATACATGTTTATGTCTGCCCAGATTACTACTGCAAACGGACAAGTGTAGATTGGCCGTTACAGTCATAATGGTCTGAATCAGACCTGCTGTGAGTCACTCACTGTAACAGCAGAGAAAATACAAACTCAAGGAGTCAAAGCACTGATAATGCAGACAACACTGCTGCAATGTTCTCTGTTGACAAGGGTTTCTCATTGTTTCCTAATGTCCAAAATTTGAAAGTTTGGTAATGTTACATACATGTTACGAAGATGTTAAATTACAGAAAGAAAATCTTGTTTCTGTTTCCGTTAAAAATACCATTAACAGCATGCCCCATATCCTTTTGCATCATACCAAACATGCAACTTTTAGCAATCCTGCTTCGCTAACATTGCAAAATATTTTCAAAGCCCTGTGTTGAAGGAATGAATATCTGGCATGGCTAAAACAAAAAACCTGTTGCAAAATTTCATAAAAATCCATCCATTTTCAAATTGCTGAAGGAGATTGTGATCCTTATACCTCAGAACCTGAAGCAGTTTCTGGCCACCTTTTATTCCTCTCACACTTTTGTACTACATTTTATAAGTCCTGCACCTTTATTTTGACTGCAGGTAGAACTAAAAAATATCTTTTGTGCAGTTTAACTCAGTTATAATGCCAAAAACCTATAAAATACAAATGCAAGTAATACTTTTTTGATTCACTAAAGCTCATTTAACCAAAGGGTTACCAGTATTGGAAAAACGAGGAGCTCCACATGCAGTGCATATTGAACTATTTACAATTTTGTAACCTCTACAAACAGCCTCTTCCATGCTCTCCCCTGCTCTGTGTGAACAGCCTGCAGTTTAATTGACATTTCACTGAATTTTTGTTACATGGCTGTCGGTTTCAGTGCGTCGTAATTCATGGCTTTCCAGTTGCACTGAGTGGCACACAAGTTTGTGCTTTTGAAGATATGGTTGGAGCGACCAGTTTGTTTTTTGCTAATATTTTAGATAAGACAAATAATGAGCCGATTGTGATGAGTTATTACTGTTTTAATCTCAGATTTGGTTGTTTTTTCCTGACAGAAGCATTAAGAGAAAATCAATGATGTCTCTTTGTCTTTCTGAACAAATGAGAGCTATATTTTACAGGGTTACACAGTTATTGATGCTATTTAAAGAAGATGGATTTGTGATTAAAAAAACAGAAAATAATGTGAATTGAAACTGGTGAGAAAAACAGTTAGTTAAATTTGTTCCTCACATCATTAAACTCTAATTCAGCTGTTAGCGTTCTGAGAGTAGGTTAAGTTAGCAACCTCTTGTGAATTCTGCATCAAATTTGAGTTTAAAAAGCAATATGCAACAAACATTTTCTCTTTAAATTGCTGGTAGACAACTTTAGGGAGCCAATTTACTGCACTAGACAACATCGTCTGCCCCGAAATAGAACCTGCACCATGTTTTTCTACAAATAAACAAACATCAGAAATATGATATGTGCTGCATAAAGATGTGACATCAATTCCAAAGCCCTATATAACCCACACAACAACGGGATTATATGACACGCTCATGTGGTGCAGACATTTCCTGTGTTTATCTGTGCGCCAAACACATACAAGGACAAATACCAAAAGGTGCAGCGAGTCAGTCCAGCTTATCTGTTTTCCTTCTCTGCTTTTCCATACGAACTAACATGTTACACAAACATTCTGCAGTGTTGTCCAATAAACAGCCACCAACAGCCTCAAACACACGTGATAAAGGTACACATGTGAAAGGACACCTGAAGGCCGTGACCGTACAAATGACATTCGTTCCTGATACATGTTTGGCTTGATTGACTCTGTGTGTGCGTGTGTGTAAAAAGATTACTCTGCTTATATTTTGTGAGTAATGCCACACACTTCTGTTCCTGCCCAGGATGTATGTTGTTTATATCCACAATACGTGTATCATGGGAAAAAATGGTGGTCTAGCACTTGAAGGCAGTAATTGTTCGTTAAACCCTTTGGAGGAAAAAAAAAGAATCGCATCTGCCAAGACAAATAAACTGGACTCGATTTGTTATTAAAGCTGGCAAGTGTAATTATCACAAATTTTCTAATCAGTGTCTGGAAGAAACAACTAATCATCATGCAGATGAGAACTGGTGAGTCAACCAGGGCAGGTGATTAGCTGCAGAATTTACTAATTTACTAAATCCCAGTTGATGAACGGCGTGGAGTCGAACACAATGGCTCAACAAAAGAGACACGAGCGTGTGGACATAATGGGATGTGCTTTATTACAGTCTACCATGTAGAGCTACAACATGTCAACCAGTTAAAAAAAAGATATTAACTATACTTCCAGGAGGTTTGATTATTCTTTCACTGGATATAAAGGTTTTGGATTGATATTGTGTTTGGAGCTCAGCATTTTTTCTTCACAGTAGCATAGTCATAGTCATAGTCATCAACTTGGCTGCGGCTGCATGCCTGAACTGCAGATAGATACCACAGATGTAGCCTCCATGGGCTGGTTTGGCTTTGGTTTTGAGAGATTTTTCATTTCTGCAGGCAAAAAGGACACATCTGATGTGTACTGTATTAATGAGGAGTCCAAATCCATCTCTGAATCCAAAACACGACTTATTCTGAAGCCAAACCAACAAAAAGTACAAAAAAGAAGAAATCTGTAAAAGTTTTAAAAGCTGTAAATGTTAAAGCTTTCTATAGTGACGCTGCCTGATAATGTAAACGCATCATAAAAAGGGCCGAGGTACCAAGGGGTCTTTGTTTCTTACATAAGAGCAAGAGAGTAGGAAGTGGCTGTTTATAAAGTTTCCCATTACATTGTAATAAAAGCAAAGAGCTGCCCAAAGACTTGAGTTTGGTCAGAAGTGTTTCTAGCTGTTTTGAATGGCCAAGTTAAAAACTGCTGTCATATGAAGGTGAGATGTGGTAATTGTTTAAATATGGAGACAGCAGTGCTAATTGTTAGACAGACACTCCTGGAAGAATTGATTATACATTTGATAACTGACAAAAAAGTAAATGTGAAGGGAGAAGTTCAGATCTTACTTAACTTCTTAGCCTCCCTCAACTTGTTCAGTCTCTCTGAAACACATGATTGTTGCATTGTTGGTTCCAGAGAGCACAAAAACTGTTAGAGGCAGCCTATTATTTCAACATCAGAGAGGTGTGGAGGGAGTTTGATGCTGATTCCGTCTGATGATCTGACAAGAAGTTTGCTTGAAGCATACCGACCCCTGAGACATCCACCATGAGGGCGTTACAAGAATTTAACTTGGTCCCATCAACATAAAGAAGCTTATTTTCTTACCATTAATGGAGGATGTTCAGTTTAAGATTATGAGTGACCGGACACAATATGGATTTACTAAATCTGCTGACAGAAATCATAAACCTCTACGACTATGTGCTCACTAGACCAACAAAGATGGTGGGGGGGACTGTAATCCATCGGTTCTGCCATTTAATAGTCACCCTGGCATTGCCCCTTACAAAGTTTGATGACTTTGTCTCAGTCAAAGGTTTTTTTTTTCTATAAGCTGTACTTCCACTATGCATAAGTAAGGTTTCACAACACTGGTTTCTTCTACAGCCCACTGCAGCATGATTGGCTGGATCAGTTTCCCTGTCTGGTTGTTGTAAAGTGGATGATTGGCTTTTGCAGGAAACGCAGCATTCATGTCATAAAACCATCATCACAGACTTTTCTTTTCAAACTGCTTAAAGTGGTTTTTCTTCCTCTTACAATATCTTTGATTATACCTCAGTATTACACTGCATATTTTCAAAAACTTTTGATGGACACAAAGGGTCATATAAGCTGATCTCGAACGGCAGAATTACATTTCTGCCCAACTGCGTCTCTGCTTGTTTCCCCGTCAGAAGCAACCAATCAGTCTTTTTTTTCCTTTAAACAACTTAGTCTGAGAAATGATGAGACAACAATGAAATGGCTCCTAATAAACCCAGCTGGACGCATTATTGGATGATAAAGGCCTCCTGAACCCGTCGCAATCCTATCGTATCGTATAGTCAAAGAAACACAAGACGAGGAGAACTCATGGTGTGAACCATAAAAGAAATGACTCTCATTCAGAGCGAAATACTTTGTGACAAAGAGCTGTTCAAAAGAGTCGTCCACATCTGACGAGCTAAGTGTTCAATTATGGGAGACCGTTATATACTAAAGCTGATGTGTTATGTGACTGTTGGCTCTGAATGTGTGTGTGTCTGTGTGGAGACTGCAGAGGCGTTACCTCCATACAAGCTCTGTATTTCTGTCCTCCTGCCCTCAACATATCAAATCCCATTACAACACTCACAAAAAAATCATACCTGAGAGAGAGAGAGAGAGAAGGCACAACAATCCAAGCAAGTCCTCTCCTTGCTAGGAAGGATGCCGTGGGCTTTGAGGGAAGCAAAGCCTCAGACTTGTGTAAATAATTCAAGTTTGAAGCTCTTGCAAACATGAACAGTTTTTTCAGCCTTTGGCGAAAAAAAAAATGAGAAAAATGAGCGAGACCAGGTAGAGAAGGGGTGTTGAAAAGGCTGAAGAGTGAGTGAAAGACGAAGGAGGAAAAAAGAGACAGGTAGAGAGTTCAGCCACTCAGCGAGGGCATTAGGCTATGAGGCATGAAGATATGCTGGCAGGAACGCTTGGTAGAGGCTCAGTGATCCATCAAAGGAAAGCCTGTCCATTCTGCCTGCCGGAGAGCCTTTTCCTCCCCGCCTTGCCTTGCCTTGCAGTAACTCTCCCCCACTCCCTCTCTGTCTCTCTCTCTTCCTCTGTCCTCCTCCTCCTTACAGAACGTTTCCTGGGGTAAGCAGTATTCTTACGCCCTCTTCAAAGCCATGAGCCACATGCTGTGCATCGGGTATGGTGCCCGGGCACCCGTCAGCATGTCTGACCTGTGGATCACCATGCTGAGTATGATTGTAGGCGCCACGTGTTACGCCATGTTTGTGGGCCACGCCACGGCTCTAATCCAATCACTGGACTCCTCACGTAGGCAATACCAAGAGAAGGTAAGAACCAGACAGTGACACACATTGTAGTAAAAAAAAACAACACCTAAGGATTAAAAAGATTAGGTGTTAACTTGATACTGGATGTTATTTTAATTAAGTAATGAAGGGAAACGCACAGCATGAATTACACATCTTTAATGTTTGTTGTTTAAGGTAAGTAATGCTAATTGCCGCTGGGATGCTCTTAAAGTATTAATTCAAGGGGTTTTGCTCTTTCCGACTGCATAAGATCCTGCTCATTGCAGCCAGACTTAAATAATTTAGGACTTCTCTCAGTGGCCCTGTGGACCGAGAGGTTGAGCCCTCGCAAATCACAAAATCTGAGTCGATAGAGGATTTTCTCCCCCCAAGCACATCATCCGAGGCCATTGGGGTGAGGAGGTCTATGACATGACCGGCCACCTCATTGTCTCTATGCTGCCAGTGAACACATTTCATTCTTCCCTTTCATTTTCGTCCCTATTACGTCACGTTTTTTTGTGTATGGGGAGGGGGTGATTATCTGGCGTTTCAGCCGAGCCACCATCTGTGATCCCTCTGAGGGGCCTGGGCAATTCCCAGAACACACGGCCTTGACTGATGCGCTCTGCGTTGGCACGCAAGAACCAGAGTTTAGCTCCAAAACTTTTTTCCGACGCTTATGCTGCAGGATTTCATGTACATACACCGCTGTAGTGGTTGGGATTAGAGTCCTATATGGTGTGTCTTGATCCACTTATGATTGGAATGAAAAGCTGACCTTTAGCTTATGCGGTAACATGGATGATGTAATTCAGTCAGACTGATTTATCTGCCATGGTATGTAGACATTTTTCAATATAAATGCACAAATTTACATTTGCACATTCTTACATTGGAGCAAAAACTATTGGGACATTTTACAAAATTAATAATTTTGATTATAAATAATTTAGTTTTATTTATCATGGGTTTTTTTACATTTTTATAATGAAAGTCAGTATACTAGCTGATTAATAAAGGAAATAACCAGCAATTAATGACTATTTAGGGTTATTTAGGGTTTAATTAATGTTCTGATTATTTTCTCTGTTGTTAATAGAAACAGTGAATATTTCTTTTTATTCCATTTATTTTTTATATTTCTTTCTTGCTTAAAACAATAATGAAAAAAATGCTTTTTTTTTAATCATCTAATTCTTTAGTTGTCATGTCCCTTAATCTCTACAGGCAAATTAAGTATAGATAAAAATATGTGTCAGCTGCAGCCTCACTGTAAACACCCACATGTAGAGGTTGACTTGGACTGATACACATCAATTATCCTGTTGGAGGTTGTTGCCATAATTCTTGTTAGAGCTTCGGCAGAGTCACCTTGACTGTGACTGTAACAGGCTACATTAAAATACCACTTCATTAATTTACACCTTGCATGTAAAAGCAAGCTGTTATCAGCTCATTGTGAAACGATGACCTGACCTTGCCTGCCACCTCCATCGTCAGTGCAATCCAGAGAAACAACCCCTGTGTGTTTCCAGTGAGGTGTTGCAATATTGTTGTAAATGTTGCCTAAAATAAGAAACTCAGTTTGTTTTTGACTCAATTTTATGCCTTTGCAACACAAAAAAAAACACTATTGTTGAGTTGCATCTCACAAATGATAAAAAAAAGTCGTGGAAACACACATGTAAGTCTAATCCTTCAACTTCATCATCCTCTGATAGATGGAGACAAAGAGAAAGAAAATGTCACTCTCACTCATCATCAGCAAGTCGACTGTAGTCATTAGCTGTGGTGTGGATTGACACATGGCTGATACCAGATCAGAAAACAAAAACACTTCAGTATTAAAACAACAAGACACAGATTTGTCAGGACAGAACACACTCAGTAAAAAACCTTTTAGTCTGACCCTAAAATAAACAAAAAATAAAGAATAACATCAGATAAATCTATAATAATAGATTAGATAAAAAAATAATCATAATAATCCAAAATATATTACTGTGATTGATCATCAGCAGACACGTACATAGATGTCACTGCACATTCCTCCAAAATTAATGACAGCAGGTCGCCCAAAGCCAGCAAGTCAGCCGTTTGTTGTTTGAATTAGTGACATGTGTCTTGCTCACTATGTGATGTACATCTGCTTCACAGCAAATCTGCTTAATCTACATCCCACTTTAGCCTTTCAACGTCCCTCCAGGATGCAAACTGACAGATTTGAGGCTGTGAATGCCATGTTCGTGGTAACAGAGCCCCAGTGTGCAGTCGGATTCAGCTCGGGCTGATTTGCTGCATGGCTGTGCATATCAGCGGAGCAGGCTGAGGAGCAGCAGGGATGGGTTCAGGGTGTCCAGCCTGTAGTCATTACATCTATCACAGCCACAGCTGGGGGGGTGGGACACATGGATGGAGAGATAGATGTGGGTGTGAGGTGAGAGGTTAGCTAGGGACAGGGGGTGTTGCAGAAGATGAAGAAGATGGATGATGCAAGTAATCACTCTTCTCAAGAGGTTCAACTAAAGGCACAAAAACATCCCCAATTAACATGTTTTAACACCTATACCATGTGTTCTTTTAAAACAGAACAAAAGAAAAAAAACTGCAACATGTTTTAAGAGCTCATGTTAAACTGTCATATAACAGGCTAAGTGAGGATATAAAGGAAAAGAGGATTTATAAATGGTAGGAGGGGTGAGAGGAAATGATGGTGTATAACATGCATGGTCTCAACACATTCCCGCTGTGATGCCCTGGTGCCGAATCACTGTGAGCCAGCATACAGCTGTGTGCCATCCAGCAGCTGTAAAGCTGTGCTATAAGGCATATTAAAGCTCTGCCTTATGTCAGAAACAGGGTTTAGAGTGCAATGTAAACTTAACTTATCTGCTTTCCTCCAATGAAATACTGGGCTGGTTACATAATGTTAAAAACAGCTTTTATAAAAATGCATTTGTGGAAGCAAAAAAGCAAACTAGCCTGTAATAAACATGTTGAATGTAGATCCATTAGGGTTAAAAAAAAATCCAACAAAGACAAATCAGGATGCACCCAAGATGTTTGTCTTTTATGCCTGTTTTTTGGCATTTGCATTATACAAGCAGCCATACTTTAAGAGAACAGTTTAACATGTTATTCACCCTCTGGCCCAAAGTGGTTGAGAAGATTGATACCACATTCATGTCTGCAAAAGAACAGTCTGCATGCAGTTGGCTTAGATTAGCAAAAAAAAAAGTCGAAAACAAGGGAAACAGCCAGTTTTACTCTGTCCAAAGGTCACAAAATCAGCCCCTCTAAAGCTCACTGATGAACGTATGACGTCTCCTTCACGCTTAACTGTACAAAACCACCACTTGTTTTACATTAACTTTTGGAAGAGAAAGCTGTTATTTATGCTAAGCTAATTTAACTGTCTTGTGACTTTAGCTTTATTAGTAACACAGAGGCATGAGAGTGGCATTGTTCTTTTTATCAAATTCTTAACAAGCAAGTGATTATATGAATTTCAAAAAATTTCTAACAATCTCAAGGTGTTTGTCCCTCCAAATGCTAATGCTACACTAATGTTAATATAAATTAATATAAATATAAATAGCATTTCTGAAAATACTTCTTTAAAATTTTTCAGCAACTTTGTGATGTATAATATGTTTGTTTTGGTTTGGGTTTTTGTTTTAGGAAGCCAGAGAGACAAAAGCATTCGATTGCTTTGACCTCTGGATGACATAATCCATTTGTGAACGATCCATTTGGGCACATGCAAAAAGCACCGTGCGTAAGCCTGCCCTCTGAAAGCTGTCACTGTTACTTTGAACACATTTATCAGCAGCTGACACCTTCTTGCAAACAGAATAAATAAAGTCGGTTTTAAGTAGGATTTACCACATCACGCTGTATTCTTATGGCGTGTTGTGAATTTTCAAATAACAAAGTGCCACTCAGACTGAATTATATTAATGCTTGTAAACGCCACTGGCAAGAGAAGTGGGTTCAATTTGCAGCACATGGGTCATCCCAATGTGAGTGTAGGACTGACTCTGATTTGCACTAGAGAGAGAGAGAGAGAAACACTGAGAGATATGGATGATGAGGTATGCAGTCAGCAAGTTAGTATCAAGCTAAATCTCTCTGTCAGAAAACTGCAATTACAAAATTAAAACAAAGAAAATTGAAGTCATCATTATTAAAACCAAAAGTTAAAGGCCTTATGTCAAACCTGCCATGTCATGTTCAGTGCCACTTTTTCCTGACTCTGTGCCCTCTGACCACCCCCAGTCCGAAAAAGCCACCCCCCCACCCCCCTCCAACTCAATGACAGTATCACCTTTCTGCAAACCGGAGCGAAGAATCAATAAGGGAGGTGCTGTGACGCAAGTGTTTCAATCTCACTGACAATTTTCATTCCGTGGGTCATACTTATGTCACACTGCTGCTGGACTCTGCTATCAACCTCACGGCTGCTGGCTTCCACCTAAAGCTCTATACTGTGATTACCAGAGGCAGCGTGAGAGAGACGGTGTTTATTCTCAGGTGTCAGGGCCTCGGACTGACTGAGAAGATTGTTTTCACAGCCCTGTCTGCTGAGAACCTCTGTGAGGAAATAGAGTCTGATCAAAATAGATGAGCTGGAGTATTTTCTCTCACTCTTTCCGTCTCCTTCGGGTCAATACTACTAGAATTTTAACTCCCACTAAGATTCAATTAATTACCAAAAACAGGACGGTCCTCTTATCTTTGTCACTGGCAGTCTTGCACAAATGGAAAAGTCCTGAGTCACAGGCCATCTGGTTTTGTGATAGTGAGGCCAAAAAATATTTCATCCTTCTATCTCTTTCCTCTCTTTTCCCTCCTCCAACCAGACAAAACAAAAACATGTTTTTAATATCAATATGTGTTTGTTAGAAATGCATATCAACACTTCAGGGGATGTAACCCTCTAAATGCAATGAAACAAAATGCACTTTTTTGAAAATTATATGTAGAGCAAAACTAATGAGGAATTAATAAATTATTAAGTAAATTATTTAACCAGTGATTTAAATTACAGTAAATATACCCTTTTTGCATTTCTCATGTTAGATATTATCAAATTAGGTTTACTAAAATTGTTTTAACTGTAAATAACACTTGAATTCTGACTTTTTAAGATGAAATTACAAGTCACTTATGATGTCTTTCATTTTAAATTAAAACATTATGCTAGTAGGTCTATAAATATGTTAAATATATAATTAAGATCATAACAACAATTTGATGCCAATATTATTATATTTTTAAAGCAAGCTAGCAATTACTGCTAAACTGACTGGGAAATTATGGATATTTGCTAAAGATGAAATTTAAGGGAAACATTTCTACTCAATAATCAATAACGTTTTATTAACGGCCTACATTATATACTGAGACAATTAAAGTGCATTACATATATGTTTTACTTGTAGAGAAAATAAAATAAAATATAGGAATATTATAGACACAAAAGTTTTTAAAGACTCCTAATGACATGCCAAAAACAGTACTCAGCACTACTCATGTACCTGGAAATAAAGATATCCCAACAACACATTCAAGAGAAATCATGCAAATAATTACCACGTCATCACGCAGCCTGAGCCATCTGGTTCACAGTCAATGCAGCTCCTAAATCTCTCCAGGATATCAGGTATACCTTGCTAGTTCACATTAGATCATAGCTTAGTTGCCTATTAGGGCTGGGCTTCCTGCATGGGTGAGATAATCAGAGCTGCTACCTTGGTCTGACATAGCCCCGGGCCTGTTCCTACTTTCCTTCACCACCTGCCTCCCTCGTTTTTTGTCTCTCCCACCCCACACACACACAAAAAACCAGGACATAGCACTGTGACGACTGAATGAGGGAGCACGGCTTGTCCTGAATACAGAAATACAAATACACCGTGTACTACATAAAAAATCCGCTTGTATTTACATTGTCATCAGAATATTTCGTGTTTTCTGTATAAATGCATGCAACAATTTGAGCTGATATCCCATCTGCTTTCTTTGTTTTTTTTAGTACAAGCAAGTGGAGCAATACATGTCCTTCCACAAGCTTCCAGCAGACATGCGACAGAAAATCCATGACTACTATGAACATCGCTACCAAGGCAAAATCTTTGATGAGGACAACATCCTGAGTGAACTCAACGACCCCCTCAAAGAGGTGAGACGGCTTCTCTCTTTGGGCTCTGAACTGAATTCAAGCTTTGGTTTCTTTCAGAAGCTCCTCAAACTTAAGAACATTTATAAATCTTTGGCTATTTTCTGTTTGAAGGTTTATTTTTGGATCAGGTGAAAAAAACAGATGTCTCAAATCTTAAAAAAAAAGACAGAGAAATAGTTCTTGACAAGTAAGCTGTCACACAGTGGTTTTAGGTTTGGAACATGAATGAGTTTATTCCCTGAAGAGCAGGAGTGAATCTTCATTTGGCGTCTCAAAGTGCGCAGTACCTGAAAAAGAAATACACACACCTGTCATCTCCTGTAACGGGGTCAGGCAGGAAAACAGCAAAACGGATTCTCCTCAGGATTCTGGGTGAACCCAGACCGAGCAGCCGTCAAGATTCTGCACAAAAATGTTATCTTCATCTCACTTTCACCTGTGATTAATAACCTGAGCTCTTTTATTTACTATATTTACAATTCTTGCATGGTAAAAAAATGGCTGTAGATTATTCACAGAGGTAATGAGAAGGACTAATGAAGTTTAATGTGGAGTCAGTGACCAGTTTTTAAGCTCTTGGCTGACCTCCTCGTGTCAGCAGATTACATGGGTAATTATGCATAGGTGGATGGGAGGAAAGGAATAAAAAAGCAAAGCAAGCGTAGGAATCGTGACCATCTCTCATGTAGCCCCATTAAGTCACCTTGCAGAGCCGAAACACTGAGGCGAGGGGGAGTCGCTGCACAGTCTCAGACACTCACAGGGAGGTGCGGGGATTTAAAGGTATGACTTACTCCACAGAAAATCCTGCAGGCTTAGTGCACCGTGCAGAGCAAGCAAAGTTAAAATCTGCATAGAGACAGCTATGCCCATGGGACTGACAGGGAAAAACAAACGGAGTCGCGCCAGAGCAAAACAGGACGCATGAACTCGCTTACGTTGCCATTTCAGTGAATAACTGCTCTTTAAGCTTGTGGACAGTAAAACTGGAGAAACCAGCAAGAGTAAGCTAGATTGTGAAAGTATCTAATTAAAAAAAATCCCATCCTTTTCCTTCAGGATTCCTTACAAAAGCCACATTAAGAATATATGAACACCTCCTGTTCAGCCAGAAAGAAATGAGCACAGTGCATCTTTGTCATTGCTAATTGTGTTGAAATACAGGTAATGTCATCATAAAAATATGTACACAACAAACATGGTGACTGTTAAGAGAACTCCTGTAGGGATGATGTATTTTAGTTAACAAAGACAGGGGGTTCATGTTGGACATTATGACATTTAAGGCCCTGATAGGTTCTATAGTTTCATTTAGCCACCTGTTAGCACTTGCTCTTTTGATACACATTAGCTTAAAAAATCAGTAGGGTCAGTACTAGCATCTTTTGTAAGCCTCTGTTAAACTGATACCTTATTTTAGGCATCTAACCAAAAACCCTATCCAAATATTTCACCCTTGAGACCAGAGTTCAGCAATCCTGACTTGTTTCTTAGTTTTAGACTTCATTCTTGCACTGCTCTCTTGTCAAACTAGCATGTTAGCATGGGATATTTGACATAAATTCTGATGCAAATAGCTCTCTATATCTTTATCTGTGTATCTGCATAGATTTACTGAATACTAAGGATAATTTTAGCAAGAATAATATGCTTCTAGGTGCCGTAGTAAAGCAGATTTTTCAATAGAAATCTGCTGTTCATCCAGCAGTTGTCATTGCCAGATTTCGGCCAGGTTCCTCTGTCTGTAGACCATCCTTTTAAAAAGTGAGGTGAATGAAGCCAACCTTCATACAGGTAACAGTGCTACCTTTCTAAATAAGCTTGGATTTGCTAACCCCTTTTTGAAACAAAGGAGCTGTGCATGTCACAAACAGAAATGAATTATAGCTTTTTCCATTAGATACATCAATTTGATGAAGGTGAAAACTGATGGCACCTTTTCCGTTGTGTGAGACTTTCCCTATTTTAAATAACTTTTGAGAAACAAAGAATGGGAGCAGTGAGGTTTGTTTTTAAGTCTCTGAATCCCTGGTCTTTATCCTTGCCATTAGGCAGCCAGAAATCAAATAATGCAGCTTCTAGCCAAATCTTTTACAGGTAGACTGACTGGGACTTGGGTAGCTGATTCTGGCTGATTGCCGCTGAGTGTTGGCACGTTGTGTTCCAGTGCAATTTTTGGTGGGGGTGCTTGCTTGCAGGTCAATTTGGAGTCAGAATCAGCTCCACTTAGCAGCACTCAGACTCACTTTGGGCCGGAGCAAGGCCAAGAAATCAGTCCAAGTGTACTTCAACTGATTCTGGCACGTCATTTATCATCACAAGTCTTGCATGAGTCCCTTTACCAGGTGTGCCAGCTTCAGGCTGCTGTTGGCTCAAGCAATAATGATTACCTGGGATTTACATGACAACTCCGCTTCAGTGGATAAAAACAGCTTTTAAGGCTGGTTGTGAGGTTCAAAAGGTCAAAGGTAATGATGTCAACAAAAAGTCCTTAGGTAATCAGCCTCTAGTGCAGCTTAGGTAGAATTGATTAAAATGGATCTACTGAGTTTTGGTGAAGTTTTTTATCTTCAAGGTTTTATTTTATCCATGAATCCTCTCTAAGATGCCTTCACTGGTTTGTATTCACTTTGTAAACAATGAAAATCAACTAATTTAAGCCTGTTTGAGGTAGCTAATCCATCACATTGAACTGTTTGTTGCTGTTCTGCAGCTGTGGGCAGAAACCACTTGAAAAATTCTCTTTGGTGTTGCTTTCAAGGACGCTCTATCACCCAGTAATAGATTTTTAGCTGCTAAAAAGCATTTAATTGATAACTACTGGTATTGGAAAAACTGGTCAACATAACACAACAGTAAACATTAAAAACCCTTGTGAAAGAAAATTGCATCGCATTAAAAGGTCATCAGCTGTGTCTCAGATTTCAGAGTGTCCATTAATGCACAAACAAGGAGAATTCAACCACTGGCTGCAAACTGCGTAGCCACCAAATGACTTTGTCAAAAGTCAAGGACAAAAAATAACGAATAGAGTGACAAAATGTTTGTTGTAATGAATTGCTCATACTGTGCAAGTTTAGACATTTTCAGACCAGTAAATCATGTCAGTGAAAAATGCAAATAAATGTCAAATATCAAATGCAGCTCTTGGGCTCAAATGTAACTAATCCACCATGCTGTTTCTTGCTCCCTCCCCTCAAACTCATCTTTCCTTACCTCTGTTTCGCTGCCTGTTACTCTCTGCCATATGACAAATCTTTAAATAGGCATAGCCAAAGATTGTTTCCCCAAGAGGACTCCTGGCTGGGCATGAAAATTGCTTACTCTCTAATTCATTAGTTCTGGTGCATGATTGAGGTCAGAGCCCCGTGGCATTAGCTGACACCGGCATCTGAGGCTGAGCTAACATCTTTTTGCGTCGCCCTCATCGAGCTAGCAAGAGATTGGTTATCTCTCTGTTAATGTCCTGTTGTCACTGGAGGAGAGTTATCCCTCATGGGGGGTCAACAACACACCGCCGCAGATGCCAAGTGCCTAGGCTTTCCATCTGCACAGCAACAGAGATGTATGGGTAAACAGACAACAAGCTCCTAATCTCCTGCTGGGTCTGAGGGGACAGGATGAGACCGGAGAGATGGCCTGCAGCCGACACCAGAGGGCAAACTCATCAGGATCTGACTCGTGTGCCAAAAAGTTTCTTCTCAGGAGCGAAGGGAAGTGCTTTAGAAGCATTAGGGATAAAGCAGCAATACGCATCCAACTCATTTATGCTTGCAGATAAAACAGGCAGAAATGAAGGATTTGTGGTGGTTTTTCTCTCTAAATGACACTCATTTTTCACTTTGTAGGTGGAAATCACTGAATTATTCATTTCTGTTTGACCAAAACTTTATGTTTTTATCTTCCACCAGGAAATTGTCAACTTCAATTGCCGCAAGCTCGTGGCCACCATGCCTTTATTTGCCAACGCGGACCCCAACTTCGTGACTGGGATGCTGAGCAAGTTGAAGTTTGAGGTTTTTCAGCCCAATGACTACATTATCAGAGAGGGCACCGTCGGGAAGAAGATGTACTTCATTCAACATGGTGTCGCAAGTGTCATCACCAAGTTCAACAAGGAGATGAAGCTGACTGATGGATCCTACTTCGGAGGTACGAACTACAACATAACAATCAGAACCTGAATTTAAATTTAATTTTCTTGTTTAATTTGCCTTTTTATTAATATTTAAATGAATTCCTGTATGATGGTACTGCAGTGCATGAACACCGTACTCCCAGCCACACATGCATTCCTGCAGTATGTTCGTACGGTTACATACTGAGACACGATTCTAGCCCGAGGTCTCGCGTTTGATGCTGTTTGAAGTTAAGTTGCTGTAGATGTAGATTCTCATTAACCAGTGTTGGACGCTAGTCAGTTTCTGCAGTTACATAACCTCTCATCTGGTTGTTGGAGTAGGCCAAGGCGTGGATCAGGCATCCCTAAGGATACACACAGAGGTTCCTCCCCCCCACCCACCCTCCTCACCCTCACACGCACACATACGCATGCTTGAACTCTTCTCCCCCTCCATACGCTCCTGCTGCATACACTTGGCACTGACGAGAGCAGCCAGTCGTTCATTCGGTGGAAAAAAATCAGGAGCTCTTCCCACGTTCTGTTCTCTGCTGTGCTTCCATTCTTTGTCTTTCAACTCTCTTTTTCGCTCGGCATGAGTCCCAAATTCCTCTCCAAAACACTACAGAAATCATTAATTTTTTAAAAGCCAAATGTAATTTCATTGCACTTTGTTTACCCAGACATGACAACGTCTGCCTGCGGATTTTTGTCAATGTGAAAGCAAAGCAAAGTTTCCTATTTTAGTAGGGTTCTTGCATATTTTATCTCATGAGTTCAGCCCCACCATGGAGGGAGGCTGAGAAGTCTAAGAATACCTTCGCTTTGGTCTGTCTGCTACATGCACTTCGTGTCTCACAGGCAATCGGAGGACAGGCTTGCATCAAAAAAAGAAAAAAAAACTGCTTGTCTTTTTTCCTGCTTGTTCAAACAACAGGATTGCTGTCAAGCCACTCAGTGTGCAACGTCGTGTTTAAGATTCTGCATAGAGTGGACATGTCACAGAGTGAGACATGAGGCAGTTGCAGTGCAGCATTCAAACAATTAATCCTCCGGGGCTGCAGCTGAAGAGATATTTGGCTAAAGACTCAGGATGGCACAGAACAAGTACGACTTGTTTAAGAAACTAAGCTGAAATGTCAGGACAAAATCTTTGGCCAATAAGGCTCTGACAAATGGATCCTAATGGGAGTAAATGTGAGTGCATTCATCAAACTATTTCGGATAAAAAGAAAAGAAACTGCAGGGGTTTAATTGGCTATTTTTCCAGTTTAAGGATGAAATGTAGTAATGGTGGTTCTAAGTAGACTGAACAGTGGTTGGCTTCACATGTAAAGGATCATTTTGTGGTATAGAAATACAGTTTTATGGAAGCATTATCTAGTGTTTTCACATTTTTCACTTTTTTCCATCCAGCAGCTAGTTTCTGTTGTGTTTGGATATGTATGCTTTGTTAACATTTTTGCCCATATATCATCATTAATCAACTTTTAATCTTGTTTATCCTGTGAGCCATTTGTTGCTTTTTAACTGGGGGAGGGGCCCTTAACCCTGACCCCCCAACACTATATAAGTAGTCATGTTTCCCTAAAAGACTTTGTTACAGAGGTGGCTTGATCTGGGTGTAATTTTCAGCACAGCAGCCACTGAATGATCATAAAAAATATTATAGGGATACTAGCAGTGTGTCTCTATGATCCTCTCACTTTTCTGTGACTATTCCTTGTTACTTTTCTCTCTGATCATGAAAGTGACACTAATCTATAGAATACACAAGCTATTATACCGTATAGAATTGAGTGTTTATAGTTTAAAGGATATCAAGGATCCAAGATGAAGGCACATTTACAAATTCATCTGCCGGTTCAGCACCACAGAAAGCCCTGAGAGCCAAAGTCAGGCCATAGAGTCTAACTTGAAAAAACCCCATTCAGATAAAGGATCGATGAGTCTGACAGACTAACATATTCAACAAAACAACCCCCCTGCCCCTGCACTCTCACTGCTTTGGGGAGGGTTGGGAGGATTGCATTTTGTTCATCTTTTTTTTGGTGCATCTCATATTGCAAACTGAATACATCCCCTGATGGTCTTTCTAGAGACTCTAATATGAATTGAGATATAGCCACAATAATCAGTATTTTTTTTATTGTAATAACATCATATCAAGGGATAATGGGGCAGTATGAAAGGGATTCCTCACTGTGATGAACTTATCACCCGAATCCTGCAGTTCTGATTGACTTCACAGAGCTTTAAAATGAGTTTCGGTTCATTTTTCAGCTGTCTATGTGCAACTTACCTGTTATGGTTTACCTTTTCCACTCTCATAGCATCATGTTTAGCTGCAGCAGACAGCTGCTTTTTGCATTAAAAAAAAAATAACTAAAAATCCACTGCACAGTACGTGTAAGCAACAAATGACTAGCACTTAGCAACAAGGTTGTAAACATAGTGGAGCAAATAGAAGCTAAGGAGCCAGACATTTCCCTTAAGAGTCGGTCAGTCTAACCCTAACCCTCGGTAGAGACCAAAAACAGAGCTATAATGGATTATAATGGACATATAGAGTAAAGGGGGACTAATTACAAGGATTCCTGCAGGAGATGAGGTGTTGGACTTTCAACTAACAGGACTCTCAACAAACTGCTCCCCTGAAAGCTGACCTCTGGAGAGCAAATTAAAAAAAATCATAAAATTTGGAAGTGCTATTCAGGGATTTTCAGCCTAACTTTTTAGGCTTGATCCAAAACATTTCAAAGCTTATTCTGCACCACAAAAAAGGAATTATTATTATCTATTACTTTGTGTGTTTGCTCTCTTTTGGATCCCAAAAAACAGCCCTGTCCATTGTGACTGAGCAGAATTGAAGGAGTTCATTAATGCAAGAAGACAGCAAAAGATCATGACAGCATCAAAAATCAGTTCAATGAGAAAGGAAATTAAACATACACAGTACATGGATGTTCCCATTGAATGAGCCATTTAATCTTTTAATTAAAAGATATGTCTTATATCCATCCAAATAATGTCCAAAGAGTGCACTGCTCATTTTTGCTGTGTTCTGCTTGTGCTCGGCCACCTGCTGTTGCCTTCTGCCCAGCTGGTATTTTTAACCATTTGTACAGCATTAGTAGATGAGCCCTGAGTTGGGAGCAGCTGGCTGTTCCAGGCACCTTGCTCTTCTCTCCCTTTTCTCTGATGATTCACACTCCCCTTACAACCAGACCAAACCGTGGCCGGAATGAGGAATCGGCAAATGGGACTGAAACAGACAGAAAGGGAGCAAGTAACAAAACTGAGCCCAGCCACAGGAAACTATTAGCATAGTAATGAGCAGGACATCTATGAGGACAGTAGGTCACAAAGCACCTCAAACCATGGTCAATGCCACGCCTGCATGCTAAAAAGGTATCACAGTAATCGCTGCCGGGCCTCCATGAATGGGATTACATATTGGTACCACGCAGCTCTGTAGTGAAGTCATTCTGAGGCTAAAAGAGTTTAATGCTAGGACAATGACAGACAGAGGATGAAAATCCCTTCTGGGCTTCAATGTCTTAGTCATATGGGACTCCCTCTCTCCTTAGTTTCAGACATGGGAGGAGAATGGGGGAAAGGGAGCTGGTTGCCATGAGAGTCTGTGACACATGAAGTGATGGCAAATTATCCTCAATGCTCCCGGGGTCAACAGTGATGCTTCGTGGCAAGGATACAGACATGTGTCAAACCGCATCATGTGAAGTGTTAACAAGGCCTTGACTTACAAACACACCTCTGAACACATGTGTGCGCATGAACGTTTCAGGTGACAGTGCTGATGTTTTCCTGTGAAAGGGGTTTAAAATATCCATGTATTACAAGGGGGGTAGAGGAGGGGAAGGAAGCTGCCTAATTGTGCCTAAATGCTGTAACTAATTAAAAATTTATAAGAATGGCTGCTCACTGAGAAATTTGGGATCCATGAATCACAGCCTGTCATAGCTGTTTGCACTATTTTGCCCGGTGACAGAGCAGTGTGCATCATAATAGCCAACATTAGCACGAGACTTGAAAGATTCAACCATTCAAGTTTGAGCCTCCAGCAGATCCAGACTTAGATGGAGAAAAAAGTAAAAGATATCAAACTACCAGTAGTGTTAAAGTTCACTAATTAACATGTTATATATTGTAATGTTTATTCTGTACAAACAAAAAGTGTAGCTTAAATTTAGTTTTTTTTCAGGGGTTTATGTGCCGGACAACGTCGCCATTATGACATTAAGACTCCAGCAAACATTTTGTCTCTACTCTTTACTTTATGTTTGAATAAACAATAATATGTGGAAATCACTGAGTTCTCAAGCTACTAGAAAGTTGATTTTCTGCCTTTAGACAAAGCAAGCTAGCTTCCCCAGTGTCTAGATTTGATTCTACGCTACGCTAAGCTAAATGTGTTTACTCCAGCTTCATATTAGCATACTAAGTCATGAGAGTGGTATCAGTTTTCTCATTAAACTCTCAGCATTAGAGTGAAGAACATATTTCCCAAAATAAAGAATAACAAAACCCTTTATAACCCTTTATATTTGCTTAATACATCTATCTTTAGTGTGGGAGGTTCATCTTGTCTTTAACATTTATTCCTAGTAATACATATGGAAAGTAGTAGACGCATTTGGCACTATGTCCTAGTGATTACCGGTTGCATCTGCATCAGCCAAATGTTTCCAACACAAACTGAAATGACAAAAGAGTACTTAGAAGCCCCTGGTGCTTTAGGGACATGAACCTTATTTTAAGTCAATGCTCGTATATTGCATTAGTCCACATTTAGTGCTGTGGCAGGCAGTAATTTGGGCGGCATCAGTCTCCTCTGTGTATCTTCCTGTGTTTACAGAGGTACTACTCAAAGGGAGATTTTCCATTATAACAGCACTAACAACATATTCACACCCACAGCTTGAAAGTGTCGCTCTCATAGCTTGCAGTCTGTGCGCTCTATTTTCACGACACCTCATGGCATGGCCGAGAAAGTTCACACCATGACAAGTTAACATTTAACGATTTAATGAAGATGGAGGTGCTGTAGGTTGGACAGAAGTGCAAATGTGGGTGGAGGTTGAGCGATGTTGGCGGTTTAACAAGACTGAGTGGAAAGGGGAAGTTGATATTTAGAAGACGGGTGAAAGATAAAGAGAAGAAAAATACATGTTGAATAGAGGGAGGAGAGGAATGTGCACTTTCTGCCTTGTGCAATTTATTCAGCTGAGAAGGTTGCTCTGAATGTCAAGTACTTCCATCACTTATTTATTTATCCAGTGTTAGCAAAAAAAAAAAAGATGCTCAGATTAGGGAATTTACATTTTTTACAGGGAGCTAATAGTCCATATAAAATTAACTTCCAAAGCACGTGTTGTATGAAACCATCTTGTTTAATCATGTTGTCACGAAAACTTGATTTTTCGTCTGTTGTCACTGACATCAAGAAGTGAAACATCTCTTTTGGTCATCAAAATTTTTTCGGCTGAATCACAAGCGTGACCTTTTTTTCTCTCCACATGAGTTGTGTTTGCCGTCATCAAGTTTCTGTTCAAAATCTTTTGGTACTAATGAGTATTAGCAATAATAAGCACCCTACTGAGAGAAAATGTTCTGACATTTCTCACATCCTCGTAATTAAGTGGGCTGAATTAGTCTTTGCATGGAGAGTTCAGAGTGGGGTCCACAAACTTTGGTAATTTTCTTTTTTTCCTTTCAAGTCTCTTTCATATCACAAAATCCAACTGACTAATTTCAATATGTCAGTGTGAGAGCTGCATTTTCATCCTAAGTAAACATTTGTACTCAGAGATGTGGCTGTATATTCATTATATGCTGCAGGAACAAACCGAACACAGCAACGCATGCAGTCCTGTGTTTGGTACATTTATAATGACAGTCACCATTTGCATATAACCAGGTACCTTTAATTAGTCAAATCTGACAGCTGTGATCCACAGATAAAGATTTTACATTAAAAATAATACAATGGGATCATAATATACAACACTTTATTACAAATTAAAAACAGTGGTTCCCAAACTTTTAGTGTGTTTCAGATGTCTTTGAGTTCCTTGCAGCTGTGAGACATTTCCATAGAGACAGTCCTCCTTTGGTGTAATTTATTGCTTTGTGATAGAATATTTCACAGAAAGACAAAGAGGAGACGATTTTCTTTTCAAATTAATTGAAAATTTTGTAGTAGAACTATTTTTCCTTCTCTCCTGCCCCATTAATCATCTCACAACCATTTACGTTTATTTTGGGACCTTTTGCAGGGGACCGACCTCCAGGTGTGGAAACACGGTGTTAAACTACCAAACTGTATGTAAAGAAGTGAAAATTAGCTCCACCTCAGCCAGCTTCACATTGATATACATACATACACATAGATTCAGGGGACAGATTTCTGCAAAATACATAGTTTTTATTCTTTAAGTACATTTTTCTGTTGATGACACTTTAAGATTTAAGATTTTTAATAGCAAAAGTTAATGGTATTTTTACATTGTGTTGCTGTACTGACCTAAAATCCAAAATGCTGGATTCAGAGAGATCCACTCTCAGAAATGGAATATAATATGTATAAGTATGTGCATATATTAAAAACTGCAATACTTTTTGTATTTTTATAGATTTTAAATCATACACTGTAAGTTACGTATGTGCATATTACAGGCATGTTTCTTGTAGGACACGGTCTTTTTAGTGCAATAATCTGTTGTTTCTTGTGCTATGCATGTAGCATTAGAAGAAGACACTGCTAAACACACACACACACACACAAACTAAAAGGAGGATGTGTGCCATGTTATTATCCGATGTGAGGGGAGCTGCAGGGTCGGGTGCTTTGATGTGCGGTTCTACTGTTTCAAACACATGAGAGAGCATTGTGTCCTCTTTGTGCGAGAAAACCACAGTGACTGAGCAGCATGCAGGAATGCTATGTAACCATATTCCTGTTTAGTTTTACATTACATCTGAGAGCTGATGCATTGGTGCAGTGATGCCTGCAGAGACGCTGACTACTGTGTCGTATTATGGGACCATTAGCTTCCTGCTGGATGATGAATTATCTTAGTACAATGCAAGTGACAGCGCCGCCGATGGGTTTCTTATTTTATTTACACTCGCATTAGCTTCTGCTCCTCTACCTTTTGTACCCGAGCTTCATCTATATGGTAATCTGTACTGTAATTACTGGGATGATCTCCTTTATGTCGATCCGCACTCTCCACTTCTGGTGCCATTTCTTCATGTGTCAAACTCTCTGTTTTTCTGTGATTTCTCCCCCTGTGTTCCTGTCATACAGAGATCTGTCTGCTCACCAAAGGCAGACGAACTGCGAGCGTGCGTGCAGACACCTACTGCCGACTCTTCTCCCTCTCTGTTGACCATTTCAATGAGGTGCTGGAAGAGTACCCCATGATGCGACGTGCTTTTGAAACTGTCGCCATTGACCGATTGGACCGCATCGGTAAGACCTGCCTTCATCTAATTCCTCTCCTCTCTGATTGGTCGAATCTCTTGCCTGTCATCGTGCCTTGTCGTCTTGTCTTTATCAGTATTTGTTTGCCTTCTTTCACCATAAAAGCATTGTGTCTGCCATCTTGTGCTGCATGACCTGTATGCTATCCTTCCTTTATTTTTTTTATTTTTTTTTTTTTACTTACTTCCTGTGTCTTTGTCTTAAATAACATTTAAAAAAAAATATTTGTAACCAGCATTAATCCTTCTAAAGAACCAAAGTAGCGTTTTGTGGTTGGATTAACTGGAAGGCAGTGCATGTCGCTGTCCGGGAGGGAGTCAGTTCGCCCCCTCGTTGGTTTGGTGTTGACCCCCCCACTGGATGCCAGCGAGTGGATGGAAGCTAACCTCACATGCATGTGTGTCTGGCCTTCTTACCACTCATCTGCACTCCTGGGTATGAGCAGCACCCCACCCAATATCTCCAAAAACAAACCAGACCCTGCGAAAAAAAACAAAACAAAACAAAGAGCAGGGCCCGGTGACGTCAGGGAGTCTAATGCCCCACATCCATCAGGTCCAGCCCGCTTTGCCAACAGGCAGGACCCTTTACCCTCATCAACTGTTTTCACTGTCTGATAGAGAAACATTCATAGAAGAACTCGGCCTTGACAGATTATGACTGAAATGAAATAAGTGATAATAATGAAGACACACATAGGTTTGTTTGCAAAAGGGGCACATGTATGTATATAAAGCAAACAGGGCAACAATTGGTTGACTCTTATGTTGCACAATCTCCCACTCCTCATTTCACAGTCTGCTCTAATACTCTGATTGGAACTGGCCCAGTTAGACATGTAAACAATAATATAATGAATCAGAAGTGTTGTCGAAAGGATCATTTTAGCCGACAGAAGTAGAACGTTTGTCTTTGTCTTTGCTTATGTTTTGCTTCATTAGTCATATATATCTTTTTTGAAATGATAATGTTCTCCCTTTGTTATCTTTTATGTATTAAAAATAGAAGAATTAAGCATATTTTGTTTATACAGACACATTTAGGGATATTTTGTTGCTTCTATATTACATATGGACATCTCAGCGTGTATAGTGAGTATAATTATACTCACTATATGCTTGTATATCACATTAGCTGATGTCTCAACTTCTGTACATATTTTAAGATCTGGGGCCAGATGTATACAACCTGTGTACCCACAAAATGTAAACATTTGCTACCTAAAAATTGACATTTGCATGTGCAGTGGGAATTTCAACCATACTTTAAATCATGTGAACACACATTTTTCAAGAGGTATCTGTGGATGAAATGATGTGGTGGACTTGAAATATAAGGTGAGAGGCGTAACTTTAGAGTGGATCATCGTTTTTCACGATGTACTTAGTGAGTCCTGTTTCATTAAGAGTAATAAATAGATAATTGATCATCTTTCCAACGTTAAAAAGTACTAATTTAGAATCAGTGTGACGATGGTTTGCAGGTGGCACATATCATAAATTTGTGGTACTGGAGCCACAAGTAGCCCTCAATAACAGCTGAGCTTAATGACAGCTATTTAGGTCCTTCTCACTGACAAGTCTGATAAGTGAGCCAAAGTATGAGTATGCAATGACGATGTTTAAGGTCGTTTTCTGCATTCATTCATGAATATCTGTGGGGGTGGAAATAAAGCCTGTGCACCTGTACCAATTTACAATGTGATTTAGATTTATTAACACAGTCAAGCAAACTTACAGCTCTATAAATCTGACAAAAAGAAGGCTTTTGCACATTTTTGTCCATGAGTGTACACACAAGTCATGAATCCACACAGTTTTATGCATCTGGTTCTTGGTCTTAGTTAAACCCTGTTTTTAGAGAATAAGATGACAATTACAAAAAACTTGAAAAAACGCAGGTACAGTTAAAATACACTTCAATGTATGAACGTAGAATCTAATGTTAGCATCATGTATCCAACTCATTTGGGTTTTTCTACCTGTAACAACATGCAAAACTCTTTCGTTTTTTGATGAACGTCTGCACAGATCTTGCAATCTGAGCAGCAATGTAAACAATACCATCTAGTTTATATACAGTGATCCTGGACTAGAGGCATATGCAAACTAAAAACATTTAAAACCTTTTTAATCTTCAGGCGGATGCTCTCCAAATTATATATATTAGCTCTTATAGTGACAGGTTACTTGTAGTGAGTAATGCTAAACTTATGTTTGTCCCGCTATTTTCTGAAATGGTCCCCCTTCTATCATTACATAGGAATATAAAGTATAAAATATAAAATATGATATTTTACAGTTTATTACTATTATCGTATTATCTTATTATCCTATTAGCTTATTACTATTGCAGGGAGAAACTGAATTTGTTAAATAAATCAATTTTTCAATAATTCATGGTTTATGTCATTAGTTTTTATGGCTGCTGAGTGAACAACCCAAGCAGCTTTTAATCATAAATTATCCAAACCATTTCAGTGCATTGCTGCGGGCTCTACCAATAAAACCACCTTCAGGTTAGCAAACTTTTATGCCATAACACTAAAGAGCTTAATGTTTGCTGATTTGTTTCTCTTCTTTTATTAACCAGGCAGATCAATCACCTGAATACAAACTTAAACTGTATTTGCATAATGAAAGTGTGCCAGTGTTGTGGTTCAATTTGAAGTCTGTAACTACTTTCTGTCGTTGTTATTGCTGTTTTTCTTTTTCATGGCTTGTTTTTGTGTATTATTTTGCCTTTAGCAGGCACAATCATATTGAATTGATTACTGAAATTCTATAATATCATGCAAGTCAGCGACAAGCAGTGAACAACAGATTTGAAAAGAAAACACTCAGAGTCAATCAGAACCCAACAGCTGATGTGTGTCACTGTTGAGACAACCTTTTCTCTTAAGAATTACGCTCACATATAAGGCACAACAATGCCTGAATTATATCAAAACAAATTCCAAAACATATCTGCAAGGTTGATAGAAACCATGTCTGCAGAAATTAACATTAAACAAATCTGTCAGATGTTTAATATAAATGCTTATTTTATATCTGTTTATTCAAACTGAAATATGGCTAAAGGAAGAGTTCAACCAAATTTGAAAACTCTGTCATTATCCTCAACGCTGATGGAGAGTCAAGTGAAGTTTCTTACTCTGCAAAACATTTCAGGAGCTTCTTAGTCAAACAACATTGCAGCATTCTTCTAAACAACCAAATAAGCTTCAGACTTGTTTTAGAACATAATAAAATAACCCTAGAAATACATAAAATGGCTCCATACAGCTTGTTTGGCGTAATCCAAGTCTCTGAAAGCCCCAAGAATCCAAATTGCTTTGAAACAAGTTATTTGCAATTAGTGTAAGTCAAAATCTTCACTGTAGCTGCTGGGCTAAAACAGTTTGTGCAAACATCATCTGATGTGGGTGCTTGTGCCTGAATGCTTCTCTCTGCTGTAGATCCAGGAGAAGAAAATACTCTCACTCTCACTGATATATTGACGCCATTGAAAGAAGCCACAACAGTTATACATCACTAACAGATGAAAGACTGAAATTGTAAGGTTGTGTGAATGCGAGCTTCAGTGTAGCAGGTAAACACTGAGGTATGCAGTGATCGCAAGTTCTTGTTGATCTCATCCAGTGGTGCGTGCAATGCATGCACAACACTCTTAACTTAGTGACTACATGAACACTTCAGCTTGAAAAAGGATTTAAATACCATCTTTTCCAATCAATTTGAGAACTCAGGGCTTATGGAGACTTGAAAAAGTATCCAGTCATGTTTTTTTTCTGTATTTATTTATGTTTAAAAACAAGGTCTCAGCTTCTGTAGTTATTCAGGAGAGTAACTCCTGCAAAACACCTGAGTTTTGCTGTGGAGCTCCAGAAACTGTTCTGTAGACCAAGAAACTTCACCTGACTTTCTATCAGTATGGAGTTCAGTATATTATGACTGAATATTGCCAGTAAATATGGGTTGAGTAAGGAAAATTAAAGTACTCATTAGAGTTGAGAGAAATCTTTAGGTCTTGTTAAGGTTTTTACAAATGACAGAACTGAGTTTTAGTTTAATATAAGACACAAATGTCTATTTTTATTTTTGCGCTTCCATCAAGCCACACTTTTCTCTGTTCATTACAAATATCGCAGTCACGTGACATTGTTAACTGGAACTGAACACTAATAACAAGCTGCGACATAGTTGCATGCGAGTGTAATTCACAGGAGACAAGGTTGTTGTTTTTTTGGACATAAATTATAATATATAAACATCATTTTTATGTGCCCTGAAGTGAAGTGTTTGGATTGTTCCCTTTTCAACATACTGTATGCCTTTTGGCCTCAACAGTCCAAATCTACATTTGCCCTTTTTATGAGAGCTGCCAGCTTCCCACTAGAGCTGAATGTCAGAAAACGAAAGCTGCCCACTCTGACTGACACTCCTCAGGGTGATATAGATTCGATCCATCCTTTCGGACTAACCATGAAGGGGGTTTTGTCTCATACGAGGGAAGATACTTTGTCATGATCCGTGCTGGTTGTATCGTTTCTATATATGAACTGCATTTGGTTACATGCTTGTCTTGCTCTAAAAAAAAAAAAGGAAAGAAAAAAGTAACCATGCTTTGAAACCAATAACGTGTTGCACATTTGACATTATCTTTTATCTATCTAAAAATTATTTGACCAGGAGTCCGTCTTGAGACGAGCACATCTCGTTTTCAAGAGTGTCCTGGCCGACGAATAGGCATCAGGTAAACACTTTATTCCAATTCCACCATTCGAACAGGGACAAATTGACCTATGGAGGCTTGCTAAGTGGATCCGGTCACAAATTCATCCTCCAAGAGTTTGACCTCTTGCTGAAGGTTACATTAACTGTTTAAATCCTGCATCAGTGACACATAACTCAAGTCACCCACACCAGTCCTGCAGATGTTTTGATGGACACATTCAAAATGTCAAAAAAAAAAAAAAAAATCTGAGACAATCAAAGAAACAAAAGAGATTTCATTCAGTGTCACCTGCCATGTTTATTTTTTGTACCAGACTTCCACAGAATAATCAGCTGGATTATGGACACACATGCTCAGCTCTATTGGTGTGACATTTTTATTTAAATCTTTGAATCCTTTGTTCAAAGTGCATTCACTAATTAAATCATGTCTGCAGATTAGTAAAAACTTTACTAATGCAATGCCACGCACACTTTCTGTTACATGCAGAAATCCCATTTCATTACTTTCTCATTTGCTCACCAATCGAAAAAAAAAAGGAGTTTGTTTCTGATTGTCTAACTTGGAATATGAGTCCTGTCTTTTATGTAAATAACTTAGGAAATATAACTGAAATATACTGACTTCCCTGAAGTAAATTTGATCTTAAGACACAGAGCTGCAGTAGTATTATGTTTTCCACACTGGGAGGAAAAACATTGTATTCCTATAAGGATTTTTTTTTTCTCACATGTTAACATCAGCTAAGATAAATTCTTTATTATATATTTATAAAATATTCCTCTAGAAAAGAAGTGTGGAAACATTTAACTTAAAAAAAAACAATTTATGACAGATTGTTTATCATATTGTGATGTGTAATTTCTCTGTTAAGCCTTGAATGCATCTGAAAATTTGTTTTGAATTTTTTTTGAAAATCCAGCTTTCATTATTTCTATGTTCGTTAACATTATGATGTTTGTGTTATGCTTGTTTTTTATCTGTTCGTTTGATGTGTAATTTGGCTTTCAGGCTGTTTTAAAAAGAATTTGTTTTTTTGAAACCACATATGGGTCAATGTCTGTATACTGTTAATGATTAAGGGTGAAATTTGTAAATTGGAAATGCTGACAAACTATCATACTTCTACTTGTTCAGTTGCTGATTTGACCCATATTTGATCTTTTTTTTTAAATTTAAAAGTTTATTATGTTTAAAATTGAAGCACTTCTTTTTCCATGACTTGTGTTTACATTTTATTTATGTTTTGTTTGTTTGTTTTCATTTTATTTGAAGAAATTCTAGCTAGCTACAATCATCTGATGGTGTTTTATTGTCAGATAGTTTACAGATCAGGTTAAAAAAAAGCAGGTAATTACAGCAGAATATCTTGAATATAATATGTAATATACAGTATAA
>JAPZDV010000011.1:15820395-15865566 GCA_029814665.1 Acanthurus lineatus | reverse complement strand
ATATGTAATATACAGTATAATATTCTGTACAGTATCAGTTCAAGTTCAAAGCATCTGTTTTCCTCTCTCTCTAATATGAGTGCTGTTTGAAGTATGCTCATATTTCACAGGTGTACTTATACATTGTAATGTAAGTAGCACTTACCACATAGTCAAGTTCTCTCCTGCTCCTGTGCAGCTTTACTTTGGGCTGCTGAACATTAAATGCATTAAAGTCAACTTCAAGTGATAGATGGATTTTAAACACCACATAGATATGTACCACTTATCTGCCAATGAACAACAGGCTTTCGCAGCCATAATCCAAGAATTCTGTAGATGTAAATCTAAAAAGTGTCTGTCTATCTTTTGCACACCTAACACAGAGGATTAAATGTCAGAAACAGAGATTAGAGGGGGAGAGAGGTAAGAAGGAGGACAGAAGGATGTAGAAGGGCAGCAGGAACAGCTACAGATAAGAAAGACGGCGCACTGTAATGCATCATCGTTTTCCTTTTAAAATTGATGAAATCTCACACTCTGACTGATGACTGTAGTATTTCTGTGTCTAACCAACAGCAAACATCCAGATCCTCACAGGTTCAGTTTGGAGAAATAACAAATATATGTTGTCCTTCCAATCTGCAGAGTTTAACCCCGTCACCTTTAAAAATGCAATGACAGCAGCCTTGTAAGTCAACAGTAGTCACATGTGGTGCTAGTTTTAGCCCTGAACTACCCGACCCTGTAGCGACTGTCACAGTCTAAATGAACAACGTCAAGAGGAGGACTTGATTCTGAGAAATGTCTCAAAACACAACAACATCAATCCATTTTTCAGCTGTTACAGCCATGTTAATTCTTGTCTTATGGCTGAATGCACAGCTTGTTGGCAGCCTTGAAAGGAGAGGAAGCCGTCCAGCAAAAGCTGCTCGACTGTAAACTCAGTGCAGAAATCTTTTGCCCTCAAGGACAGAGCTTAATGATTGATTGACTGTGGCTCAAGCCTTCCAGCACACTAAAAGTCAACTCTGTCTTCTTTTATAAGGCTGCACAGTGTGTCGATACGCAAGGTCAACAGTAATCACAGGAAACACATTTGAACTCAGTCACTCAAAGTAAAAATCTTAGATAAATCTTCATTGTCAAATGTGACAATTTTTTTCTACAAAAGACCATTTTCAGGACGTCTTTCATGCTTTTAGTATCATTTAGCATTTTACCACAGTTAAGCTACTAAAATCAAAAAAGCTGAAAAAGTGGCTGTTGTTCCAAGAAGCTTTTGGTCCAATTTTTATTGTCACAGTCCAGGTCTTGTGACAGATTATAGGCAAAGATTTCCAAACATTTACAGGCCTGTGAGCTTGAAATGTTATTTATGAAAGACTCTGAAAACCAATTTGTCTGTGTAAAAAAGAAAATTGTGATTCATATTATTCTTATTATTCCTTTTATCACTATTCTTATTATTGTTACTATTAAGCTAAAGAGCACATTGTGTATTTTGAATATTTTATTTAGGAAAATCAGTTAACAATTAAAAGAATTCAATGCAGATATTAACGATAAAGACAGAGTAGTTTTCTGTGGTAAACCGAGTAAAGACGTTGATTAACCTATTTTTAACCTATATGCACTTAGGTAGAGTGTTAAGAGTAGATCTTTGTGGCTGTCTTTGCTTGTTTTTTGTGTCACCTTGTTCAAAAATTGAAGAGAAAAAAGTTATTCAAAGTGTCCTTGTGGTGTCTTGTAGCAGAGGTGTCATTGTGATCTAAATAGAACGTGGCCTTAAACTTCTTAGAGCTTAGACTTTTTGTCTTTTCCTTTAAAAAAATAGCAAACTGTCCAGTAATGTGATGTGTGGGTACAACTCATCAGTATTCTTCTGTGTTTCATTGTTCAAATCAGCACTTTCACAGTCTTTGCTATCACATCACACTTTCAGTAATCTTTGTCTCCTCATGTGTCCTTCACTTCTCTCAGACCTTATATTTACCATAGTCATTACCATTCAGTGTCCTTCACACTTTATATTCAATATGACAGACCTTAGCAGATGTTAAAAGATGCAGCTCGTAAGATTTAAAGACTTGAATTTATAAGTTTGGGCTCCACTTTTGGCACAAAAATGTAAATGCACTAAAGTCTTCCCACTAAAACATACAAGCTGCATCTTTATAAATACAGTCCTGAATCAGGCCCTTTTCCTGTGGTTTAGGACAACCAAAGTTTGCCATGACTCTCTGTGCTCACCTTTTCTGACTGCACCCCAACAGGGAAGAAGAACTCCTTGCTTCTGCAGAAGTTTCAGAAGGATCTGAACGCCGGCGTTTTCAACACGCAGGAGAACGAGATATTGAAGCAGATTATCCGTCAGGACAGGGAGATGGTGATGATGGTGGACCGCAAGCAGTCAGTCACCGGGATGAACTCAACACCAATGTCAGGAAACTCCATCATTAACTCACCAGCCCAGCCGCCCTTCCCCACTGCCTTCGGCACTAATCAGCTCCAGCAGTCCTCCGTTCCCATGACCTACAGTGCTTCAGCTATTGCCAATGCTTCTGCTGCTCGCATGCTGCCAGCCGCCGCCGCCGCTGCTGCCGCGGCGCAGGGGGTTTACCCCGCTCCCAGTCTTTCCCATGGCAACCTCAATTCCTCCTTAACCAACCAACAGAGCACACTCCAGCAGCAAGGAGCCATCATGTCACCCTGCTCCTTCACGGCTGCCATGTGTAGTCCACCCGTGCAGACCCCTCTGGCCAGCCGGAGCTTCCAGTACGGCTCACGCACAGGCTCCCAGCTGTCGCTCATCCAGCAGCCCATCGCCCAGCCATCTCTACCCACACAACAGCAGCAGCAGCTCGCCCAGCAGCCTGCTGTGTCGACCGCAGCCGCGGCCTCTGCGACGCAGCCGCAGCAGCAGCCCTCGCCTCAGCAGCAGGTCCCCTCGCCTCAGCGGGGAGACATCCAGAAGAGCACGCAGGCTCTTCAGTCGGGCAGCTTGAGTCGAGATGTTAGACACTTATCGGCCTCCCAACCATCACTGCCACATGACACATCTCTGGGGCCCAGAGCACACCCAGCCTCAGGAGACTCTCTGGCCTCCATCGTGCCACCAACAGCGGCGGCGGCAGCGATCCAGGGGATGAATCTGCAGAGTGGCATCCGTACCACAGTGCCCCAGAGGGTCAATTTATTCCGCCAGATGTCGTCAGGAGCCCTGCCCCCGGTTCGCTCGGCTGCCGCGGCAGCAGCTGCTGCAGCGGTGGCGGCGGCATCGTCATCCTCGACCCAGCACAGGGAATCCCCAGGATCGAGGAGAGATTCTGTCCTGAGCAGTACAGAGACTGAGCAAGACAAAATGCGTTTTGCATCAAATTTATGATCCCATTTTTTCCCCTCTTTTTATTTTTTAAACTTAAATATGTTTCAATTCATTTTTAAAAATGAAGATACAACAAAAGAGATGAAAGTGAGGAACTTCAGCATTTTTGTTCCCTCCAGTTTTCTTCTAAAATAACCTCATAGAAATCCTGTACATACAAGCCCTTGTATTATATTTTAGACACATTGTCACCCTAAACTTAAGAATGTATATTATACAGCTACATCTCTCTTTTCTTTTACGTCACATGTATATATATCTATATATCTATATATGTTCATATATGTATATCTATATATTGATATATATACATATGTGTAAATACAGTATACTGCTGTGTGTATGTGTGTTTGAGTGTGTGTATGAGTGTGTGCATGTGACCGCGTGTGTTAAATCCAACTAGAATATTTGGCAATGGCAATTTAAAAGCTGTAGTATAAACATGAGTCTTCCTTTCTGAGAAATATAAAGAATTATATACAATGTATGACATTTTTTATTTTATTTTATTTTATTTTCACTGTCTATTGTTTTTTTTTTAACTGGAATGCATTGTGGACTCTGATGACTATTTCTTTTTCTTTCTTTCTTTCATTCTTTCTTCCCTCTTTCTTTCTTTCTTTCTTTTTTTTACCATTGAGAAAGAGACAAATTATCTTCTCCTGTTTAAGCAGCTTTAGGCACCACTGTGGAATTATAAATGCAAGCAACTCTGACAAATAATCTCAAAAAGCACACACTCATGAAACGAATCTCACACTGAATTTTCCTGAACCCTCATTTCAGAATACTGTAACCGTCATGTTGCTCTCAGCAACAGAAACACAGTCGCCACAGCGGCTCACACTCAAACCATGACAGTGTTATGGGTCAAAAGGGAATCGATTAATAGAAAATGCTGCTTTCTCTGTCTGTTTTTTGAGGAGAATGGAGAGTGTGGAGAAAGATATGGATGGATGCTATTGTTTTTTTTCTTTCTATTTTTTTCTAATTTCAGATGGCTGAGATGTTATGTAATGTTGCTTAAAAATTCTGTGTATATTTATAATATTTATAAACTAAAGATTATCACCATTATGCAATAGACTGTGACATAAAGATTACCTATATGTGTGCTGTAAATAGTTTTGTAGATCTAGTATTTACAGATACTGTGTGGTGCATTCTCTATCATAACAAATGTCTTACTTCTATCAGGAACCTGGATATCATCTATATGCGACAAAGGTTAAGTGACAAAATACATATGTTTCATAAGAGATAAACAAACCTTAATGCAATAGCTAGCATTACTTGATGCTGAGAAATGCCTGATTGGAGGACATTTAAGAATTCCTATCTCTCTCTCTCTCTCTGTGTATACTATTTCTAGTTCTAGTATAGTTTTCGATTTCACATCAAGTGAACATATACGATATTTACCTACAATACTCAACTTTGATTTGAAAGTCATCCTGCTGAGAGTAAATGTGTCTTTTCCATCGCCTCGTTTACCAAAACTGCTGAGGGTCATTTTTAAAAATGATTCTTTGGTTCATTTTAACGGTAAAACTGATCGTTTTTTTTTTTTTTTTTTTGCTCATTTGCTCATCTGCCTCCGGAGTATATTGGTACTGTATAGTGTCATATCAAAATTACTGTTGCTGAAGAGCCTGGCACGACATTTTTTAACACATTAGCTATAGGTTAAAGGCGTCAGGTATTTATTTAAATGTGCAGGGGGGTTATTATCACTGAGAGATGCTTTTTATGCTGCTGCAAGTTGGAAAAAAGAATTGCTGGTTTGCATTAAGGTTTCTGTCTCGTGTAAATCCATCATGTGGGCTTAGGTACTCTAAACTGACCTGGAGCCAGAATATTGTGACTCTGTGAAAAAGAATTAGAGCAGTTTTAACTATTTTAATCTTACAATAATCAGAATATTTGATAGCTGAAATTAACTAATATCGCTCAAAGACCTTTTTCCTGCATGTACAGTGGATACGTGTGTGTGCATAAGGCCTCGAGTTAAATGTGACAAAGTGTTCACCTGTCAGTGATGCAAAATTTCTATCAAGAGTCACAGTTTTCATGGCAGCTGAATATCTCATCAGTTCAAAGTGACTAAGCCCGGTTTTTGAGATGCCGTTTTTAAAAAGATTACAAGTCTCTGCTACAGATTGTGTCGATAGTGTACCAATACAAGTCAACCCACCAATGTCATGGAAAGCATGCACTGTCACAAATACTTAAAAGAAAAAAAAATAGATACTATCTCAAGAAATGTTGACGTTAAATGTAAATGTTAGATTATGTTTTGTTCATTGTCTGTCTGCCTAGACGTTATCTGTGTGTGAACAGAAGCATTGACTTTTTTCACATGGACATTCTTAAGTATTTGTGCCTAAACTATAGCCATGTTCCATCCTTTGTTATTTATGAGTGTGAGCTGGGTGCGTATGGGGAGGGTGGGGGCGGTTGGGGGTGGGGGGGGGGACACTTCTGCACACAATTGCGCAGCATTCATCCTTACTATACTCGATGTGTTCTATGTCTCAGTGTTTTTAGACAGGATGGGAGTTACACGACGAGGATGGCCAAATGTCTCCGTTTATCCAATTGGTATCTTTACTTACAAATGTGAACTTCTACTAGAGGCAGGATTTATTTTTTTTTTCTAACATTGTCAGTCAAGCTATAGAGAATATTAAAATGAGGTTGTGTACAGTTTAAAAAAAAAAAGAAGAAAAAGTGCAATCTTTAGACTTGCAGTAATAGTAATATATTACTAGCAGTAATATCACGCTCGATGAGACATTGTACAAAAAAAAAAAAAATTGGGGGGCACCTTTCTACCTTTATTTGTAGCTAGCCACTGATGTTTGGGTTGAATACTGGTGTGTGGAAGCAAACTGGCCAAAGCAAAACATTCAGAGTCATTGTCTTTGTTTTTAAATTGCACTTTCTGATTTACTAATAAGAAAAAGGTACAGACTCTTTCAGCTAGGTTAGGGTTATGGGTTATAGGTATGTTGAATGAGCTAGAAAAAGGGAGCAATATCCCCGAGAATTTGTGCTGCCCTGATCCTGTATGAGGTTTTAAATGAGGGGGGGAAAGATGTTCTATTTACAACGAAGAGCGCTTAATCGTGAATATGCCATAGTGTATAGGAACTAGTACACAGTCAAGATGGATAGCAGCACTGTTAGTTTGTGCTGTTTTTGATACTTGCCTTTGGAGGGAGAGCTTCCCAACTATGTGCTTTTTTCACTATACCAATCACAACAAACATACCGGAATGGGCATTAATGGTGATGTACAACACAATCTAATGAGCTTACATATTAGCAGTGTAGAGACTCTCAACAAACCAGCACATATATTTGTATATTTCTTTTTTTTTGTTTGTTGTTTTTTTGTTGGTTTGAGATAATAAAGTAAAAGGAGATGCAAAAAGGAACTGAGAATAATGCCCAGAGAGCACAAACCAGATGTTCATTTGGTTTTTGACGACCGCAGGTTTCATATGTTTACCGATGATGTGCGTAGTGGAGAGAGGGGCAGAAGCTGCGACGAGCCGCTCGGCCCTCTTTAAGCCCACTCACATGGTCATTGTTCAGCTCATTTATGTAATCCAAGGCTAAGACGAAAAAAGAACTATCAGTTGGTTACTTGATGCCGATGAAAGAAAGATAAATGTAAACTTTCTTACAACAATATGCAGACAAACAGTGTTTGTCAAAAAATCTTTTTGATTTTTTTTTTGTTTATTTTGTTTGTAAATAATAAACCTTTAAAATATAGAAAATAAACGACATATTGTCATCTAAAGACGTGTGTGTTCGTGTCGTTCTATTGTCAGACAGTGTGTGTTTTGATGGAGACCAGCTCTGCATGAATGAACGGGCTTTTACTCATTTACAATTTGATCGAAGGAGAAAATGGAGGGATGATTTCAGAGATGAAGCGGTGATGGAGGATCGCACAGGAAGAGTGTCTGTCAGCAGTGACAGATGAGGTGAAAAAATCGGTCCGTGTGGCCACCAGGGTTTCCTATTCATCATTTCTATTATGCAAAAGACAGATTTCTCCATATGTACCTATAGGTACCTAAGGTAGACTTGTTACTAAGTGCAGATTAATGTATTGCTTTTTATAGCTAACAGAACTTTACTCATTTGTTGGTTTCAGGTTTTCAGACATCTCAATTTGATCATTTTCTTTTTGGTAAGTGTTAGTACACTGAAAATCTTTAGTTTCCTACTGCTGGTTGCACAAAAAGTAACATCAATCTGTCATTTTGGTCTATTTTCTGACATTCAATAGAGACAAATCCTCACATTAATCAATTTACCTGCAACTCTACTGTCCAACACAATAACAATTATATATTTATTTGTACACAAACTTGACAACTTTTGATGATATGAGTCTTGTGTACTTAGTGCAAGGTTGTGTCATCCATTCGTTACCTGTAACAGCTTCCCCTTGGCAGTGCAAAACTGGGGGAGCTTGAGTCAATTCTAGCTAGTCGTCTATTTTTTTTTTTAAAATTGGAGTTCAACAGAGCTTAAATTGCAAAGGTTGTTTGTGGTTATATTTTGAAATCTCCAGCTCCGGGAGTTCATGTCCAGGTGACGCATGCTTCAGTTGTTTTTTTTCTCTTCTGCTTTGCTCTCAGAGACACAGTGTTCTCCATCAGGCATTTATGCTCCATTAAACGTGAATAACTGTATTTAGAAGGAATTAATTTTTTAAGTGTTTGTGTTTATGTTTTTGTGTAATGTGACTCTAGATATGACAACCTAAGTTCCTCTGCTGTCATCACAGAAACAGCATTACCCGCCACATGAAGAGCGCAGCCTTTACAGTCAGATTAATGCTATTAATATTATGAAACTATCAATATTAATACAATATAAGAAACTGAATTACATCAACTCAATATACAAAGAATAAATGATAAAGTTGTGAATGGATGACTGCAAGAGGGCCAAAGTGCCTTTGACTGATGAAAATCAACTTTTTAATTTTTTTCTATTACTATTAATATGTCATAATTGCATTACGATATCAACATCAATCTGGTTCTTACCTTTTGAGGACTCCCACTCCTCTTTAGTCATTCTGATTTAAATGCTGTGATTGTTGTGTTTCAAACCCTGTGGATATACAAAAATATGACTACTTTTGATTCATTTAACCATTGTTATGCAAGTAAGTAAACCTCTTATCTGAAATAAGGTGGTGGGGGGGTTTAAAGGGGCTGATTGCTCTGAATGTATCCAGTTGCTGGTTGTTGTCTCGAATAAGGAGACAATTGTCAAAGTAATTATCAGTGATATCAGGACTTCATCAGGCCTTCCTGTGTCTGGGCTGCCCAGAATAAAACCTAGTTTTAAGCAAAATAAATACTCTAATAAGTAATGATATGGTAAGAGGATGTTTGATGTTAAATATTTCTCTTAGGTAAGAGAAAAAAAGGTAGTGACTCTCATAGCAACAGACCTTTTTTACCTGAAAAGAACTCAGCTCCGTTGCAGCCTGTCATTTTGTTGCACCATCAGATTAACATGAGTCAGTTCACAGCCTGTTCAGGTTCCTTTCAGGGAACTGGGATACGATATATTAGTGGGTCTAAATCCCAGACTGCACCTGTCAACGTCGTTAAAACAAAAAAATCCCAGCATTCCTCATCTGTCACTCCCTTTCATATGCCCCGTAAGGCTTTGCCCGCTCTTACAGGTCTACAGGGTCAGGATTAGTGGGGAGTTATCTCCTTTGAAATACTAAAGACTAAAATAAGGTTACAGGCTTAGGCTTGACCCCCACTGATCCAGCAGCCACTCAAGGTTGGTAAATGTATATGAGGGGAAGCAAAGGGGTCATATGTGTTGACAATGTTAATATCCTTAGCTAGAATGTGCTGAGTACCATAGAAGGCAGCCATCAGTGGGACATAATGTCATTTTACTGTATCCAGAAATGTGTTTTTGTTCTTTTGTTAGCATCTAAATTTAAATTTAAATTGTACTAATACTTTCTGTCTAAAAGGACTGTTTTTAATTTACTTGGACAAGTATGGTTTAAGTTCTATGCATATCATTTTATATGTGTAGCAGTTCTGTGATGTTGTAGTCTCAGCATTACAGTGGAAGAACATGAGCCTTAACCTTGATTCGACCGTTTAAATGACTTGTGACCTCCAGCCAAATAATACATGTCCTTTAGAATGATGTCATCCTATGGATTCAATTATTTAGGATTGCATATCAAAGCATTTTATTTAACCTGCAGCACTGAAGGCATCAATCTGAGAGTTAAATTATACCAAGGACAGTATGGTGCAGCTCAGGGTACAAAAGTGTGTGTGTGTGTGTGTGTGTAAAGCTTTTCATGGATGACTGACAGCCACATATGTATTCACACTGAGGCGAGGTCTGATCTCCTGAGAAATAATGGATTTGAAATGTAATTACTTTGCCATTTAGATATATTCTAATGAATCTCTACCACAAGTGGTCACAGTTTATGACTTGTCTTGCAACAGTCTACCATTCGTCAAGAGCTTAATGAGCTCCTCTGCTTACCCCACACTAAGCACTCTAATGGGTTTGGTGGCATCTCTGTTTTATCCACTGCTGTGCTCTCAGAGACTGTTTCTGTCATTCTGAAAAAAAAACAAGCTGCAAAATATATCATAGAAATACACGAATAATTCAAATAAGTATCAGTATCAGCTGTTGTGGTTAATTTCTGTAAAACAGTTGTGGATTTGGTTTGCCGTGACTTTTCTTAGAGTTTCCCTTTTTTCCTATAAGTAGCTTTAAGTTACTCCGACAGTATTACATATATTCTGCACCAGCTTGCTCAAGATCCTCATTGGAATGATTGATAAATTCATGCCCTAAGGTACAAAGTGTCAATTTTAGTAATGCTAGCACATTTTCCTCAAGTTCTGTCTTACGTTTACAGACTCAGTCCAGTGGTTGCGAAGCAGTGAATCCCTTCTTTACAGAAGTCGGTGTCTAGGACCTTCAGAAAGTGGTTCACAGCAGCAATGACTTCATTATCACTGTCAAAATTGATACCGCTGAGCTCCATCTTCATTCTAGGGAGGACGCAGTGGTCTGAGGGTGCCAAATCATGTGAACAGGGCTGCTGGTGGACGCTCATGTCTGACATTCCTCGATGAGTTCACGTCTGACTGATGATGTCCATTTTCTCAGAAAGTGCTGACTTCCGATTTTCAACCACCCGAAACAGAAATCCCATAAAAGTTAATAACTTAAAACTCTCTGCATCATCGCTCAGAGGGTTTAACTGCATGTAAGAACAGCAGTGTAATTCATCTGCTGACATCTACACTTACTTTACTTAATATAACCACACCGTAAAAAATATTCTAAATGTCTTTTGCATCAATGTAAAAACATTCACTAAAGTTCAGTCTGATGTATTTAGTATCTCCAAAAATGTTGCAATCTGCAATGAGTTCAAACAGATTTTGGCTGAGCAGCATGACTTTGCACAGATTGGACCCACCAGCAAGGGAGTCAGTGAGGCTCAACATATTTAATGTAACAATATAAACTGCAAGAAGCTGCTCTTTTATTTTTGTCTAAAACATGCAAAAATGCAGTCAGATAATGCATACACAACACTTGTCAATTTGAAAACACAAAGCTCTTTTAGTTTGTGTTCTGTTTGTCTCTGTGATCGAATTTCCTTCCTTTCTTCCATTGCATCTCATTTTAAACTATCACCTCAAGACATCTGTACCACCAGAAGGGACGACCAAAGTAATCCACAAGCTGATTTCTGGAGGTTTTGATCTGAAATAAGTCATATTTATGCAGCTTTTCATTTCAGCAGCAGTCTGCAGATTGATTGTGCACTCGTTTTAAAGGGGCACCTCATTTTCTGTCTGTCCCACCATCAGCTGCTTTTCTTCAACATCTGATATTTCCCAACTGTCCTGAGTCAGACTCATTTTGAGCGGTCAAGTGTGTCTGTCTGTGTGTGTGTGTGTGCGTCTCTGTTTACTCAAATTCTCTGCAAGCACTGATGAGATGCACAGAGTCCTGGCCTTTTGGGTGAGAGCTTTGTGGGAGTCAAACAGGAGGATCTGATTAGAATGCAGAAGCTGTTCTGTGCTGCTGTTTGGCCTCTTCCTCTGCTGCTTGGTCTCTATCTGCATCTGCCCACCCACATTTGTCTACACACACACACACACAAACACACACCAGCTGTGGGGATGTACAACACCACAGGTACTGCCCTCATTAACATGAATCTCACACCAAATAAAAACCTTTCCACAATTTTGTCTGAAAGGATGTTGGACTTGATGAAGGCTCAGGCTCATTAACATTTATGGACAGCAAAAGGTCAGAGGTTTTTATGCATTGCAGTGAAATGTGGAGTAAACTTATTAAGCATCTTCTTCAAAGAGGGCACAGCAGGAGTGCCGCCTCTGCGATCTGAGCTCAATACTGAAGTCTTTAGCAACAGAAAAGTCAATCAAGATTAGCTCTGTGAGGTCTCAGTCTGCCCTTCATGGGAGGCCATCTCCAATTTGTTGATCTTCTTCTGGAATCCGACTTTCTATAAAGCTATAAAACAACATGAAGTCCTCAAAATGCTACCTGGCCTTTTTACATAGATTAATGATTTTTTGGTTGGTTTATTTGCATGTAAAAACAAATGCAAATGTTTATTTGCATTTAAAAAGACTGAAAGTAGCACTGGGCATATCAGCCAAAGTTTTGCTCTATTGAAGTTTAACGTCTCCCTAAGATTGACTTTACTTACAAGGTTTCAAACAAACACAAGGCTGCACAGTTTTGTGCATGCAGCAGATACAAGCTTTAACATTTCTGAGTAATAATTCCAAGAGATGTCGTTTGATCGTCGTCAGCATCTAATTGCACAAACTACCGTGCCAACTGGTGCGTGTGCATTTGCTTTTTCCTGACTTCCTGAGTAGAAACAGCACAGTATTGGAATCTTGAGAGGATTTGCACCAGCGGGCCTGTGTTGTGGCTACAGCTTTGACCCTGAGACCCTGAAAAAGCCTGCAGCCTTTAAGACCGAGCAAGGCGCATCAGGTCAGGAGAGCAAGCAAGAGCATGCTGGTGGATGTCTTTGACGTTGGAGGGGTTGTGCATCATGAATTTGCTCCCCGGGGTTAGTTTGTTAACGCCAAATACCACTATGACGTCCATGGGAGACTGAGAGAAAACATTTGCAAACAACCTGAGCTTGTGGCTCTATGGCAACTGGCAACTATGACGAACATGAAGCATGTGACTTCAACATCCATGGAAGAGACTAAAAACAGCTGAAGATTAGAACATTGGATTTGTGCAACACCACCAGTTCAAACGATCTGCAAAGAAATTCTCTGAACACACGGAAGTTTTAAGTTGCCATCATATTCATCACCTTTTAAGATTCAACTGGTGCTTTTTTAATTTCAGCATCTCTTTGCATCCTCTTCTCCTGCAGAGGTCTTAAGGCAAAGACCAAAGAATTAACAGCACTGTTCATCATGCTGCTAATGTTACTGACTGAACCTCTGGTGTTTGTATATTTGCTTTTTTTTTTTGCCTATTTTCTGGAAATTTGGTTGAACTTGCACTGTATTTGGACGGAAACATGACAAATGCACAGTAATGACATGAAACAAGGAAAAGCAACAGACTTTCTTTACATTTAATTAAATATACAATTACCAGCAAATTATTGATAATTAGTTGATTATTAAACCTGTTAATGATTCATTTTTCAGTTGAACAAACATTGGACAGCATGCAGCAGCTTTCCTCTCCTCCCACAGGGATCATTTCCTCCGTCTAGCAGAATGTTTTTTCTTCTTTTTTTTTGTTTTGTTTCTTGCGTGTGGTACCCAGATGTGCTGTGAGTCACTTTAACCTTTCCCAAGCACCATGCCTTCACATGGCGTTTAACCCTCAGATATGACTGCCGGACTTCTGCGCTGATCTCACGGCAGAGGTCAGAGGCTTATTGTTATCTTGTTATCTTGTTACACATGTACACGCTTGCTTCTTCACTCTCTCACACACACTCACACACACATATATATTGTGTTTCTCCCTGAGCAAAAGCCTTCATATTTCCTGTGTTAGCAAAATCTGAATCCTGATTGCCAGCGAAAGCATTTCAAGAGCTTTGACAGAAAAGAGAGGGACGAGCACAAAGAAATGTAGGATAATGTGAGCAGCAGGAGAGTGACATGAGGTAAACTAAATGTTAGTATCACTGTATCAGCAACCGGCCCAATCAAAACAGCTATTGACAAACTGTCAGCAGTCATTGTCTGCCATCTTCTTCATAGAGCAAATGTGTCCATTTCCATAATTACACCTAGAGGACTTTTTCCATCCTTCCCACAACCTCAGCATGGTGCCGTTAAGTAGAGGAAATAATATTCTATGTCTGTGTATTCAAAAAGCTTTAATAGGTGGGGCTGAGTCTACTGATGGCTGGATCTGTAAGTTCATAACAAACTACTTTAACTCCGATACCATTAAGTCTGTGATTCAAAAAGACTAAATAATCTGAAAATCCATAGAATTGCTTCATAACTGTAAAAAAAACAGACTGCAAACCTCAATGGGAATACCTAGTTGAAAGATTTTGCTGTCCTCATTTATTTATCAGTAGGAGTCCTTTGCATTCCTACACACAACAACATTTCCCCCCAACATCTGCACATTTAGTCCTCATGAGGGGGCTAAAATGATTAGAAGGACACAGATCGCCACAGGTTTGCTTCAATCCAATTGAATGTCATGATCTAGAGATAATAGCTGTATAAACTGCTGACTTACTGCACGGGGAAGGATGTCAGATCAGATAAAAAAAGTAAAGGATGCTTATGAATCTGCAAAAAAGTTTATTCTGTGGCCTTGCTAGAAATCATTTATCTTCATTTGCTTGCACAAATTTAATTAAGATATCTTCTTTCAGGTTTTTGTCTAGGAGTGATTTGTCAATGAGGGTAAACACGACAGATTATTCATTTTAAGCAATTTTTTTTCCTGCGCTCCATCTGATATGATATCAAACGTAACACACTCGACTGCCCCATAAGAAGCTTCGTATCTTCAGTGAGCCATCTGAATCTCTCCCTCTGACTGACTCAAGTCTTTGATCCACACACAAGCAGCAGAGGTCCTCTTAAGGGGTCTCGATCAGTAGATTATCTTATGACTGCATCAAGGACGACCTACAATATCCCTTTAACCAGACCCACTCCACTCCACTCCACCGTTAATCTGTCCAAACACATCTGGATTAATACTTTCCCAGAAATGCCAGTTGACAATTTGAACAAGTGAAGGGGCAAAGGGAAACCTGACATCCCCCTACTCATCCACCTGAGGTCAAGGCTTCGTACACAACAGATATAGTTGACAAATGTGCTCTGAGCCCGAGTCAGTCATAGATTGGACTGATCTACAGGATTTACTACCAAACAAAACAAGGTAAGGATGTTACATAACAGGCACAAAAAAAAAGGAACTCCTTAAATTTGGCTGCAAAACATCATTATTCCCGCATAACATTAAAGATTAATGAGCAACAAGTCAAGTGAAAACAGACCCTTAGGTATAATTTATGTAAACCGGTGGGAAGAACTCAAAGAAAAAAAAAAGGTTAGTGCAGTGTTGTACGATCAGCTTGAAAAGTGTTTTGTTTTGGTGTCTTTTGGTACAAATAAGTGTTAGGCAAAGAGGAGCAGGGACCCACCGACATTACACAAGGGGGCGATGTTGTGTTGTGGCTAACTTGTTTAAGCAGCCAGCTTTTCCTTGAAGGAGAGGAAGAAAGATTGACTTCCACGCCACCTGTACAACTTTTGTAAGTTTACCTTTTTAAAACTGAAAAACAGCATGAAGAGTGGGCTGGCTGACTGGACATTCACCGACAGCATCAAAAAAGGCTGATGGAGCTAACCGTCAAAAGCTAAAATGGAGAAAAGACAGTGACCTGGACAAGTTGGTGAGTTACAAACACTAACACACTAACACATGCACACACATACACATTAAACATGTAGTTAATTTATAGATTTAAAGTATACACTGTCATTTTAAATGCAACAGAAAAAGAGATAGTTGGTTGCTAGCTGGCTAGCTTTAAGTTAGACTTGATGACAACCCACGCTACCTAATATTAGCTAAGGTCTGTTTTTTTTCCAGAAAATAGCTTGTATAAAACTGAATTGTAATGTTTTTTGATTAATTGTGCTCAGAGAGAATAAAGTTTGTATTGTTTTAAAGCACAAATTATGCAATCTGACATGTTAGACATCCAGCGCTAACACCACGTCTACTCTTAAAAGGTTACATTTATTTCGATGATCTATAAAGTGATATGTTTTTACACTGTGTATGAACAGGAGCAAGTCATCTGAGTCTCCTCTAAATGTAATAAAAGCAATGTCTTTTCCAAACATGACACAATTACTCCCAATATCCTGAACCGTTTCTGTGTGTGATTAGGTGAGTTTGCAGAAACATGCTTTCATGCATTTTGTTCCACAGTGTGCCCTAGATGGCCCAAAATCCTGATCATTCAGTATCAGTTAGTCATCACTAAAGTAAACTATAATCTGGTCAGTTGGAGGGCAAAAGGATGTAAGAGGTTTCCCTCTGATGTAGAGTCCTATCCTAGACTCCATGGACATGTGACACCTAAAGCCTCCTGCATAACAGTAAATAATCCTGCCTTCGTTAAACCCAGCCAGATTAAAGCAAATCCCTTATGAATTGACTTTTTGTTGTAGTTTCCATAACCATATTAATGATAATATTATGATTCTCCCCTCGTTTTCTCTTCTCTGTATCATCAGGACATGGATGTGAACAGATTGCTGAACTGTTGAGGCCGGTACATACAGAGTAGGGTCAAACATTGTACCATAGGAAAACTACAGTGTATGAAACTTATACTGACCAGCACAGAACATTACGTTCAGATATACAAAACATATCTGTAATTTCAAAGCATATTTGTAATTGAATGGATTAAGAAGTGAATGACCTCTGCAGTCTGTCTAAGCTGTGGAATCCCGAACCGTCTGTCTGATGATATGAGCTTTTATTTTATTTTTTTCCTCCCAAAAAATATGAAAGGGATCTGATGTAATTTTACTACAGTGCTGCTACTGCTGCCTGGTCCTCTGCTAGTCTGTTGCAATAACTACCACTACTAATGTCATGAAAAATACTAAAAACTACCACCTATACTATTTCAATATAACCTTAACTACCAAGTAAACTGTCATCTTGGGAAAATGAACCTTCTAAGGCTCAAAATATACTGAAATATGAGCAGAAGTGACAGAACAGTGAGTGTGTTTACATCCATGTTAAAGATGTATCTTGGTTTGTGAATATTATTTGTTAGCAAAGAACATCAAGGCGCAACAGCAGGCAGACAATCAGAAACCTGGATACTGTTAAAATCATCAATATGAATGAACTAACATGAATTAAACAGGTTTTCATTCCCATTGTAAACACCGTATTCCTGACTATGATTAAAAACAGGATAAGACTCAAAAACAGGATACCAAAGCGCATGTAAACGCACATAATCAAAACGTTCTTATGAGCAGTATACTATAAATGAAATTTGCATGGTAATTCAGTATTATCTTGTGATTTATTGCATTCAAAATTTCTCCTTTCTTTGTTAGTCGGACTCCAGGCTGAGCATCACTGCTGCCGAGGAGAAGTAAGTGCAATACACTGGGGTTGGTTGTGCTACCTGATTTGCACATGAACTGTGTCCTTGATACATGGTCTGCAGAGTTTAATGTCATACATGGGAGAAACCGTTGACTGTTTCATCTTATAGATTCCTTTTAAATCTCAATATTCATGACTTGGTGGTTAACAATCAACATGGGTCTAAAATCCTAAATTGTCGTGTAATTTCAAGTAGAAATACCTAAATATAGTTCATATTTTCTGTAATAATCTACCTACTTTCTTTCTCTAAGTTCCTATGTACATAAAATGCCAGTTCTGTTTGATGTCTGTCTTAAGCTTTCCCTTCACTTCTTAGGTCAACAGATTCATTTTGACATCTGTGACATTCACAAGTCATATTGTGCAGTTTACTCAGCTCCTTGCATGACAGATGTCTTGTGCAATCCTGATATAATCTGGCATTAAGGTTGGACCAATAGAGACTTAGTAAATTCTTCCTTTTTCTTCCTTTTTTTTCAATATGCGTGCCACTGTTGTCTTAAAAGAGTAGACATTTGAGGCCTCTTTAACATGCAAGCCCTAGATACTGACAAATGTTGTTAAAGCTCAGATTTGTGCCTGAATTCCTTAGATTATTTATAAAATAAACCGACCTACTCTTATAGGGACAGCTCATCCTAAAATTAAACATACGTAGTAGTGCTGTTATTTATTTTGGATTGTTTAATTGTAAGTTGTTGATTTTTTAAAAAAATGGCCATAGATGTGTCTACCCTCTCTTAAATATATTAAGAAAACAGATGGTACCTGAAGGAAGCATTCATCCATCCATGGACAGAGTGGGTTGAAATCATTTAATAGTTCAATAGTGCTACGTATGCTAGCATCCTTCCCTTTGTGCCTTAAGGTGGTTGTTTGACGGATTCCATTAAGAGACATAAAGGAAAAAAACATGTATTTCTGATTTTGTGTTAAATTGTCCCCTTAAGGACAACTAATTTTTTTCTGAATCTGTTTTTAGCTCAATATAATTGTGAAATTATCTTAGATGCATTTATTTTTTCTCTGTTTTTCACTGAATATAAAGGGTTACATAAAAACAATTTGCAAAGAGACAATGTGAGTACGATTTTTTTTCTCTCACATGAAAATGCAACAGCATTTTATCTACCCATGAGATTTCAGACTGTTTGTTTAGCCAAGTAAATAAAAAAAAGATAATCCAGAAGAAGATAAAGTAAATCATGGTGCCCGACATATCAATACATTTTTTGTGAAATCATGAGTACCACATTATGTAAGATTGAAGCCTCTGGAGAGAGAGAAAAGCCTGTTAAGGGTTAAACACACGTGTCAGAACATTAATACCTCAAAAAAGAAAAAACAACCATCTGCGTGACCTGACATCCCCCCTCGTGTCGCAGGACCTGCCCTCGCTGCTCTCACAGGAGCTTTGTGATAATCAAATGGTTTCCTGTGTCATCAGGAGGAAGTATTACATCACAGAATGAATGGACATGTACAGATGTGATGTAAAAGTAACCAACCAGACACTGATAATCAGCCTGAGGTAATAAACGGCACACTGACTGGCCATGTGGCTGTTATGCAGTCAGTCGAGCACCATCGGCAAAGCTGCACAATTTTAAACTCAAAGGTGCATCAGCTTATAGACATTAGTTTCCCTCCCAGGACAGAACGAGCTCTCCTGATTGAGTCTATTAACATCGGCTGCCAACTTTTTTTGCTGCCCCGGGACTCTGCAGCACAAAAGATGATGCTGGCTATAACATCAGCATATGAGCATGCTGACATTAGCATTTAGCTTGAAGCATCTCAGAGCTATTGTCCAGCATTACAGACTTGTAATTTTGCTGTGAAGTGCTTGGTTAAGCACAACTCTTGTGCTGAATACACACATTTTTGAGATTTTGTTAGAAATCCAGTTGATCAACTGACCATCTCCTTCGCTATAAATGAGCATTTTAAGGGAGATTAATCATCTGAAATGGTGCTCCAAAACTCTTTTAGAGACAGAAGAAATCCGCAGCCTTTCTGTTCTGTGAGCTGCCATTTTATTCACACCCTGATCATTCATTTGCAACCAAGCGTGCCCTAATGATTTACGTAGCTGACACGTGGCTGCCATTAATCAGGTCTTTGCTCGTGGCTGGGAGCGGTGATAAGACCATCGGTTGAGGGTGAATGCTGCTGGAGCTCAAAAAGCATTGTATTTTTTCTCCTTTACAGTACATTTGTCATATTGATTCTAGATCAATTTACATAACAAAGAGGCCAGGTGAGCCATTTTTGTCACCTTTTCTCCCTCATTGTGAGTTTGTATTTTGTGTATTGTAGGTATGCATATATTCTTTGTTCAGATGTTGCTCTGGAAAGTTTCTCTTTGTCACCTTGACATTGTAGGGAAGCTATTTCTGGATCAGTGTTTGCTTTTGACTCAGTCGTTGCATCCCAGAGGTTTATCGACGGGAGGGAAACTGCTTCGTTGCTTGACACACACTACAGGCCAAACCTCAGATGACCTGAACACGAAGACCTCAGAGGAAAAATCAATGATTATTATTAGACAAGTCATGCGTGGATGCCAAATTCTACATTTCAAGCAGATGTACAGCAAATTCTGTTAGTCATTTATTTTATTAATCTTTCTGCAAACTAGATCAGAGTTTGCTTCACCAAAAGCAACATCTTGCACAAGTTAGTTTGACATTTTCACTGCAGTTCAGATAAAGTTCTGCCTGGTTTTGCTCTGATGTTATTTTTCAGAGGACTGACCTTTTTTTTGGATACTTCACATTTCAAACCACAACACTTCAATCACTGGCAATCACTTTCTTCCTCTCTTTATTGATTCTGAGAGAGTGGTGCCTGTTTTTTCAAACTCTCATTTCCGTTCAGTTCAACTCTTTCTTGTCCAGCAAGAGAAAAAATCTCTCTATTACATAAAAACAAAAACACAATAAAAATGGGAGAAAACTGAAGACATTTAAAACATTGGTATTGTATGAGACAGGCTGAACAGAACATGACACAGGTTGCCTCGACTGACATCACTTTAGGGCAGTTTACCAGATTTCTTGCACCTCCCTCTTGCGACCGAAACAAAAGACATGATTTGATGACATTATGAATTATGGGATTTGTTTATTTCATTTTTAAGAAGCCGACATTTCTGATGAAAATCTGTCTGACTGATTCGGCCAGAAATGTTCAAAGATGAGGTAAAATTTTATTCACATTGTGTTTATTCACATTTGCTGACCTCTTTTACTTAACTTCTGATTATTGTTATCCCAAGAAATAAGAGACAAGAGATAAAATACAACTCATCGTTAAGTAAAATTACAAATACATTTCTTTGAGTTTTGAACAGCTGAGGTAAAGTAAGCAGACAGCTCAACAAAGTTTATAAAAAGACATATACCTTTTTCAGACGTTTTAATATAGAAATGTTACATATCGTAAATTGAAGAGAACCACAAGTCAAGCCTTGTTTGTTTTGATCAAAGTCTTGCCTTGAACCTTCAGGGTTAACAGTGTGTCATTTACACAAATTTGTATCCTCTTTTAAATCAAAGTCAAATCTCTGAGTGAATTTTTATGTATTTGTTGTTTTTTTTCTACATTTTATCATTCCTTTTACAATAAATTATAATCGAGAACTGTTTCTACATGCTCAGGATTTATACCCCTCATAATTTAACCTCCTTGACCATGAACCTCACCAGTTCATACATCCATCATCAGCAGCACTATGAGGGGAGCATGTGCCCTTAGTCTGGCTGTGCCATAAGTCAACTTATGATGCCAAATTGAATTTTGATGAATAGATGAGAAGAGTTGGGGGTCTTTTTGCTTACTTGGTGAAATTCATTTACGCTTTCATCCCTTAACAGTGAATTTACTGCAACATTCTGCAGTTGCCTCATTCAAAATCATGTTGCACACTTGCAGTTTATTGCAGAATGTTGCACCAAAATTCATCAGAGGCGGATAAGCAACATAAAAAACACCTCTCTGCTGTTTTATTGGACATACTGTCAAATTTTGTGTTTGGCCTATTTATCATATGTTTAGAAGTGTTAAAGCAAACACTGTGGAGGACTGAGAAGAACAAATGTCTCGCTCATCCTGTCATCTCATGGAGTGCGTCCCCTTCCTCTCTTTGTCCTGTCTGCCTCTTTCTATCATGTTCTGAATTTCAAGTTTGTCACCACCATCATCTGTCCTTGAGTCTGGCTTCTTAGTAATCAAATCAGCAGGATGCAGGATGTGCAGGTACTTTAACCAATGCATATATTACCAAAGTTAACAGCCCTCCAGTTGACCGACAGTGTCTTATAATCAGCTCGGGACAGATGCTGTGTGTCCACATGGTGATGGTGGTGGTTTGTTGGGGAATGCAAAGGGCCTTTAGTCCAGGTTCATGTCTGCCTGTGTCCATAGACAGCACATTGCAGATGATTAATTTACAACGAGTTTCATAATACTCGCATACATTAGTTGCCTTTTTGCTATGTTTTCCTGCGTTGACAAATGAATTGTCTCTTTTATGGTTTGACAAGCTTATTTCATTTAAAACTGAAGCCATTATGATGTTAAATGACCCCTCTGATGTGCAGTGAAGGAAATAAAACACAACCACTTCAAAAATTTAGCTGGATCCAGCTCACATTTTTCAGCATATCACCCGAATTATTACTGTCCTACGGAGAGCACGGCAAATTATGCCACTGAAAGAAGCATTAATAAATGATAAACCTGCAGCTGTGAGCATCGGTGTTATGCAATCACGCCTTATCAGTAGTGTGAGTGTGTTTCTGTGTGTGTATGGAGGAGAGAGAAAAAGAGAGAGTGAGATAACCATGTTGCTAAGGTGAGAAAGAGAGAACGAAGTGGCCAGGAATCCAGCGTTGAGGCCGTGTGAAACTTATCCATATTGATGCTGTATTTACCGCCGCCTCCCTGCATTGACCTGAAAGTTACTGTTTGTTGCATTATTGAAAAGGCTCAAGGGCTTCAAGTGCTCTGAACAATATATAGAATATGAGAAGAGTCTGATGTTTTATGCCTCAGTGGAATACAGTAAATGCATATATTTTAATGCATATTCGCTGCCTAGTTAACACTTGTACTTTTTTTAAAGGTGCTCATTCAGTGAAGAGGCAGAATGCCAAGGGTGCAAACACTTACTGAGACAGCATGTACTGCACTGTGCTGCACAACAAAAGTATCCATGGAGAACTGTGTGTGAAGTATGAAAATGGTTTCAGAATGTTGCTAATGTGCATCACTTAAAAAGCAAAATGTAGGAGCAAAATGCATCACTTTAGATCAGAGCTGTAAGGTAATGATTACTTTTGTGGGTTGCACAGTACAATGCAAGCATTTCTACGTCAACAGTTGAAGTGTAAGCGGCGCATGAGTTGGCAATGTTTATCTAGTGACGCAATCCACAGGGGTTTAACACTAAACATGGATCCAGGTCACTTCCAATCCAGCTGTCTTTGCTCCAAGTCTAATAAGACTGCTTTTAATTATTGTGCTTCAGTTGTTGCAACAGCCTATAATTTGCCCAGAGGTGTGCCCCTCTACTTCAATTGAGCTCACTTAGAATAAGTCTGCGACACAAACTGTGTGTGTTGGACCTTGTTTATTTACTTCCATACATGTTTTGTAATGTAGTTTTTATCTTAATGAGCTTATGCTTCCATGCACATAAAGTTTCCCCCTACAAGTCAAAGTTTATGAAGACGCTTAAATCACACTGTGACCTGTTGTGGGGGGTCAGCACTCAAGCTATGGGTCACAAGATCATTCAAACTGAGGGGTGGCAAGATTATTACAGGACAAGAAACACAAAAGACATACAGGAATACTGCTCCCCAAAATAATGCTTTTATTCTTTTATTTTTTGGTTTTTGTTGTTGTTGTTGTTTTTCTCAGCAAAGATATTCATTGTTCCCAAATAATGACGTGCTAAAAGTGACCTTCCCATCAGCCACGGCTGTAGTTATGGATTTGTGTTGAGCTCAAAGCACTGCTGTTCCTGTAAGAACCTGTAAGCCTCACAGAGCTGCTAGCATGGCTGTTTCTTGTAGGGTTTCTTTTCACCAAGCTTTGTTTTTTGTTGTAAACTACTGAACAAGGTCACATATCTGGGACTCTAACAATCCTTTTAAATAAAAGAAAAACACTCAGACTGATTCAAGCAGTCATGAGAGACCAAAGCTTTGAGTAATTAGATACCTGAAAATTTTAAAATGGACTAAATCGGGACTATTTTTATGAGAAACCACAGAATTAACATGTCGTGTTGAATTTTAATGAAAATATTTAATGATTAAACAGCTAAATTGGAGAAAAAAACGATTTTGATGAGAGAAATCAGAATGAGTGGAGGCAATGTAACATTGTCCTTATTTCATTTCAAATCTATTGTGACACGGAGATTGTAAAGCTGCGTACGTACCCTTTCGTATATTTCAAGGTCAGATCAGTGTGAATGATACTTAAATATCAGAGCATCAGGGTTGCATGTAGATGCCAGACTTTAGTTAGAGCTTAGGTGTCTTCAAGGATGGAAACTTTGAGTCTCACAGGAGGGAGAGTGCTGTGGCAGCAGCTGGCTGATGGGGAAACCTTATCAGCAAGTCACAGGGAGGTGTGTTTGTGTGTCTGTATGTGTGTGTGTGCGTGTGTGTGTGTGTGTGTGTGTGTGTGTGTGTGTGTGTGTGTGTGTGTGTGTGCTGGAGTAGTATAGGCAGAGCAGGTAGATAATCTTCAACACATCTTTTGAACTGGACTATCTGTTCCAACAACTACAGTAATATTTGGTGGAGGATGAAGACTCTTGACTTGAGGATGCTCACTTCTTAAATCCAAGCAGCATTTGTACTGATTGTGAGTTCCCTGTGATCTTAACACAGCTGGACAGAAACCCACAATGTAAGACCCACAGCATTTTGAGTTGTGGCTGCTTTCTATGCAGTCAGCTTGACTTCCTGCTTACTTCTCACCCAACTGTACATCCATACTGACATTTATAATATATGACTAACCAATTAGGGACATTTTTGACAGGTAAATCAATTAAAAGAAAAAAAACTGACAGGGCCTCTGCTGCTTGTGTTTTTTTGATTGACACCTCAGTGAGCTGAAATACAATTAAATACAATTAGCTGGTAAAATTAGCTGATGATCTCTCAGACAGGTCAGTTAAACAGTGAAGCAGCAATCTGCATCATCTGCAGGACTGTAAAATGTTTTAATTGGCCCAGTGAGGAAGGAAACCTATACAAAAGGTTGTACGAGAAGATGAATGCCTGATGGGGAAAAAATCCTGACTCAGTAAATGGAAAGAAAGTAAGTGAAAACACAAAGAGTTATTTTGCCAAGAATGTCAGCAATAAGCCTAAAAGTAAAGCTAAAGTGGAGACTTATTTATAGTGCTATATAATTTTAAGTGTATCCAAAAAAAAGGAGCTGGCTAGCATCCATTCAACTATTAGCCTGCATGTTTTAAGTTATAAAGTATAGTGGGTCAGCAGACTGAAGCTACTGTCACACCAACAGCAGGGAAAAGAAAGACTGACTAAGGCAAAAAGCAGCTGAGTGGCTTAATCTATGGCAATATATCTGAATTTATCAGCTGATATAAAAAAAATTTTTAATTAACAATATGATTCTCCAAAAAATAACTAGTTACTAAAGCTGTCAAATAGGTGTAGTGAGGCAAAAAGTATAATGTTTATTTCAAACTGTAGTGGAATGAAAGTATTAATTAGCATAAAAATGGAAATTGAAATTGTACTTGAGTAAATGTATTTACTTACTTTTCAATACTCAAAACAAGTAAAGTCACTATCAGATAATGTGGTACATTTCTTTTTCATTGAAAAAGTGTATTTTACAACTATTATTATTAATAAAAATACAGAAATATGGTATGTTGGACAACAAACAAGGAACCTATAACAAAGTAACACATAAAACAACAACTTACACTAACACTTCCATGCATTAGAGGCATTATACACATAGTGAACACCCAGAATAATCATATGCACAAATCCAGAAAAATATAGAAATACAAACAGCTTTTATGGCAGTATACTAAAGGTGGGAGCTACAGTGTTTTCCTGCATAGATGTCTGGTTCAGTAAAAGCAGTACAAGAGAGATAAAGACAGACAGAGAAGTAACCCATCCAGAGGCGATATCCTCACCTTTGTGTTTACAGCTTGCCAGAAATGATCACTGTGTCAGTGAGAGGTGCTTCTCTGCACCGAGTCTACACTGAACTGTACATGCAGGTCAAGTTCAGGCCCACCTCCCACTCTAGTGGACAAATGGAAACCATCCACCGTGTTTTAGCTCAGTTAACATAAAACTAGCTGGATTTAATCTTGAAGTAACGGCTGCTTGAGTGGAAAATCAATGATGACTGTCACCGCTGCAAATTCTAATGTCCCATGACAGTGAAGGGAAACGAATGGGCATGATAATAGCTTGCAAGCTAAACAATATGGCTGGGTGTAGTGGTGCATGTTGCCACACCGGAGCTATAAATTCACTCATACCCAGGGCCAATTCTGCCTAATGCTTCAGAACTAATTTAAATGATGATGAGCCAGACCTGTGCTAGTCCTGATCACAAAGAGTTGAGAAAAAGAGAAGAAAAGTGGAAAAAGTAGAGATAAGCATGGAAATGTTTGAGGAGGATATGTGGATGATAGGTCTTTTACCACCATATGAACATACGTCAACAAAAACTTTGCCTTAAAACACTTTTACACGATGGCTTTGTATTTTAGTGAAATCCTATTGCATTACTTTTGCTTTGTATAACACTGAAGCAGAGCAAAGGGCCTGTGGAGGGAAAGAATCCCTTCTTATTCCCATTTTTTCTGCATGGGTTGCCACGGTCTGACCATCTGCTCGCTGGCTGTACACTGCAGTGCATCCGGATCAAGAAATATGCACCACATTCTCCATGTCTAAAGAAATCAAACCATCCGTCTGATATGAACACCTCCAACTGTTCTGTCAGGAATTTTGCTAAAAGGGTTAACAAATCAGCAACGTCCACTTTGACTAAAACTTATTCTTTAACTGTTTTTTTTCTCTCTTTCTATGAGCTCTATATGCTGCATGTCTCTCCAGCTTACCTAACTCACTTTGTCACAGAGGACATTGGGTTCCTTTATCAGTTAGTATGTGGATCTGATAGGAGGATAAAGTGGGGGATGCTTTCAAGGAGGGACCATACACACACACACACTCACGCACACACACATACACCATATATGTGTACATGCGTGTAACAAAGAGCCAGGAGATCCTGGGAGGGTGGGGTGGGGGGGCATAATAGCAAGGAAGGGCAGTGAATTGTGGCCGTCCCAAGGACATTGCACTGAGGTTATATTTATTGATCGCAGCACTGTTGAGGAGACACACACAGTGACATGTATTGTAGCAGAAGTACATTCCAATGTAACAGTAATTGTTAATGGTTTTTTCAACTTCGATAATCGCACAGGGGAAGTCTTTTGACTTGACTCGACAAAGTCCTGGCTTTGATGGTTTCCACAGGGAATCTTAATGGTTGAATTTGTTGGTTTTTAACAATTAAAATCAAATAAAATAATAAAGTGTACATGTTATTGTGCCCACAAAGGACAACCACCATCTATCTTATATCCCTGTAGCTTTTGCTTTTCCAGCATCACTTCTGTTTGGACTGGGCGTGTTCACAGCAAGACCTCCTCACACGTCTAGTCTCTTTGCACCTTATGTGACTCATCAGTGAACCTTTGCACAGCTGGTGCAAGTGGGGGGGAGGGTGGGGGGGCATTGCAAGTGGCATGTGGTGGAAGAAATCATTCTTTCTGCAATGACAGGAGGAAAACTGTAACCTGCTGCTACAGCAGTAAAGGCGATCGAGCCACAGTGAGGATGGCTATGCTCCATTTGCTTTCTGATTGAGTTGCTGTAAATCATCTACTTGTGATATTTATCTGAAAACCCGATTCTTAATTTTATATATAGGTTTAATTTTTATTCCAGTCTTAAATACAACATGCACACATTGACGTATACATTAAAACAGTTTCAGATTGCATTGATTGTTCCTCCTGTCAGTATCTACTTGATTTGTCTAACCAAGACAGATATTAGCTTTGACTAAACAATACAAAGACTGTGGATTTTGTTTTCTACAATCAGTTTTAATGCTTATATGGCAGTATGATTGTTGTTTTCAGACATTGTTGAAAAAATCAGAGCCTTTCCTAAATACCGTTGGTGGACTGTGTCTCCTCTATTCAATTCTTTTTGATGCTGCATCATAAGTAGTACAAAAAGAGTGTTACTGGCTTGTTTTTCCCTTGATTTTTCCAGACCTGGTAACTTACCTGTGTGTTTCCTTTATTTTTACTATGTGACAACATTTGATGTAAATTTCCATGCTATTTTTCTATTCATTTTGTCTCCACTTGTGTAATAAATTCATTTTGTATGCTCTACTACTGCAAGAGCAACCACAAATAGTACTCTATTGCCCTAGCAAATTTAGAAAAAAAACTGTTTGAGACTGTTTGAAAATGAGACAACTATCTAAATTTCATCTCAGATTGCTATAGCAATGGTTTAATGTAGCCTGCTTTGAAATTATGGTAACATGGGTTGGACTTAGTTGTTACAGAAAATTTACATTAAAAGGTAACATAATGAGACCAACAATGTCATAAAGATAATGAACATATTGAGTATTGAACTAAATGGAGAAAGTTAAACACAGAATTAAGCTAAAATCGTGTTTTAATGATGGTATGGAAGATTAATTTCTGTATTGATGTGGTTATTGACTGAAGAGAGGTAGTGTGATGCCATGTATTAAAGTTGCACTGACTGTGTTCATTCTGAACTGAATATTTGGTAGGAAGCAGAGTGACCTTGAGACAACTGAAAGCCCTGTAAAGAAAACATCACAGGTTCAACTCTTCTTACAGAAAATCTGTCCTTGTTTTTACATTTTCACCTTTTAAAATGTCATAGATTCACTAATTTTCAACTTCCCAACTCAAACACAGGAGGAGTGCTTGGATGTGTCTGTGATGCTGGCTGTTAATATTTCTAGTGAGCTCAAACTTGCTGTGGCTCTCTCCCAGTCTGTCTGGGCATGTGCAGAGAGGCACTGCAGTGCTGCACTGTAAAAAGAGAGAAAGGCAGAGAGAGAAAGGAGTTTTGACAGAGAGGTGTTCATTCCCTGCAATATTCTTTATGCTATCCCATTTGTGACAGAGCATCTGGAGGATAAAACACCATATTTCAGTGAAGTCTACTGCTGAAGCCGTGCATTGTGAAGCATCCATTAAGCATGGAAAGGTTAACGTCAATGTCAGCAGTCTATCAGGCAATGAATGGATTCTTGCGGCACATATTCTCAACAGAGAGCCTATTAGTGGACTCAAACATGTTTCTTTTTTAGATTTTTTTCCTTAGCAAACAGCCAAAACAGCCTATTTGGCACAGTAAGATCCCTATAACCACCACATCTTAGTTTAACAGTGTAGTCCTGCTTCACCTGTCATCAACTTTGATGGACCCAGCCTCTTCCAGAGATCTCAAAGACAATTTCTGAATCAAGAGGAAAAACCAAGTCCCATCACAGACAGCTTTAGTCTTTATTGGCTTTTGTTTGCCTGTGTCCTTTCTCCTTGGATCACTTTTCTTTCATCTGATTTAATTTCAGGTTCATTTGATCTCTGGGTGGTGCAGATTAGTTTCTGTGGAGGCCATAAAGATAGAGTTTTTCTTGATGTGGCACCGTTAAGTAAAAAACAAAATGGTTCACCTGTGGGAAACACTCCGCTCAGATCCACAACAATTTGGCAAACAGAGAGAAAACAGGAAAAACATGAGATCATGATCTTTGCTCCAGCTGCTCTTAAGTTTTAAATGTGGGAAACAGATGGACAGACATATAAACAGAGACAGAACTGAGTAAAATGAGGATGCCAACAGTCCCAGAAAACAAGCTTTAACCACTATACCCACAAACCAAGACATTTTAAAACAGTAATTTATTTGAAAGAGGCAAAAAAAATGCAGAGTCAAGAGTAAAAATGCTTCCTTTGTTGTTCTGTGTTGTTTTCTGGAAATTGATGACATGGCAAAAGAGTCCTGGATAATTATTTCCTATCTCTAAGGCAGAAAATGTTGCCAGACATTATGAGCTTATTAGCCCTGTATTGATACAGTGGCAGCCTGCAACATTAATTGGCTACTTGTGCTGTTGCTGGCATGATCATTCTCTGCCTCTCGGGCTGCTGATGCATCAAAACAGGTGGAACATAAATGGCACAGCATGTGCACCTCAGAGTCGTGACGCACCCTGGTATTTCTAAAAGCTGTCATCCATTTTGTGGGGAATGATGACGATAGTGGTGAAAGAGGGGTAGGGGTGGGATCTCTTGGTTGAAAGGGCCATCAAGTGGCCAGAAGTTGAACTGCACCCTTCAGACGGTTGCCAAGCCACAGAGACTTTGCTGTAATGAAGCGAGGAGACTGGTGAAACAGTGCTTTCACTTAACTGAAATGGTCATGCTTGAGCAGGCCCTTTGAAACATGCTCAAGGTGTCTATTTCTGCTAAATGACACTGTAAGAGGCATGGTTCCCAGTCTTCTATGAAAAAAAAATACATGATTGCAATAGGAAATATCACATTTTATTACATTTCACCTGAATAGACATTATAGCTATTATTATATTTCTGAATAAAGTTGATTCATACCTTAATGACCTCACAGATTGAAAAGCTACCACAGAGGCTGTAAGTGATACCACAGTCCTCTTGTTTCACTGGAATATCCTTTACAGGCTCCTTAGTGGCTCTGCTATCCAACCTCCTGTAATGAAGACCTCTTGGGTGCTGCAGTTGCCAGTGGGCAGCGTTTGTGCTCAGATCAGGCCTGCTAGTAGAGGTCAAACAGAAGACAAGGTCAAGCAGAACGCAAGTCACCAGCGTATCAGGGTTTCTCATCAACTCCCTCACTTGACTCAAGAAATGAGCAAGATAGTGAGGTGAATTCGGGTTAACAGAGCATGGAAGTTGTAGCTCAGTTGACACGCTTCATGTTTTCCTGCTTACTGAGGTCCTGTGGTGGATTATTAAACCTTAGTGTAATTCTGAGGTGATTTGAGGGGACACTACCTATAACTCACCATTGTAGCTAGATACTGAACCACAATTTGCATGCCATAATTAAAAATACTCAACATCATGTAACACACTTAATATGTTGTCCATCTTAACCAGACCTCACAATGCATCTTTCTCCATTCTCACTGCACAGTAAGCACTTTTATTTTTGATTCTTTTTACTACATTTAGCTGGTTGTACTACAACATTTTTACAATATTTTTTGGTACAAGACAAACATTCTGCTGCTATTTTATATTGTATTATTTATTATTTTTTAATGTGTTGAAATTGATGAGGCTTTTGAACTACAATGCAATACAATGAGAGTATCAGTGGTCAACCAGAAATATATGAACAGGATCTTTAGAAATAATCTTGAGAGTTTAATGCACAAGTTTTAAATTTACAAATGTTTTGACTTGTAAATGAGGCACATTGTGCCACTAGGTCTCAGGCTATGAATATATCATGTTCGTGCAATCCTCAGTTAATTATACAAACTCTTCTTTTCTCTTTCAACATGCTGCTCAGCTTTGTGATGACTGGGCTGAAAGTTTTCACCATAAATCCCCAGTGTTTTTGACGCGGTAAATAGACAGTAATTTGATGTGCGTCTGCAAAAACTAAATGAAAGCTGCCTTCAAGAGGATTTTAAGCAGTGGTTTGATTTGAATGGATGTAAGAAGATGCTACGCTCTCTCATTTGACTAATGAGTTTTCCTAAACTAGTTAACATTTTAATATTTGTTTAGTTGAGATGCAACTTACCCATTCTTACATCGTCACTGACTAGGAGATGCATTTAAAATTATTTGGGTTTTGTTTGTTTGTTTGTGCTACATATCCCCTGTGCATAATACATTTTCCATCTTATTTGATATCGTTAATCCATCTAATTTTTATCCAGAGATTTGGAAAACTTTTGCCAAAAGTTTGCTAAAGTTGTGAGAAAAAAAGCCATGAAGCAACAGAAGTAGACATATTATGGCTTTAATTCCAAAGCTATGAATAAAAAGCCCAAACACATTGGATCTCATTGGCTGAGTGGTACTCCTTCGGACGAAAATACTGCCCCTTTAATATTTAAGAAACACTCGTTAATCAGATGAAATGAATAATGGAATATGTAGACTTAGGACTTAAAATATGGTACAACGACCGAATTACTTGAAATTACTTTGTTCATATTGCTAATGCATTTTAATGTGTTGGAAAGCATCGATTCAGGTACCAGATGAACTGTAACACAGGGATTAAAAAAAATGTTTAATCTTATTGATGGTTACTATAGACGTATGTGGGTTTTTAATGTATGTTATGTATATATTAAATTTTATTAATTAATTATTGAGTAGCTGTTATTTCAGTTACAGCCGCGCGGTGGTAGCAAAGGAGTGGACGTCACGACGCACGTAGCGCGTTCTAGTGTAACGTATGTGTGTTTGCGTGCGTGATCACGCGCTCGCGCTTTTGTGGGTAAATGATGGGATAACCGTTAGTGCTCTGTGCTTTTTCTTTGAAGTTTCGTCAAAAAAAGATAAAGACGAAAAGTTACGTGTATGTGTTAGCGACCTCTTTATCATTATTTCGAGGATGAAACGGTTAAAGTTATTTCGGCACAATCGGTTTCTTGACGTGACCTGTCAAACATACAGAGGAAGGAAAGTTAAGTTACTGTTAAGCTAACGTTAGCTTTTGTAATGACAGCAGTTCATTCACGTTAGCCTCTCTGATGCACGGGGTAAGTGGGAGGGTCTGTCGCTGTGCTACACCAGCCTGAAGTTGTGGCATTGAAGAGGTAATCATTACAAGAGTGGATTACTGACAGCAGCCAGGTGACTGGACCGATGAGATGATACTAAATCATAACAGCAGCCCGCTTCTTCTCACCGTCACCTGCATGTACTTCTCAGGAGCTTTACTTTGGTCCTACCAAGAAGAGGATGCCAGTGACGGGTATTATAGGATGTGTTAAGTGGCACAAAGACTCCTTGCTTAAGATGAGACAAAAAAAAAACTAACTTTGCTTCAAATCGTTTTCTTTCACAGTGAAGAGTGCTCTGAAAATAACGTTTCTACAACAAAGTATCCCTGCGTGAAGTCGACCGGAGAAGTTACGACGTGTTACAGGTAAAGTTGAGTGAGTTATTTCTTTGGATGCTGCTTAAATTGTTATTATCCGAATGAGAGGGGGTGCAATTATTAAGCTGCAGTCTAGTCTGTTTGGTGCTCATGAAAGTGATTGCAAAATGTAACAATGTAAAATTAGTCATTCACTTAGACCAGTGTTGTCGTTTAAATAGTATTTGACTTCAATGTTAGTGAAATGGAAAAACTGCTTTATGAGGCACGGAGGGATAAATGTAAGTGAAACTTAAAAAATAATGCCTAAGGTTGCTAATAGCTTTAAATCAAAAATGAAAAGGCTATTAAAAATCCACCAGTGTTCATTTTTACCATGCTATTGGTTTAATAATAATCTAGCTTATATAAATTACTAAATAAATGTCTTCAGGTGATCTTTACATATTTCAAAACATGAACCAAAACAACTATCAAATGTTTTAGAATTAAAGGATCTCTGGGGACAGATAGGCCGTAAGTTCTCATAATCATACTATGTGACAGTGTGACAAACACAATAGGCATAGTTTACAGCAACAAAGTTAGACTAAAGGAAAGTAGTTAAAGACATGCTTTGCAACACCTCCACACTCATTTTAGTGGTTTCTGTAAGATACACTTATTACATAATTGACAGCTCATAAATGCTCAAACAACACTTAACAGAAATTTAATGCCCTTTTGGGACACATTGTTATTCAGGCGGATGAGGTGGGTGTGCTGCTGCTTTGGAAGCAAAATTGTGCAAATTATTATTATTATTTTTTTAACTTTGTCAGGGAAGATGCAAAAATACTGTAACTGTTTACAAAAGCATGATACAGTGGTGTTGCTATAGGATTTTTACTCAAGACTAAATTTAAACCTCTTTCCCTGGTAGATTTTTCCACTAGGAAACTATTTTTTTTTTAATATGGTAACTAATTGCAAACATTTATGTGATGCTGATCTTGATTCAAAGCAAATCTATTTTTGTACGTTCCTTTCTTGGAAGCCATATTGAGAACTTAAAAAATTCCAGAATATCCTGTTGTTGAATACCCTTCCTGAGAAGACTTTCAAATGCAGGCTTTAAAAAGTTTCATCTCTGTATCACTTGACAAACTGCTGGCAGTGATTCAAGCACACAATGACATCCTGTTTGATCTTCAAATCTCAAACACATTCTTAACATAATTATGTTGGTTTATGGTTATTGGCTGCGGCCAATTCCCACAATGTTTATTTAAAGAAGAATAACTACTTCAGCTAAGAGCCAAGATAATGTGTCCTGGGTGCACTTTTTAGTTCACCTGCACGGTGTGAGCTGATGATTATCCATCAGTCTTGTAATGGTTACTAGAGAAGTTTCACTGTAGTGCCAAATATTCAGAATAATGATCTGAATTTGATAAGCTTAATGTGTTTTTTAAAATGCAGTCATAGAACAGTGCAAGTTCACCTTGGCATCAATGAGAAATAGTTCAAAGGGAACCATTGATTGAGTTGCCAAAGTAAAAGTAGGCTTATGGCATTCATTAGGCACTCTACAAAGTATCAGTGTCCCCGCACATTTTGGAACATTATGTTGCTGTGAAATTACTTTTTTTTTTTTTAAAAATGAAAAACTGTTACTTGCACAGGCACATCATGCTGCTTATACACATTGGCCCCCTATAAGCTGAGAGACCCACATTTTCTTTAATTTTTTGTATACATCAGTCTAATTTTTGCACCACATTCTGCTGAAATGTCAATGTTTAATTGGGTTAAACAGGCATCAGTTTGCAACCCACTAAAACTCACAATGCATATGGCATGAACAGTTCCTTCATGGGGTGAATGTAGGCAGAGGTGCGCATAACTTTTTTAATTAGGTACTCATGTGGGAACCTTAGTTTGGCCCTAATAAACACGATCCTTTTCGTTGTCCTTCTCAGTGTCTCCCTTACTGTCCTTCCCTTCAGCTCCCTGCATGATAGATGATGAAGCTCTCAGTCCCTGGCTGATCCTTAATTAGCTGTCTCCATTCATAGATCAACAGCTGGCTCAGAGTCGAATGTCTTTGTGGTAATCTTAGCCAGTGATGTGGATCAGGGCAAAAAGATGAGTACATGGCAAACAAGATCTGTGTTTGTTTTTTATTATGTTGAGATGTAATAATCCCCCCGCATGCTTTACTGCTCAAAACAATGTAAGAGACAAATCACCATTCATGCTGGGGTAACAACCTCTACCGCTCATATTTACTATTTGGACCAAGTTGTACACAGAGGACACTGCCAAGCATTTTCCTGCAAGGTTTTAGTGCATTCTGTTACAATGTAGTTGCTGTCAAATTGCAACATGTTTTTTTAATGATGTCCTGTGATCCATCAATATACAGCAGATCACAACTTTGCTCTTAACTCCTAAATGTTTGTGCAATGCTGTGTATTATTCATGTAACCCCCTCACGTATATATATGCCATAACTCCTTGTGGTTTCCATAAAGTAAAACCCCAGTATAGAAAGACATAGGACATGCTTGTTAACTTTGTTAGCCTTATGAAATACTCCAAGAAAACATTAAACAGAGCTTTCCATTGTTTGTTGTCCATTTAACTTGTTTCACCATGTACCAAGTGGGTGTCTGGACTTTTCAACTTGACTAGTTTGTTTTAGCAATAGATAGTGCCACATTCCGATGCTCCTCTCTCGTTTTTATTTATTAAAGAATGGATAATTGAAATTTTTCAAGTCTACATAACAATCATGTGCTTGTCTGCCAGATGTTGATGGGACTGGCATATCTAGCTTCAGCTTCAAACCATGGCGCATGTTGAAAGGGTTGCTGCAAGTAAGAGAGAGGCTGATAAAACAGAGCTGGTTGCCAAGGCGTTTTTAGTTCGGGAAAAAAAATGCCTGCTGTAATGGCATTTAACTTTTTTTTTAAACTGCTTGTAAACAAAACAATTAGTATATCTTATATGGCATTTGTTGAATTATTGGTTATATGGTTTTATTTCACAGGACAGCTTTTAGAAACTACAAACGTTCCAAATAGATAGTAACAGATATGAAAATATAAATAAATAAAATATATATACAATTATTTTGTTTTTGTTTTGGAATTAAGTTGATTTTTTTCTTCAAATTGCTTATTTGCATTCTTGCCAGGAGATGGATGAGGAGATTGACTCCACACTTAAGTCTGTATTGTAGAAGAAGTTGCCAGGCAACTAACTTAGACACTGTTCTTATCCAAGAAATAGTCATGCATATTCACCCAAATAACACCACATTTTATTTCCACTTTGGTTTTTGTACTTATTAAACAAATGAAAAACACCCTGGAAATTAGTTGGCTTTAGAGGTGCTGGCTGCTGGATATGTTACACTTGGACAGAGCCAGGCTAGCTGTTTCCAGTCTTCATGTTGTTGGGTCTAGCGTCATATTCAACAGACAGATGTGAGAGTGGCATCGACCATTTCATCTAACTCTTGGAAAGGAAGCAAGTAAGCTTGTTTCTTAAAATGTTTCCTCCTTACATTTTAGAAACATTGGAATTCAAGTCTTGTGTCTAGTGTAGATGAATCATAGAGGACAACATAAAGAAGTTTTGAAACAGGCCTTCTGCAGCCATAGCATTCCACTGCGTGCACAGTTTTACACTCATCCTTGTAGCATTTATCATATTGTGAAATAGCACCAGGGGAGACGGCAAAGACCCAGAGAGCATATGTCACAGTTCAAGAGACGTACCGGGGCCTCAGTTGACTCCAACCGTATCTGTCTCACTGTCAGTGGAGGCACATTCTTTTCTCTGTGTCTCTGTGGGTTGTTTTATGTGTAGATGGTCATATTTGAGTTGTATCAATTGTGTTCAAGGACCAGTGTCTCAAAGCACAGCATTTTCAGGCTTCAAAATTTATGCATACATTTTTATTATACAGCCTGTGGGGTTAAATATGCTTGGCTCATAATAAAATGTGAGAGATTGGCCAGTGTTTCTGTTCCAGAAGTTGCAATTAATTATGAATACCTGTGATTGTAGCATAAATTCTTAACTAAAAAAAAACTAAAAGAGGGTTTGAGCTGATAAAATATGAGCTTTTGGCTCAATGAATGGTTTGTAATCAGTATTGCCATTAGTGTGACTTGTATCTGTCATGTTTTCTCTGTAGTTTTTGTTAGTTGCTATCCTTTCCTTATTGGTTTTGAGCATTGTGGTTCACTGGTCATGCCAACTATCTTTTGTATTCTTATTGTATTTTTTTTTTGCTAACCAAAGTTGCTGCTGAAACAAACATTAATCCATCAGTTTCTTCATCCTAATAATTTTATCTCCATGACTTGTCACAAAGCACCATTACTGACTAGCTGGACAAATGTGTTAAGCATAACCTTGAAGAGATTTTTATTTGAGTCCACATTGCAGATTTGCAGGGCTTTCAGGTTTTACTCAGCAAGTATCTGGCTAACATCGTAATCCTGCTTGTGAGACAGACCCCCTGGGAAAAACAGCAAATCTTTGAGCTTTCATGAAATACTTGAGACTGAATTGCTTTATCGTTATGCACCACAGAGCAAACTAACATTCATAGAAAGTTGTTGTGCTCTGATTTATAAGTTTACCTTTTTTGTGTTTAAACTGCTTATATATTAAATTTTGTGCATCTACATGTTTGGATGATGTTTTTACCTGCCGAGATTAAGTATCTTTCATGAAAATCCATAATGAAAGCTAGATCAAATCTGTTAAACATCATAGGATGGAGACACATTACCGTCATATGTTTTTTTCATTTTTTTTTTCATTTTTGTTGTTTTTTTTGTTGTGGTGACAAAACAGTACATTAATCACCAACAACTACAATGCCATGATTTATTGTTTATACATTGTCGGCCTTACCTTCTCTGTAAAGGAAATGCTTTTCTGGATAAGAAGCAGAACACAGGCAGAGTGGGTCTTTCACTTTACAGCTGCAACAGTTACACATAATTGATGTGTGGCATGTGTAATTGTTGCTTTGTTATTTTTCCAAATAATTCTGGTGGTACTAAGCATTTTGTTGTGATCTCTCCAAGACTTTCCTCTGTTCTCTCCTCCCCTTCTCTGGAATTCAGATGAAACCCTGTTTATGCAGTGGGAAACTCAGGATTTTGTCAGCCCCCCTGTGAGACATGATAGCCTTGATACTTCTCATGCACTTTATTGATCAAATATAATTGTTTTATATTTTATTTAAATGCATTAGACTTATTAAAAAGTTTTTCTATCCATTTTATAAAGTCCCTTTACACCTTGTATACTAGTCAATCAAAGGACCTAAAAATCTGTCAAAATATTAGATACAGTAAATTTTGCATTGAATGCAAAGTTAGTAATTGATTTGTATTGTGATCTAGACTTAAACAGGGCAGGGGTACACCTAAATTCCAGAAAGATGATAATTTCTGTTTGATCATACAATTTTTCTACAAGTCTTTAAGTCTCTCTTGTATCTGGTTTTCACATCAAGTTTTAATCTATTCTGCACCTTGGAATAATCCTCTCAGTCGGACTTCTGTTCCCTCTCCCAATTCAGATACCTTTCAACACAATAAATACATTTGGGGATTCTGTGCTGCCATATTGTCATCCTCTAGTGATTGTAGCTTCATGAAGGACGTATTGTGGCACAGCTAAAGAAGTTAAACAGGCCTAGTTACTTGGTTTGCTGTTTTGTCCTTTTGGGCTACTCCTGGAAAGACATTCATGTACTGCCCTGAAAAGTAGAACCAGTGTAGATTCATGTACTTTTTATAAGCCTCTTTCAGGAAAGTCTCTTGTTGGAAAAATGTTATACTCAGGAAGAACCCTGAGTCATATTGTTACAACAATACACACATATACGCACACACAGGCACACATCCACTATTTTTAAGTTATTTAATAAATTTGAATCCAGAACAATTTTAATGCTTGTTCACACTGAAGTTGTAGGTAAAATTACATCGTACACCGTGACAGTATTATTAGTCACTAAGTGTAGTGTTTATCAAATGAAAGAAAAAAAACTCTCTGGAAACTGATGTCAGCACATGAGGGAGATGGAAAATTTGGGCAATTTAAAAGGATTCCTGTCTGTCCAACCTTCTTATATGTGATTTCTACTGCTATACTAACCAAATTATTATTGACCTCATGTTTGCTACTGGATATGTGACAGAGAACCATTAAGTATAGTTTATGAGTATACTTGTCAAGTCTTGTCTTTTAATTTGTAAAAAAAAAAAAAAAAAAGCAAAAACAGCTGCAGGATAGTTCATGTTGAAAAATTTTAGAAGATGGCACAAAAAACAAGTCAAGTCAAAATGTGTTTTTACAGCACAATCAAAACAACCAGGGTTAACAAAAGTGCCGACAAATAAATAATGTATGTGAATAAAATACATTAATAACACAGAAGTACTAAAAACATAATAAAATAAAATTTAAAACCAGTAACTCACTCCATGTAACTGTTGTCCTGTTGTAAACAATGTTCCAGTGGTTTTTACTCAAAGGTTTCCAAAAACCCACAGGCTAAGTGCCAAAGCGGGTTTATTTTTGATTTATTGACACCACATCTGGAATTACTTACAATACATTTTTAGGCTTGGTGTGAAAGACAATCTTTCAGAATTTTTCAGAATGAAAAAATATATGCTTTTGGAGTTTAGCAATTAAAAAAAATAAAAATGCACTATGACAAGTTGACTGAGGAAGCGTGGAAAAAGTCCAACCGGTTTCTCAACAGCCCTTCGAGTGAAACAGAGTTTACCGGAATAAGCCTCAGTAGATGCAGAATCAGATAACACTGCGAAAATCAGGCCAATCAAAAATGCCTGAAATGATTTACAGTACCTGGCACGTTTTCCAAACATATTAATACTGTATACTGAGAAATAGAAGGAAAAGTAAGAGTTAAAGTTGCTGGCTTAATGTTCACTTCTACCTTAAACAAACAACTTTGTTATTAAAAGGCAATAAACTCTTAATTTTACAAATGGCTAAAAACATGTACTAAATAACTGACATAACTGTAAAACTGTAGTTGGATAACCCATAATTCATCATAGACAAAATCTCTGAAATGAAACATAATGTCCTGTCAAAGAAAAGGCATCAACATCTGTTTTCTATCACTATTAAATAAGAAGATATGTTGCCTATTAATTGAAGTGTGGCTGCTATATTAGAGACTGTGCTGCGAATTTAAGGAGTTGACATGAACATTTCGACAGCTCCCACACAGTTGAACATTAAAAGGATCTAAAGGCAGAGAGGAGAAGGTCAACTGTCAGATTAAGCAAATGATCCTAATCTGTCTCATTCTAATATGTATGTGCCTTCTAAAACAGCAACAGCAAATCACAATTAAAAGAATATTTCTCTTATAAGACTCAACAGTTTTATGATTAAGGTTTGATTCGTTTTGACATGGCTCAAGTGAGAGGGAAAGAGCATGGTTTGGGTTAAAATTACTACTTCAAGTTTATAGTACTTTCGTAATCATAACAAGCACTTGTTCAGACGTAGGAACCACTTTGATGGTAGGAAGAAACCACCACTTATAGTCAGAAGGAAACCAGAATCAAACTCCTGTCGACTGTGGCAAAGTCTCATGTTTTGTTGCCCAACTCAGACAAGAATCATAATTACTATTATGGGTTCTACAAAGATTTGTCACTTCTACTTAAACATATGTTGGTTTTAGGACACCTGCTGAAACAACCCGTACTGTCTTATTTCTTTGAGGGACAGTGTCTTTTCTCCAGTATATTATTTTCTCAGTAAGTTAGTCGACAATAGAAAATAAGAAGTACGGTTTAAATCTGTTCATCCCATGGTCTGTATATTCAGCTCATTGTATTTACAGGCCTAATGAAAACCTTATAATGGGAGCCTCTAAGGCCCATGTAACAACCAAGTTCACTTTCTGTAACTTTGCCCTTAAACTTCCAGTGTACCCAAAACTTTTCCACTAATGAGATAACGGGCCATTTTTGATAGAGGCTGTTTCCACAGCAACAACTCCTCATCCATAAATTTGATTGATTAAGAGTCCTTGATACTCTTACTTGCTGTTGCAAGTAAATATCGCCTTGAACATCTTGGTTCAGTGGTGAATTGACATTAAATTTTCTGTATTTACTGGTCCTCACTTTTTAGCTCTAACATTAGTTGTGTGTCAATAAGAATAGGATTTTTGGCTTAGATTTACTGCCTCTTTAATCACCTTGGTGTTTCTTATGCTCTAATTTAGCACTAGTCGGGTTTTCAATGACACCAGCATTTCTACTCTACACAAGAAATTACTTTGTGTTAATTGTTGCTTACAAGGGAAATTGTAACTATCAGGTTAATGTTCATTACTTGATTGTGAGGTTACTTTTGCCAGTTCACAGTTTTACGTGATTTCCTGCCTGTGTGCTTATGTTCATGTCCCACTTTACCCTTTACAGGGGAAATTAGTTGCAACACCAAGATACTTTTTAATGCAAACTAAAGTACACCAGGCTAAGTAATATCAGTCCCTTAAAACATAACAACAAAACTGCTCCTCTCATGCAGAGAATAGAGTTACTGAACAGAAGAAAAAAAATATTTTTGTACATCAACCCTATTTATGATTATCACCTGCTTTTCTAAAATGCCTGCACTCAGTAAGATAAATTATTTGTCATTCTAGTTTGTTTTTGTTTTCCTATAGCAATATTATTTACTCTAATGTTAAGAATTCACAGCATACCCTCCTTAATTGTGTAGCACTTGGCAACATATTTTGAATCATATCATTACATATTTATGAGTTGAGCTATGAGTAAGAGCAGTTCCTGTCAGTATTACTAGTGTGGATTTGCATATTAAAGTTGACAGTCTTGCCACCATTTCAAATAAAGTGATTATATGCCCTGTTAGGTAAAGAATGAAACTTTTTCCTTAAAAGCACTGAGGAAGATACAGTGGGGTGTAAGTCATCATCATGAGAGCAGGGGAGGACATGTTAGTGTTAAGGAGCATTCCTTAGTGACGGATGGAGAGCACCAGCAGAAGCAAACATCGCTCTCTCTTCCTATGTATTGGTGCCTTGCATTTCATGACTTAAAGTAGTGTGTCAAAAATAAACATACAGTAGATGTGCATTACATTACTACTGCATTCACTATTTATTTTTACCCGCACTGTTAAGCACTAGGATAACAAATCAACACATGGTTTCACATCATTAGATTTTTTACTTACAAACAAATGAAAACTTCCCTGCTTTATTTATATTTTGCTATTCTGTCTTTGAATAGTTAGAAACTTACTTGTTTTCGGATTCTAATCAGATTCATCATTTGAACATTTTCAGTATTACTCCACCTAGTTGTCTGGTTTCTAACAAATGCATTTTGCCATCTGTTTTCATTTTAGGGGAGACTGTAATACAAACCATGCCTTTACTGAAAAGACCATGACTGTCAGAATTCTTGCTTCATAATGTTCCCTTAAACCTGGAGTTGTTTTACCAGAATTGACAAATGTTTTTAGGATGATTTTGACCTATTGACTTGAAAAACATACATAAACAGTAGTTATTAAGCAGAATGATGAGGCTGTAAATCAGGACAGATATATTTTCTTCATTCATCAAAACTTACACGTCTGCAATGGTATCATCAGTGTGTGGGGCTAATGTAAATTACAATCCAAATATCAAGTGTAGATGTATGTTAATAGAGAAAGAGGTATACATTGGTGCCTGTGTTTATGAATGAGTACTGATGCTCATATCATAAAACATTTTATATTCTCTACACGCTGGCCTCAATTATTAATTTTAAATACATGCTAAATGGTAGTATATCCTAAATTTAATTAATCACAAGATTTATGTGGTGTCTGGTGATCTTTAAAACCTTGTGTGGTCTGTTTCACATTCTTTTACACTTTCAGTTCAGACGTTTTTCTCTATCCAATCCATGTATCATTACTGTTTTTATAATTTTGGTCTCTTTAAATCTTACTTTTGTTGCTCTTGGCTTGTGCCCATTTATCCATCTGTTTCTTTCCATGGAGAAATGCAGTGTGGTCATGCTTTGGTTGTTTTCTGGTTTTGCAATGGTTAAGAGGTGTGGTGATATGTAAACCACAGACTGCTTTTTCTGCCTTCATGCCTGTGCGCTGTATATATATGACATTGCTCTAGTTGCATGAGTTTCAAAGTGGGGGCCCTGAGTACACAGGGGCCACGAGGGGATCCCGGGGGACAAATGCAAATTGAACTGAAGATAAGAACAGTGAATAAAATAAAAATTAAACGTTAAAAAAATATTAAAATTATATTGTGCATTATTAGAAAAAGTAGCAATAGTTTATAATAAGATTTAAATTTTTTATTTGCTATGTCTTTTATTATAATTGTGATATTTCTTTTTTTAAAGACATATAATCTGTCATAAACCACTGCTGATTTTAGTTCACTTTAAGAGGGACAGTTCCCCAGGGAGAAGTTTTTTTTCGAATTCATTTTTTATCCAAATATTTCGCATCATTTGAGTAGTGTGGCGCTTCATTTTAGTGTTTATATTGTAGCAAATTCTTCCACACCGTTAACATATTAAGCTGTTGCATTCTGTGAATAATAACATAGGAATTAAATTACCAATAATCGCTTCAAGGTCCTTTTAACATTTCCCTGAAGTGGATGTTGCACGCTTTGAGGTAACCGCAGTGTTTGAAGGAGACTAGTAATACCTGGCCTGTATTCAACAGAATGGTTTGAGTTAGAAACACATGGAAGGGCTGATGATGGTTTACTGTAACAGGCCACAGACAGGCATGCTCTATGTAATTTCCTGAAGTGTCAGTATCAGAGACATCACACACACCTTAACACTTGTCCTCTACTTTTTAAGTGAATGTGTATATTAATACAAGTTAGAGTTTTTTGTCTCAAAATGTGACATAAAAGAAGTTAGATTTCATTTTGGATTACGTTACATTTTTTAACATGAGGTCAGAGTCAAAACCTATTTGCTTGAGCCTGGTATACCACTGAGGAAATGTTATGAAGAGAGGCAGAAGCCCAGGCTGCTGGTAGTATATTTACTACAGCCATCTGCCAAAGCTGAGCAGAGCTTGCATGCTTTTCTGCTGTGACTCTCATTAAAAGTTTTGTTGGATTATGCTGCATATGCCAGCACAGCCGGGGTGGATAGTGTAGCTTCTAACAACAGACGTAATATGGAGATTGGTCCTCATATCAAGTGACCCTTTTCAGATGCACAAGAAGAAGCTATTGTTCAGTTGCCATGTATTGTAACAATAATTCATTCCATATATGGCTGCATATTGGTCAGGCAGGCAGGAACACATTTCCTGTTTTTGATCTTAGGTCTTAATGTGGGCATACATACTGATGTTAACATTACATCTAAGCTACAAAGGTGTAGGCAGTTAATGTTAGAGTTCTTCTAAGCAGACTTAAGCAGTAATATTTTCTGGAGTGGACCAGTTGTTTCAAAGAAATCGTTTTGGTCTTTTTGGGTGGTTGGAGGGAGAATCTGATTATCTTTATCGAGAGTAAGTTAAAAAGATTGATTCAGCCGTCAGGGGTGTTCAGCATAAACGAAGCAAAGTCAGGAGGTGGTTGGTTTGGCTGGCATAAAATCTGGTAACAGATAAAACATCCAAAGGCTCTGTCCAGTCGTTAGAAAAAGCATTGAAGAATCAAGGTCTAACTGTTTGTTTATACAATTGTTTTTATACAGATTGAGCCAAGGAGATAAAGTGTATTCATTTTTTAGCTTGAGATGTGTGGTAGAGGGATTTTATGACCTATCAAATCAGGCAAGTTTTGTCCAGTCTTACACTAAACAAAGATAATTGGCTGCAGACTGATACTTATATATATGTTAAATATACAGATAATGTGCCATCAATCTACTCATGGAACTTTTTTTGACAGTTTGACAATTTGAATAAGTGTATTTCTCAGTTTGGAACTATTTCTTTAACAGTCTCATTACCAGAAGCTGTTGTATAAGTAGCAGCAACCTATGTAACATAACACAGTCTGACAGTATATTTTCCTGTTTTCTTTTTGAATCTTAACCCTGCAGTTGTGTCACAGATGAGGTAATGAAAACAAAGACAAGAATTAAAGCAGAGCTGCAAATTAGTGACGATAAATTGGGCGATGCATTTTCACCATTTTCAAACCCAGCCGCCTGTTTTTTTAAATGATAGGCCTTACCGAGGGGTATTGTACCAAGACTGTGTGACTGTCACAGGCTGTGAGCACAGAGTTTAAACAGTCATTCACCAATGGGCTACGTTAATGTACCATGTTAATGATCAAATGGGGCGCCATTGTTTTTCTGGGCAGACATTTATATGGACTCACTCTGGATGCAGATAGAAACAGCACTGCAGATAGAAATACATCTTATATAACAGCCAAAACAGTTTTATAATGTGATGTAAGGGCTGTGTGTCTGGCAGGTCTTCCTGGAGTTTGTCTTTCCTTATTTGCCAGATATTTATTAATGCAGCTTGCAGATTTCCAGTTTTCCAAGTGAATTCTCAAATAGCAACTAATGGAGAAAAAAAGGAACATATGACCTATAGCCAGTGTTTCCATGAGGTTGACAGTATCCAGACAGTGGATTGGACACTTTGTTACTAATTTCTGTCATCAAGTTTATCAGTTTAAAGCAGGGGTGACCACACTTTTTCAGCTTGCGA
>JAPZDV010000011.1:15783760-15817593 GCA_029814665.1 Acanthurus lineatus | reverse complement strand
TTTATCAGTTTAAAGCAGGGGTGACCACACTTTTTCAGCTTGCGAGCCACTTATAAAATGACCTAGTCAAAATGATCTACTTACTATAAATATGCATGAGTTGATGTACCTTGATGAACCCATATTGCACAATATAGCTGTGTACAATTTTTTTCATTACCTTACTCTGATGACTTGCACTGCAGCTTCCCCACTCATTTTTATACCCTTTCTGAAGTTTAGTACAAATAAACTTGGCAACTCAGCAGCTTGCACGAGTCACTCCACTTCTTGCTGTCTGTTTCCATGGTAACCGGGGGACGACTAGCGAATTGCTCTGAAATAGCGCAAGCAGCTTCCCGTCCACACGGATTGGATGGATTGGATAGATTTTTTTAATGCAATGCGATCTACCCACATTACCTTTGCGATCGACCGGTATATCCCGATCGACATAATGGGTGCCCCTGGTTTAAAGTTTCTTTTTTTTCATGCCACTGTACATTTCATTGTCCACATGAGCCACTTTTCACATCAGTATAAAATTGATTCACTGCACTGCACTGCACTTTTTTTTTTTTTTTTAAAGAAAATCTGTCATTTTTAGAAGTAGTTCACCTGTTGCTCCTGTTTTTCCTTTGTCCAACACAGTGGTTTAGAGTATGAAGAAGATTTATTCATGACCAGTTGCCAATAAACAACATTGCATTTAAGAGTCTGTTTTTTAAATGGAGTCTGGTGCAATGCTCAGTCCACATAAAATGCTCTCAGGCTACATTACATCACTTCCAACAAAGATCATCAAACAGCACCAGTGGTGCTCGTAAGTTTGCAGGAGCAATCTGCAAAACATGTTTGTCTCTAGCTGATGATGTGTTTGGTGTGATGAAATTAAAACTTAGCTCTTAACTCTTTTAGCTCTTAGCGCATCTGGATATAAAACAAACTACCTTCGTAACTTACCTATTAAAAAAAGTCATATTTAATTTATGCTTGTTGTTTTGCCGTCATCTATCATCTTGACCTACCTGGTTGTTCTTTGAAGCCCTTTGAAACCCACCAGTGGTCTGTTTAACAGCCTTTAGAGTCCTTAAATGTTTATCTGGTTTTATCTGAGTGAAACACCAGATACTGTTAAACATTAAACAAATTTTATTTGTGTTGCAGAGGTATTGCCCAGTAACAGCTAGTTTATTCCACCCCTCTCGATTTTAGGACTTGCATGACTCTGAGTTGTTGGTGAACCCATCAGTCTATGAAATGTCCATTTAGATGTCATTCTGAGTTATACTGTCAGTGTTTTGTGGTCATAATATTGCAACTGTTGTATTCAATGTCTTCATTAGCTTAACTCCAAAAGACAGATGTGAGCCTGTGGAAAAACCATGTAATTCCAACATCATTTACCTTTTATGGCATCCCCAAGTGATCATTTGTATAATTACAGACAATAATAGGACATAATCTAGCTGAAAATACAGCAACACATTTGAAAGAAGAATGGTACTACATTAGAATCATGACTAAAAGTCTGCTAATGTAGAGAACATTAAGGCCTTTAAGAATGCCTGATGTCTGAGTCTTTCTTTTTCTGGGTGTAGTATTTTTAGCTGGATAAATGACCTTTCCAAGAGTGTTTTTTTCTTAGACTGGAGATTTGGTAAACACAAAGGTATCCAGGCATTTTTAAGATGTAGTTGCTACTTTTTTTTTCTTTGTTCCTATAAACCTGTTCTACTCTAGGATTGTCTTTTGTGAAATGTCACTGGCAAAGGTAACTGCCCCTTTTAGTATATGTAGTTTTGTCTAAATCTGTAATAGCAAATCTGTTGCTTAACTCTGTATCCTGTTTGTCTTGACAACCAATGTGTACTTATGGAACAAAGACACATTTTGACACGCGTAATTTATTTCTAAATGACATAATGTGAATCTCCAGAACAAAAGTCTAAACCAAGAGGCCTTACAAACTGCAGTGCAAACCTTGCTAATTTGTTTATATTACACTGTGGCGACCCTCAATCTGCAGAGTGTGTGTGAATGTGTGTGTGTGCGTCTGGTGTGCCTGTGTGTGCATGCGTGAATGTGTGTTAGCACGTCCATGTTTGTCTGCATGTGTTTCCACGCATAACTGAGAGAGGGTTATAAAGGTTTATACGTAAGTGATCCATTCAAGCTGCCTTAGATATGCCATTAGTAATAATACACAGTATTAGGTATCCTGTTGAACCTTTTATATTCATTGTACTTTGGTAGAAGTACATAAAATAGTAATACATAATACAGAATCAGAGAAACCAGATCACATTGTTTAATCAGAAGTTTTTACTTCTGCTATCAAAAACTGAGTTTTGGATTCCCTACTATTTTTTTTCTGTGACTGCTCAGTCAAAGTAACATATTTTGATTTAAGTGAGTTTAACTTGATGGTTTTTGTCAAAACATTTTGCATACACAGTAATTTCTTTGGAATACAAAACAGTAGGCATGATAAGACAAAAGCCAAATATGGAGACATATTCCAGCATAAACTATGTAAGAGGAGAATCTGCATATTGTGTCATTATTGATTAATCTGTTTGATTTTTTTTTTTTTTTTTTACAGTTTTAATCATTATCATTTTTGGCTTATTCTATTAAAATACAAGAAACAGTATGAAATGCGTATAGACCCAACTACCCAGAGCTCAGGACATCTACAAATGTCTCATTTTTCCTACTAAGGTATAAAGTATAAAATGTAGAGTGAGTGGAGAGGACACTACAGAAGTCTGCAATATATCTGAAAAAAAGAAAAGGTTAACAGATTTTTGTGGATTATCATGTTGTCCAGAATGCCAGTGCTAGGATTTATGGATTTGAAATAAGCAGCTACAAAAAGAGGGGGATAATTCAGGTAGTAGACTACATCTGGATTAGCTGAAGAACGCGGAGGCTGAAGGGAGGTGCTGCACTTTAGACAAGAGACTGAAAATTGAAAAAGAGCTCAGGGCACAGTTGTTGTGGATCAGGAAACATCTAATGAACAGGTGGTTCTGTGCAAACATACTGAATGGATTGTGCCTTTGTTTCAGGTTTTGCAAAAGAGTTTTTTGACTACAGCTCAAGAATAACTATGGTCTTGTCTATGATGACTCCTGTATAGGATGGGATTTTCCTGAGTAAGAAAAAAGCAGCTTCTGAGATTAAGTCTGAGGTGGCTACTATTTATAAATGAAATTAATTCAAGGTGAGAGCAGGAAAGAAGAGATGGTTATCGTGAGCAATCACATCAATCATTGAAAAGAAGTTGTGGAATGTGATAACAAGGCCAAACAGAGATGTTGGAGGAAAGAATGAAGAGTGAAGTCTTAGCTGTAGAGGACTCTTGAGGATAGACTGATGAGTATGGTTTAAAGCAAATAATCAGAGTCTGTAGGCACTGATTATCGGATATGGAGTAAGATCTCTGTGGGAATTTCAGTGTAGTCAGAACATTGAGCAGATCAACAGCTTTTGGGGAGCAGCTCATGATGACTTCAGTCTTATTTTCTGCTTGTTTTCCCAAATATGAGGACTTTTTTGTTTCCCATGTAACGTACTCTTGTTACGCAAAAGATAAACACTTAGTTAATCAAAATTTTCCTCACTCTAACTTAACTTTTATTCAGCTTTAAAGCTTTACTTGCTCATTGAACTACTGTGAAACAAATTTATAAGGTAAGCAATTTTTCTACAATAAAAATTAATCTAAATTATCAGTTACATTAATTAGGACAGCAACTCATAATTATGTTTGACATCAATTCATCTGTAAAATCCGTTTTTGTTTCATCAATTAATCATTTAGTCTATAAAGTGACCAAAAATAGGGAAAATGCCAATTACAACCTAAGAAAAAATTCTCTGATTGCTTTCCTGGTCTTGAAAAGAAGTAAAGAATGTAGCAAAGCCCTACCATTGAGAATCTGTAACAATTATCCGAATAATTTAATCATTAAATGACTAATGTGTCTTTAAATGTCACGTTTGATCACATGGCGGAGCATGTGAACTAATTGGTATGAGCTTGGATGTTGTTTCCTCTACACTTTGACAAACATGGTCTCTTGAGCGGAATGCAGATATGTTATTGTTTATCACTGGCATCAATGCAAGACAAATAAACCTGCATGTAACTGACCTCATGTGTTGTCCCACAGCTGTCTATGTTTGTGAGATAGCCTTTTTTTGGTAATTATTATCCCTGTTAGAAAAAAACATGCTTGTATGTGATAAATGTGGCCTGTCATGTGACGGTGCATGTACTGTATATATGTTCTTCATCCCTATGCACTTTTTTCTTTTATAGACTCGTACTTAAGTAGCTTCCACTTTCACTTGTTTGCTGGTGTGAACCTAAAGTGTTTCAGGCTTGTTCACTATGTTTGATTGGGGGAGGTCTGCTGTCTGTAAGGTAATTAGAGGGCTAATGGGTCACAGAGGGTTACTGAGGTCAGACTAATCTATGTCTAGATTTCAAGGGGCCCCTGTAAAATGATATGGACCCACTGGCAAAATGAAATAACCTTTTTTTGAAAAAAGGCACAGGTGGCAAAACAATCTATGATGTCCAGCTCATTCTTAACAAGTGCAGGAATAGTAGTATAGTGAGTCTCAGGGTAAATGTCAATCTTCAAGCTGGTATTGTCAGGTTGTCTGGCCATGTGATTGCAAAGTCTGCTAAGTAACATTCAAGTATAAAAGTGTCTTGACTACTGAATACTTCAGGGATATCTTTCCTGTAACTCTTTCACCTGAAAATATGAATGAAATCTACATGTGTTTTAAATTTGTTTGCTAATATACCCAACTACATGAGCAACTATCAAGCTTGCACAGGATTGTATTCATAGCTGTTATTAAAAGGTGCTAAGGGCCCTGCGCGTCATCCGTCCACATGGTCTTGTTTTGTGTATTGAGTATTATGTAGAACTTTAGCTGTATTTACCCATGCTCAGTTTTTTGGATAGTGGTTATTCTATTAAATGCTTTAACCACAAGAAACAATAATATCATGCACTTAAACCGTCCCCCTAGTATGTCACTGTGGAGATTGATTGAAAATGATCTGAGTTGTTTCTGCTGCTCAAATGAGCAGCCCCGAGGTGTACTGTTAATAGCTTTTTTAGAATCAATGCCAGATATTGAGTCAGACAGTTGTTAAAGTATAGACAAAGCTATTTGGAAAGAGTTATTTCCTATCAGATTTAAGTGTTGGTTCAATCTAGCAGAGGTTGCAGTTTTATTCATACTATTCATACTCTGCACATACACAAAGAGGGACTGCTTATAGAGTTAACTTGGCCCTCACCATAGGAAAACATAACAGTTTTACCCCAAGCAACTTAAAACACTTAGCATTCTGGAAAGGTGTGTTTGGACTGCAACACTAATTACAGTCTTAAACATTGCCACAACATGTTATTTGACTAAAATCTCTTTAAAGCAGGATATAGTACACAGTAGTGCTGTGCATTAGTTTAAATGTTCCTCTACCTGGGCAATAAAATTTTATACCAGGCAGTAAAAAACAAATGTCAAATTTGTAATATACATTTTGATATACTGATAACTAAAGCACATAGTTAAACAGAACTATTCATCTTGTGTGACGAGAATTCATTTTTTCTCTATCAGCCATTTAGCTGTTGAGAGCCTGTAAATCAAAGACCTGGCAGATTCTCCATCCCCAGACTTTAAATCATGTAGTTTGTCTGAGGTTATTTTATTGTTTTAATGTATTGACCTTCACCTCAGCATCCGTCACCCAGAGTCCTTACAAGGCATGTTGTTTTAACTGGTGGACAGGTCATATCATTTCCATCCTCATTCTGAAGGTCTACTTTCTTTTCCTGCATTTTTTAATGTTCCAAAATATATAACAGTTATTAGAAAGACAACATAAGAGAACAAAATTAAATTAAATCAGTTTTTATAATGAAAAAATAGCACATCATGCTGTTATAATGTTTTAACAGAGCCTTGATCTGCAAAATAAGCCAACATCACTTAGATTTCAGGCATATTTATTAAATGATATAATGAGAGAAAGTACAATATTGTAGGACTAAAAAGCATTTCTCTGAATAATTTAATAAAGATGCAGTTGATAGAAAACTATTTTAACAACATAGACACTGGTTCAGTTTCCATGAGATGTTGTCACCCCTTTCATGATCTTCTGGAGACGGACATAGATATTTGTTTACTCATGATTGTCCAACTTTCAATGGTTATTTTGCTAAGCTGGTTATTTGCTATAAGTGCCTTCTGTGCTCAGGAGGATGTTATTGTGACATGAAATATTGGGTCACACAGGAAACAGTCCTAAGATCAGCTCTCTCAGGGTGTCCAAGTCATAGCCTCTCCCATCCACAAACACCAGAATATATGCTGAAATGTGATTAACTTGAACAAACTGAGAGACGGACATGAAAACAGCTTTCCAAAGTTTGACATTTTGTTCGTACATTTTACTGCACAACTTTCTGCCTAGAAATAAAAACATGTTGTACTTAAAGCTCGATAGATATCCTTTGTTTATTAAACAGTGCAGTGCATTTTACTTTGACTTGCTTTAGCAAACTACCGTTGGAACATAAATAAAAAACTAAACAACTTATTAACAAGACTATAAGTTCACAGTCATAATAATGATGTTCAGTGGATCTTTAAGATAAATGCTTAAGTGTGCATGCCAACTTGCTTTCAGTGACAATGCTTACATGTTGGTGTTTAAGAGGTATAAAGTGTACCATGGTTACTAACTTTTTTTTTAGCCTATTGGCATGCTACATAGCACTGCAGAGCCTACACACAATGCTTTGCGTAGTTGATGTTCACTACCCCAAAAAAGCAAATACATATGGACTATAACTGAGAGCAGAAGGATAATATGGGGGTAGATAATGTATTAAGTCAGAACTTACTTTATCACTAACACAGCACTGTGACATTAGGGCTGGATATCCTAGCCTGGGTTCATGTAATATGAAGGAATCTAGGCCCAAATTACATATTGTTTAAACCAAAAATGGGCATCAATTTAGATTCAATATTTGCACACATTGCAAGCCCATGTATACATACTCATGTAATACACAAGTAAACAAAGTTTTTTTCAGACATGTACACAAAATTTCACAAACATTACACCTGGCCTGCCTTTACCCCATGAAGGGTCTCATAAGTGGTCCTATGTCCCTTTCTGGTTAACCAACTTAACTTGAAATGAGATTGTTGCAGGTTGATGTTTTCTAATAGGAGCCTCAAGTGCAGTGAAGGGGGGCTATTATGCTGTTATGCTCTTGAGATAGGTAATATATTCAGTTGTGAATAAGTACTTGGCTGCTCTGTATACTAATGAAAATTACTTTAAAAGCAGTCAGTTGTGGACCCATTAGATTGCAGTGGTGCAAAGTTGGTGATTTACTTTGTTTTGCCATTACTATATTTCTGTGATGGTGTTATTGCAAACAGCATGAACCTTAGCAGTTGGGTCATTGGATTCATAAACGAAAATAGAAATATCAAATGTAAAATCTTACTATAATAAGATGAAAGCTTAAAATCAAGGGGTCTTTGGTTTTGAAATGTATTACAATTTGACACACCTTCATTCTGTTCCAAGTCCCTATCTAATGGGCCATTTATGAGCAAGATCTCCTTAATCAATCTGAAATCTGACAGTTTAACTGTGTTCAGATAACATAGTCTGTTTTTCTTACTCTTCCACAACATTCCATCAAATGATTTCCTTATGTACCACTGGCAAGTCTCCTGTGGTGAATTGTTTAAAAGCTGGAATAAAGACAGCTGTATGTGGGGCTTTAGAGATGGCAGTGTTGGTTTGTTAGTCTGTATACCAGTTTGGTTAAGGCCACAATATTTTAGCAACTATTGGATTGATTACCATTAAATTCTGTTTTAAGATTTATGGTCCCCAGAAGGATCTTATCTAGTCTGTTCCACTAGCACCATCAGGAGATTTATATTTGTTGATTTGTGTGTAATTTCTTGACAGTTAAGACATAAAAAAACAACTATGTTCCCCTCAGGATGAATCAGTTACTTTGGTGAGTCCACAACTTCTTATCTAGTTACATTATTTGGTCCCTTTTTCGATTTGTCTGATACTTTGGTTATGACAAAATACCTGCAAAGCTTATGTCATTCACATCAGCCTCATAATGTGATTAGAACTTCATAGCAGGCATTAAATTGCTGACTCACTAAACCAAGGTGGCGAACATTACACCTGCTAAACATTAGCATGTTAATATCATCATTATAAACATTTTAGCATGCTGGTCTTAGCATTTAGGCTTTAAGACCTACTAGCAATAACTGTAGACTCCTAGCTTTTTTTTTCTATCTATAATTTTATTCTAACTGTATCAAATAATTAATAATTAGCTTAGAGGAATACCACTATCCTCAAAATGCCCGAATAATTAAAGCTGTAAAGCACAACAGAGAAACCTTCAGTACCACTATCAAAGTGATCGAGACTGCACCACACTACCATGACTTCATTATGTAATTTGATTTTTTATCACCTCCTGTTTAGAAGTCACACCTGGTAACACTTTCCTTTCGAAAGGAGTGCCAGTGAGGGATGAATTTAACCACATGATTATGTAAATCGTGCAGATTAAAAATATTGCACCAATATGTTATCATGGAGACGGTATGAATAAAACACAGATGAGGAAAGAAACGATGCAACTGAGAAGATGTTGAAGACAGAAAACTTTTTGATTTGTGGCTTCATATTATCTCATCAAGTTATTTCATCTCTATTCCACAAACAACTAAGCAGAGAGGAAACAGAGGTGACAGAAACAGAGAACTGTGAAGTTCAGTTTCAGTCAATAATGAGGACCTCAACTGTCAGATTTTAAGGTGAAACAAGTCACGTCAAGAAACAAGTCAACAAGTCCAAGTTACGCAGTCAGCACAGTCATCCCACTGGGGGATTTAAACTATATTTCAGAGGAGTATTTTCAGACATGAACAAACCAACAGCAGGCCAGACACAGCAATGAGAACTGCAAACAGCTGTGTGTTTATGTGTGTGTGTGTGTGTCTGTGTGAGGGAGACTGAAATCTGGTTACATTAATCTTCATGAAGATGTTTTCCACATTAACGCACAGTTGTAAGGAAAACAGGCTGAATAACTGGATCACAACAAATTCTGCAGATTCTCATTTCATGTCAAATGCACTATATGCACTATATGGCACTATGAGACCTATTGTGTGACCGTTAAAGTATTTTGGATTCATGTCCATTTGATATATTACAGAAAGAAGTGCTGCAAGGGCTTCAAGTTTGTACTGGGCCAGTGCATTCCTGAAGGTAGGGAAACTGTTATGAAGTCTGTCTTGTGTATTAGAGATTATTTAAGATTCCTCTCCAATCGTGTCCCATAAGGTCTTATGGCCCTTAATATATTTAACTTTATTTTCTCTTGTTTTAGCCTCACTGAATGTTTTACAAACCATGACAGGCATGTTGCCTTAAATTTTAAATTAAAAAATATAACTGAAATGCATAATTTATTTCTGTAGACTATGATGTGTGTGCTGGCGCCCCCTGTGAGCAACAGTGCACTGATCATTTTGGTCGAGTGGTGTGCACTTGTTACCCTGGCTACCGCTATGACCGTGAGCGCCACAGAAACCGAGAGAAGCCCTACTGTTTGGGTGAGACCTTGTACAGCAACACAGTTCCTCTTTAAATGAGGAGATTCTTTATATTCTCTGATTTTTTTAAGTTTAAGTCTGTTAGACTATACCCGTCACACCCCACTGTAGAGTTACAAAACAGAACAATAGTCTATCTCAAAGCAATTATGCATGACAGGAAGTCATTTATCTTAACACAAATCTATAATAGGTTGGTCTGGTGATCACTGAGCTTTGCAAAAATAATTTAAAATTCTTGTTACACTTCAGTGGAATAAATTGCAGCAGAATGTAAAAGTAGACTGCTCGAGTTATTTATTTATTTATTTTTTGGCTTGCCTTAAAATCTTACCATTACCAGATGAAGGTCAACAGGACTGGTATGTTGCACCTATAATAAATTTTTTTTGTAAGTAAAGGAGAGTGTGTGGGAATCTTCTCTTAACTTTGTTCTTTTTTTTATTTGAATCATATTCACAATCATAATCACACACACACAGTATAAAGATTAATTTAATTACTTAAATATATATAGATATACAAATCTATCTACGTGAGTATATATATCATATTACAGGTGATTTTTCTGATTGAAAGGCTTTAAAGTTATTTCAATTGACATGTCTTTCTTTAATTGTCCTTTCTCTGTCTCTGCTTGTCCCTGTAACATAAAGACATTGACGAGTGTGCAGACAAAAACATAAGTGCATGCTCTCAGATCTGCATCAATTCCGTGGGGAGCTACAGGTGTGAGTGTGAGAAAGGCTATTTCCTGGAAGAAGATGGAAAAACATGCACTAAGGGCGAGAGAGGTGAGAATAGTATCTTTATTGAGACATTTTCTCTATATTCAACTGCACCTCTGTCTGCAATGTGGGAATTACCACACATTGTTATTTGGTGTGTGTGTATGAAAGAGTGAAAAAGAAAAGTAGATGTGGGTACTGCAAACATAGACAGCTGGTAATCATTACAAATCCCAACTCCTTGAGCATGTCAGAACAGTTCAGTCTCTCAAACATACCGCTGCCCCCCTGACTCCTGGTCTTTTATGATTTGCTGGAAGATTTTGAGGAAAACATCACAAATGGTTCAGGCGATAATAAGTCTTAAATTTGTCCCAGAATGAGTTGTCAATGAAGCGGTCAGGGGCTGCAGATTTGCTACTTCCTCCCATGAGTTTGTCTTCCATTACCTACTACGTTGTATAACATTTCAGGTAAAGCTGGAGAGTGAGACATTATGGTACATATAGTTATGCTCCTGCTCTATGTCCCGCTGCTCAGTAACATAGTAGGGAAAGAAGTGTCCAGACACTTGCACTCATCCATAAAATGTATGCATTCATGGAGTAGGGCCCATTCTACAGCAGGCCAGATACAAAACCAGGAGATCTGTAGAGGATTGTGCAACTTTATTGCTTAAATATACTGTGTCATTGTGATTTCTTTTAAAGTGGTTAGTGATTGAAAACATATTTTTTCCATCAGTTTGTCAAAATGTTCAAATACAGAAATGTGTATTGCATTGCTTTCCATCTAGCAGGGCCAGTAGTTAGAGTAGTTCTGCACTAGCCTACCTTAAGGCTCTGACACATTTACCAGACCTCCTCTGTGTCTAAGTGAAGCATTTTAAGTGAACCACAACATCCAGGTCTCATAAATGACTGTTACAGAGTTGGTTAACAGTATAAGTCACTCATCCCCTTTGTAGACAGTTAATTTTTACCGCCCATAGACTCTAGATGATTGACCATTACAGTTAATAAAAAAATATGAAGCACATCAAGATATTACAGGAATAGTTTAGTACTCAGTAAGTATAGTAAAAAAACGTTAATTTGTTGGAGGATTGTTTCAACACAATTTTAAGAAAATGTTTTTACACACATTTGTCCAAATTATATTCATCAATATTCTGATTGTCCTTCTTCTAAACAAAACCAGTTTCTGGTAACTTATGTGACAGAATGTTTTTATCCCAGCAGTGCATCTCTTTGAGAATTCTGACAATGTGATGAATGCTGGGACTTGCTCAGCTACATGCGACGATTTCCACCAGATCAAGATGTCTGTCCTGCAGCTTAAGCAGAAGGTAAGGGTTAGAAAATAAAAAAAAACAATCAAAAAACACATCAGTCTCACATGTATAAAATTCAGTCTATAATATTAACCTGTTACACTAGACTATTTTTTTTCCTAAATCATTATCCTGCACCATAAAATTCTGTTGCGTTTTCAAGTACAACTTCTATAGTTTACTGCATAAAGACCCCAGTGAGCAATAAACACACCTTCCTGATTGAGTTCAATGTGAATATCTGTAAAACTGCTTTATTCTGTTTTCACCACCCAAAAGTTTTGCTTCATTTCCAAGCAGTCCTCGCTTGACAGAATTTCAGAAACAAGAGGAGGCACACTTTTACCCTCTCATGAGATCTATTGTAGCACCTTATTTCCTAATAAAAACTGTCTGCAAAAACTTCCTTTACTTTAGGCCATAGATTTCCTCCATAAGTAGGAATTGTTGGATAATATGTGTGAAACTCAACAATGGGCTTATTTTTCCTCAGTGTAATCACAGGCGTCTTAAGCTATCTGAGAACAAGTCTGTCAACAGTGGCACTCAACGCCCTCTCTGTAACACATTCTGTATTGCTTCCAGCTGTGTGAGTGCTGCTGTAACTATCTCCAATATGTCTTCTTTTTCTTAATGTTTGTATATCAAGGAAAATTCTATTACCTTTACAACTTCTAACAGTATATTACTGCAGTAAATGAGGAGGTATACTCTCATGTATTCATATCATTGGAGGGTTAGAGTATTAGGGTCACACTGTGGTTCCAACACCTGTGCCCAAGGTCACAGGCTACAGTCTTGCATAATGCTCACTCGATCAGCAGGTGAACCATGACCTTGTTCTGCATGTGTGTGTATGTGTGTGTATGTGTGGACATATGCTTCTATGTCTTAGGGCATGAATTCTGATTTGTTGGCCTTTGCAACACAGGAAGGTCTTTGACATGTTTTCCTCTGGGACTGTCAGATCGACTTGATGTTGTGCAGAGATCAAAGATAAATTTTCCCAAGGATGCCACTTTGCATCCAGAGCAGGAGCTCTCTTGGTCTTGCTGAATAATGCAGAGGGGTTGCCTGGCCATCCATCTGTCTGGGTTACAGCCTGTAGCATGGCGCAGATGAAAGATCAGCTTTCATCATAAGCAGTTTATATCAGTTTAATACAATTTTACTTACAAAAATGAAGTTGGCCCTTCATTGTGTCACTTCTCTGTCCAGTTTGACAATATGCAATTTTATGAATCATTTCATGTAAAACCATTTTACAAATGACAGCTAAATGAAGAAATCGTGCAGTTATGCATCTGGATGTTTGACATCTTTTTCAAACTAATGAAAAAGACTTTCATCCCATGAGAGAATAAGTATTCTTCTTGGCTCTGTTCTTTATTTGATATAACAATCACTTAATATTTTGTAGTTGACTTCTCATTGACCTGTTCATTCTAACATTATTTTCTGCCTCCTAATTCAAGATGGCCATGCTTTCAAACAGTGCTGACGTTCCTGAGCAGATGACCAGCGAGAAAATCCTGACGTCGCCCATATTTTTACCAGGGCCTCCTGGTCTCCCTGGTCCTCCAGGTAAAATGCATGACGCTAAAACTTACCGAACAGTATCAGAGGAGGCACACTTTTACCTTCTTTCGAGATTTATTGTAGCTTTTTTTTTTTTATAAACTGTCAGCAAAAACTTCCTTTACTTTATGAAAAACTGACAGTGTCAGACCGAATAAAGAAACTGGCCTGCATCCAGTAGGATTAGTATAATCACCAGACACAAAGTACAGCTGAGACTGGTGGGAAAGTTGTCAGTTTGCAGGTGTTTGGTCGTAAACCAAGTATTAAGTATTGGACATATTAAAACTTTGACGTGGTGAAAGTATCTGATAAAAAATCATTAGTATTCATGGGGAAAGAATGAAGATCTTTCTTAAATAGGTATTAGTTGTTAGGACAGATCACTTAAAAAACCAAAAACAAATGTGAGTATTGTGGCGGAGGAATATTAAAAGAGTTACAACGACCATTGAGTCTTCAGGATTCATCATCTGGGAGTCAAGAATGTCAGTGTTAAGTTTGATGGGAATGGATCCATTAGACCAATAGATGTTGAGATGTTTTACAGAATTATGGAAACTGCAACCTGCTAGTAGCACAAATACCACAAATACCATGCGTTTGACCTTTCTGTTATCAGTTGTCCTTAGTTCATTAATAAAAGTCTGGATTGTTTCAGGAGACCCAGGACCAAAGGGCTCTCCAGGACCTACAGGACTGATGGGCCCCCCTGGGCTTCCTGGTCCCAGGGGCTTGATGGGACCTATCGGACCCACACCAGACCTGTCCCACATCAAACGGGGCCCCCGAGGACCTGTGGTCAGTTGATATGTAATCCAATCTGCCTTTCATCAAAACACTAATATAACAGAAATAGAAACCTTTACTCAGCATTTTTGTACAACTAATATTTGTAATATTCTTATTTAATAGCACAGACATCTGGATCAGCAAGTATGAATGTGTGTGTTCTGACTGTGACCTCTGAGTAATAACTTGGATACAGTACATTAGTCTCCAAGGCCCATTTTTGTCTTTGTGTTTTTCCAGTTCTGTTTCACAGTCATGCTTTTTGTCACACTGCAGAATTACTTAATTAATCTTAAAGACACTATTGAAGTCAGTAAACCCTGCAAAGACTCTCTTAAGTCTGTATTTCAGATTTTGTGGGATTGGATGGGTTTTTATTTAGCCAAAATTATTCAGGTTATGAAATAATTGTGTATCATGAGACAGGCCCCAGGAGATCTGTGGGTGATTTATAGAGCAATCAGGTTGTGTTTTTTTAAATAAACTGACAGTTTTTAAATAGACACAAAAACCTTCCCATCAGACGTCCTCTTAAAGAAATCCCTGCTTGCAGGGTGAAAAAGGATGACACATGGTAATGGCAACAACAACAGAGAATGCTGAATCCATTTACAGCTTTAGTTGTTTTCTTTGGCTCGCTGTGCTTTTGTGCAGAGCTCAGTCTTGCCTGTGAGTGTGAACTCTCCGTGTTAAAGTGTGGGATCTGTATCAAGAATGTGCAGGATGTGGTCATAGAGACATATTTCTATTTTTTAGAGTTTGAGTATTTATGCTGTCTTGTTATTGATAAATCAAACCTCCAACATTTGCAGTCAGTCACATTTAAAGCTGCATGATGCCGGGAGAAGTTGTCTGCAACACAGTTTTTGTAGTAGAAAGTGATCTATTGCCGTGTGTGTGACATTTGGATGTGTGAAAGGGAGTTGTCCCTCTCTCCTCATACAAAACTGATTAGATTCTGAGCACTTTTAGGAGGTTTGGTCACCAGGTCACATGTGCTTGACTGCATGTCACGGTTTCAGAGATGATGAATAAGACATCGTGTGTGACTCAGGCTTGGTGCTGATCTGAATATTGGCCCGACTTCCTATACAATATCTTCACACTTCTTTAATGCTGATTACACCAGGAAAGAGATCAAAGCACTCCCAACCACAGAGCTGAAGTCATTTAGCAATGGCCTGGAGGCAGGCGCAAAGTTAATCTTGGATAATCGTTGCTGGTGGAGCAAGATGTTTCTGTGAAAATAGTGAATTGAGCATTAACACATTTCTGTTTGGGTGCAAAGCCGGGAAACATTCTTTGATAGATACAGTATCCAGTTCATCTGATTCATTGTCTTTGGAGTGTGAAAGCAAACTGACTTAAATATGCAAACATGATTGAAACAGATATGTAATGCAGTTATTTTTTTCAATAGGGGCCTCCAGGAGCACCGGGAAAAGACGGCTTAAAGGTGAGGTTAGATGCCTTTTTGTTAATGCCTTTTTGTTATCTAGTCTTTTCCTGCCTACATGTTGTTGTTGTGTTCAAACATGACTTTTTTACAAGAGAAGGTTTATTCTACACAAGAGTGTCTTTTTTTCACACTGTAGAACTGGTCCAGCGTTTTGCACTTCAGGCAGAGAAGTCATTTATCTTGGCAGCATAATTTGACTCTTGGCTCACTGAACATGGCAGCCATCAAAGGAAAGATAACTGAGTTTGTAAAGAAGGTTCAAAAGCACCAGCTATATACAACGGGCTCATCTGCCAACATCATGTCTGTCAAAAGATATTTCTCAATAGCCAAACTGTTTCTTAACTCCACTGGATTTACACAGAAAACCACAAAGCAGGTGCCAGGATTCTCACAAATCCTCAGCTGGAGTTCGTCCCTGCAGAGGACTCAATCAGTACAAGCCGCCACAAGTTGACAGAGGAAAACTGTTGGGCCAAAGAGTAATTTGCACACTTTTAAAGCACTTTTGGGGTATTATATAAAAGACCAGGGGAGCATGATTTGGTAAAATAGCTCCTCAATTAAAACACAAGCCGAGCTTTCTGGGGATTTTTGGATATCAGAATAGCTGCATACTTTAAGCGTACCTGGTACCAGAAAATCTTGGGCCAAACCAGGACAGTTTTGTAGCTGCTCAGTCAGACTTGACGTTGCATATTCAGGACGATCTCAATCAATCATCAGAGTTGCATAACGTCTGGCATGGTTTATCACCTACAAACAAGTTTTCTCTGCAACCTGAGTCAGAAAGCAGCCGAGGCCAACAGTCGGTCTGTTTAGGTGGCAACATAGAAACTTCCTCCTGACCACCACTGTGAAGACTCTGGATACCTCTGGGCTGTTGTGGTTGTCTGGAATAGCTCAAGGATCTTGTGAATAGTATCTTTGGATTGTCTGACAGGAGTTAGTAACCATCCTTCAAAAGGCTAACTGGAATGTTTTTTTCTTTGTTTTGCCTCCCTGGGAAGCCCAAGGCGAAGTGTTAAAAAAAGAGGCTCCAGCAGATGGTTAAGCTGCAGATGATGGAGGCACAATGTAGATTTGATCCTGGTTATAGTGGGGTTTGTGTTTGCATTTTTAACATGTTTACACATATACTAGATTTTCTTGTGCATTCTCTCTCCTCTTGTACTATTCCTAAAAAGAAAATTAAAGAGCAACTGCAGTCTGAAAAATACAGTAGCATGTTTGCTGTTTGGAGATTATATTGGTTTAGCCTTCAGACCTCTGCAGGGTGCTTTGGAGCAGTTGCAACTGAGTTTTACTTCAGTCTGCTCTCATTTAAATATGGAGTAATACAAAGTCGCCTCAAACTGAGAAGTTTAGTTGCTGCTTTCATCAGTGAAGACAAAGCAAATATGGTCATCACTTGAGAATGTGACAAAAGTGGTGGTATAGACATAAAAGTAGCCACAAAGCCAAGGCCTGTTAGAATTAATCAACTTCCCTTTGATTTGAAAGTAGAGTGGTAAGGTTAACCTGCTCACTACATAGACTGACCTTAAATAAGAAATTGAAGCTCTGTAGTGCAGCAGGATGTCAGAAAAAAGTTAGACAAAGAGCAGACAGTAGAAGTAGTTCATGCTGTTAATATGGGGCAGAGTAGGAGGCATTTCAGACATAAAAGTAATTGTGGGTAAACAGGAATCTGTTTTTTCATAGTAGAGCAAAACTAGAATTAAACTCATAAAAGCAAGCTTTTTAGAGATCTGCAAACCGTGGTGAGTCATTGTTGACTTGTTACAGCATTTCTTATTTGATCAATAATAATAAAGAATGGCTAGTCATCCATGTCTCACTGACTAAGAAAAGTATGAGGTGGTTGAAGAGTTTCTGGTCCCGTATTGGCTCTTGGATCTTGTTTTACCCGTAACGCTGTTTGTTTAGCTTGTGGATCACGTATGGAACAACTTAGGTGCATCTGCCTTATTGACATAGTATTTTGGTATTCTTTCAGTACAGCTGGGATGTTTGTGTGGATAGATTGGAGGGTGATGGTAATCGGTCTCTCTGAGCAACAAACTCAAACCATCTGCCAAAACACTCACAGCCCCAATGTGACCCTGAGTCCGCCGAACAACCACAGCGGTTAGGTCAATGCATGTGTGTGCTACCGTAGGTCAAAAGGCTGCAATGATTCTTTACATGTACAGGCTACATGTACAGTATGTGTACTGTAATACACATACATTTTATATCTCACACACACACACAGGACCGAGTCCTCACCTCAGCTACAATTCAGCCTTTCCTGTCTCTCCAGCTGTCACTATATAAATAATAAGAAATAAATTACATGCATACATAATTAAGCCTTATAGGTATACTTTTCAGCTTCAGAGTGCCTTTAGTCTTTAAGCTAAGCTACAATAATTATCTACCAGCTACAGTGCCACACCTCATGCAAGGACATGACAGTGGTATCAGTTTTCTCATCTAACTGTGGCAAGAGAGTAAATAAGTATTATTTACAACTACTAATTCAACAGGCAAATGCAATAAAACAAAATCTTATCTGATTTTTTTTTTCTTTCACTGTACATGTTTTCCTTTAAATTATATGCTCGCTGTGTGTGGTGACTCTCATCCTGATTTCAGCAACCCACCCCACCCCCACCCCTTCCTCTAGCTCTCTAAAACTAGAATAATATGAATTCTTCTCCTGCTGTTTCCCCTCACTGTAATTCGTCTAAGCTAAATATTTGTTTTGTTTCCCCAGGGGGATAGAGGAGCTCCTGGGCCTGTCGGACCACCAGTAAGATTCTGGCAATCTATACTGATGCCATACTATTGTAACTTGTTAGCATTATCTAGAACAATTCAGGTAAACTAAAGCATGACTGCAAAAAAAGACCACTGTGGACCCTCGACATTAAATGGCACAGTTAATGATGCTGTCAGGCTAAGAGTAAATAGTGTGCTGTTCAGAGTAAGCATTATCCCCATAGATAAACACTGATGATGCTAACGTTAACAACTCATGAGAAATGGTTCAGTAGTCAGTTTGAGACAGTCCATTGATCAGCTGGATTCTGTTGGGATAATATTCTCTGTGGCTTTTGAGTAAATATAGGCTAAAGAAACTGTCTTTTTTATAAATACAGAATTTATTTACAAGTAAAGTCCCTTTGGTTCTATTATATCTCCACAGAAATTTGTTCAACAGTTCAACTAAGTATTTGTGAAATCCTTTGTTATTTTCTTGTATTCAACCTCCAGGGTCATCCAGGCTCCTTCGATTTCCTGCTCCTGCTGATGGCAGACATCCGTAACGACATCGCTGACCTGCAGAACAAGGTGAACGGTCGACCGATGCACTCTCCAGGGGAGGACTTTCCTGCAGTTCCTGACAGCTGGAGGGACAGTGAGGACAGTTTGGACACAGGCTCGGGTGAGGATTACAAGGAGCCTCTACCCCGAACAGGCGGAGGGTCCAAGAGGAACAGGAAGAGGAAACCAGCACGAGACAGAACAGACTTTGATTGGAAAATGTAAAGAGGGTGGGTTTGATTACTATATGTCAGGTGTAAATATTAAAGAGGTTTGATTTTTTTATTTAACTGTTTTCAAACAGAATGTACTGGATGAATTTACATCACAGAAGTTTATTTTTGTATGATATGCAAGATTTGTGTGAATAGATTTTAATAAAATGAGTAGACTGTGCGAATGCATGTTACTTTAAAATGTATATTTTCCAAAAATGTGGGTTCCTCACAGCACAATAAAGAAGTCTCTCATGAAAGCAGTTTTCACCTCATTACTTCATGATGGAACATTTTTCTGTTTCACACAAACTGTAAAAGAACACGAGCCAGCTAATATCTAAATGATGAATTGACTGATATAATAAAACTTTCATACACACGAGGAATTAAAACAACACAAATGTTGGATAGGGACATTAAGAATTTGTGCTTTGACTTTAATGTGAATCTTCTCATCTGTGAAGTCACTGTAATTTTCATCTGTAATGCCAGCAAAGTAATAACAATTAGTGAAGATACTTAGCATTGTATTTTTTTGTCATTTGTAATCACTGATGTGGTCATACCCATCAATAAGCAGTAGCACTCAGGAGAGCTGCAAATGATGATTGTTTATTATCTTTTATTTCAATAAGATAAATTATTTGGTCCATGAAGTGTTCAAAAATTGTCAGAGAATGCCTAATTTTGCACAATCCAATATGGTATCTTAACATGTCTAGTTTAGTTTGAAAACATGACAAAGAACAAAAAGAGAAGCATTATTTTTTTTGAGATAATGCATGTGAAGCAGAATGATAGAAGAGAATGAAGCCAATTGTCTAATTCAACATTCAAGTCCTAAGCAGCAGGAAACGGTCAATTCAGAGCTTTAATAGGTGGACAAAGTGTCGATGCTTACAACTAGCTGGAAAAATATGCTGCATTTGTAAACTAAGAAAGACATTTAATTAATCTTGAGCTCGGGGAAAAGGCCGTCTCCTTCACTGCCTGCACTCAGCTGTTGGATCTGTGTGGATGACAATTGACTGATCCACTAGAGGGAGACATTTCCACACAAAAGGTCCATAACTTTGAGGTTAACCTTATCAAGTTCTTAGCTCAAAAATATGATAAAACTTGGCAAACATGACTGCCCAAATACTTTGAACACACTACAATGTGCTCAATACATATGAAGGCAAGATTCCCATTGTTGATTTGATTAGTTTTTCAGCAAAGAACAATAAAAGCTTCACGCATCACGATAGCAACCAATTTTAGGACAAAAACAATTTTGAGTCAAGTTTAACCTCAAAATTGACAATATGTGTATGCAGCCCATTTTTTACAACTAAGGAACATGTTTCAAAGAGAAAAACATTTCTATATCCCCTGTAAATAATAACTTGTTTCTTAAGTCATTGATTGCATGGAGTTTGACTGATTTCTGTATCACAAGCACACACAGAAAAGCAAAATTTAGAGTATTTCTTAACAGTTTTAACTCCTCCTATGACGACATATTTTAAATTTTTGAAACCAAGTCAAAGTTTCATCTTTAAATACACCCACCTCCACTTATGAGTGACCACTCGAGAAGGTGTTCACAAACATTTAAAGACTACATTATTCTGCATCATTAACAATTTAGTAAATTTTTATGAATGCTTAACAGTTTTTAAGTTTTACAAATTATAATACAGATGTTTTTGATTATTGAGCCTGAATTATGCTTCGGAGAGGAATGTTGTTGTGGAAAGAAAGTACTTTCAACAAAAAATGCCTTTCAAACTATGATTAACCTGACAACACTGATAGATGATAAACTTCCCACTTTTATTTATAAAGCTGTGAAGTCGTATGAAGTCATAGCTGGAAGAAACTGAACATACTTGGCCTTTCAGGTTTTAGTATCCAGCTGGATTTTTTGACTTTTCTAAAGTCATAAACTCTGTTGTTTCACCCCTTTCTTGTTCCTCCTTACTCATAACTTACATTCATCTCACTCTGTCCTCTGTTTTGATGAACAAAAGCTGTGGATATTATGTTGAGAGTTCGAGCAAAACAAGGTTGTTGTAATTTTTGTTTTCATGAACAACAAGATCATGCAATAAAACTCAAAACAACCCACTGGAGAAACCTTTAGTCTCATTTATCAGCTTGTTGGAGGCTTTCATGCTTGTTTCTTTCCAGGTTCTTCATCCACCGCAGCGATATAAACTGCTTTATTACATCTATTAACTCAGTATATGAGAACTTTTATTATACAAGCTTCATTTTAACCTCTTACTATTGATTTATTATGATTTTTATTCTTGATTTAAATTTTTATGGTGTATTTTACTTTTGGTGCAAATTATACTGTTTTGTTGTCATAACAACTCCTCAAAAGAGGAGGGGTCACATGCCAAGAGTTTTCATACAAGTGTGTGTTCGGCCTCTTAAAAAATGTAACACAGTGCTCTTTAACTGGAGAGCTGTGATGATAAGAAGAGGAGGAATGCAACAAAGTACATCCGCTCAAGTCCTGTGCTGATTTATCATTGTTGTTATTATCATTTTTAGTAGTAGTAGCATTTTTTCAACTGACTTTTATTGCAGGACTTTTACTTTGTGAAGTGTGCTTTTGCTTCTTAGTACCTTTCCAGTCCATGCTGTTCCCTAAGTCAGTCAATACCCACAAAAGTCCACTAGGTGGCAGTCATTTGTCAGTCATATAAGGTATGTGCTGCATGATTACAGCTGTCTGAATGATCCACAGCAAACGGTGTTCAGTGGACTCATTAAACTTTGCAGTGTAGTTCACACTGAAACACAAGAAGACAATCAAAACACGACCATGATTGAAGCTTTGTGGAGAGGCTCATTCAGTATGCGTAAAGTTTGTGTTTTCTTGTTTATTTTCTAATCCAGTTACTGCCATAAGAAGTTCTTTTGCAATGAAATTTACTGTCTTTTCTCTTAAAGATGTTTGATAACATGGTTGGCAGCCACCAGTGATGATTTTAACTGGAAAAGACACTTTTAATGCACTTGGCCTGCCTCAGTCTGAGTAATTATCCTGATCACTTTTTATAATCAGTTACACGTTGCTCCTGGAAGCAAAACAATCATCTTCATCCACTTTTTTTTACACATATTTGGCACATCACAATCAAACAATATCCAAAAACTAACAATTGCATCATCATAATCACCAATATTATCATCATTTCATCAACAACACAAATGAAAACAGATTTGTTGCCTTCAGCCAAATGTTCCCTCAGATGCCACTGTCATTAAACACTACATCTTTGTTTATATGTTGTGTATTTGTTTCACAATGAGCCCCTTTTCAGAGAACAGTACATCATGATTTGCATTTGATTAAAGAGGGGCCGAAATAAAAGTCCTGTACACATTCCCTTAACAAGCTTGGGTCATTTTGTCCCCGAAATACAAAAAAAAAAAAAAAAAAAAACCCACCAAAAATTGGCAACATATTTCTCCAAAAAACCTGCTGGAAGTAATTAATAACCAACATTAAAGGGCAAGCCTTAAAAGATTTCAAATATTTGCTGAAGTGCCCCTTATTCCTAATTATATCTCCCCGCTTGTCCCCCTCATTATTTAGACCTACCCACAAAAAGATGCAACACCGAATGGGAACCATCACACATTCACCCCCCTCATCCAGAGAAAATGTTTAATAGCAAATGAATGAGTGAGTTACTGTGCACCAATAAAGGCCTTAATGAGGTAATTTTATTAGTAGCGGCTGCCCAGAACTGTTGGCAACCGATGGAGGAAACAAACAGAGAGAGGCAGCATAGAGAAAATTAGTGTTACCCAATTCATTAATAAATGCATTAGTGTGGGCAGCAAATTAACTGCCCCAAAAACCCCTTATTCAGTGAAGATTATGATGAAAAAAATACATTGTTGCCCTCCGACGTAATTACAAGACAGTGCAAATTCAATTCTAATGAGGCGAAAGGCACCCCCTTAACATACATCCCCTATTTCCCCCCTTCTAAAAGGGCTTGCTCTTGTCGGAGCCTAAGTTTAAGGAAGTATTGAGAGTGAAGGAGACAGTAATGAGAGATCGGCCTGGTCCTAAGTGCTTTATATGCTGCAAGCAGGTAGAGAGGATTGAATGGCTCTCTTTCTGGGACTCCTGGGGGGCCTGTCTTCCCAGCACAACAACACTTGGCTCTGAGAAAAGGGTCCGCTGAGGAGCCCGCAGACTGAATGGACCTGTGCTGCAGTGGGTCAGACTGAATGGCCACAAGTTCTTCAATTATTACAAACTATGTTGTGCCGGCACCGTCTGCATACATGTACACAAACACAAGCACACACACACTTATGCACACACACAGAGACAGCCCTCACCCTTCCACCTCTCCCTCTCATTGAGTTATCTTTACTCAGGCTTTGTCTCCTCTAATTGGAGCTGATGAGGGACTAATTGGTAGCTTTTTTACAACACCCAGTACTTAAGCAATGGCAAGCCGAGGGAGGCAGCATGAGCGGAGTTAATGAGAGGCTTTGCACAAATAAAAGCTTTAAAATGGGCCTGTTTCACAGAATGGGGAGAAAAGGAAAGTTGAGAATATCTTTTGTATCCTCCACATCTTTCACTTACGTGCAGGTATCTGAAAAGAAGAGGGAGTGGTGCAGGGCACACACAGCGGTTGCAGAAATGTTGAGCACTTGTGCGCATAAAGGGATCTGTTCTGCATTGTTTGAGGCCCATCGTTTAGTGTGTCTGTTAATAATGAGAGAGGGCTGCTCTTCAAATGAATGTGGCAAAGTCCTTAGTGGACAATAAGTGCCCTCTCTTCCCTGGACCACACTGGACCGTGTTGAAGCAATCTGAAATAAAGGTTCAGTCCTTCTGTATTGTTGAGGGTGAGTATGTGGCCTATGTGTGCAGAATCGAGCCAACAAATAATACAACAGCAAAGCCCCTCAGTGCAGCTCTAATGTAGAGTAATCATTAAATATTTGTAGGTAATTGTGTGAAATTATCATGAATCAAATGATTAATGGGGCTTGTGTGTCTCCTTTTGGATGCACTTCCATCACATGTGAGGTTGCAGAAATACTGAAGGCCAAATGAAGCTAAAAATAGTATCTAAAACTTAAAAATCATGTTCCTGTCCTGGTCCTCAAGGGCCAGTTAGGGATTTGCAACATGTAGGTAAACTTTAGAGCTCAGCAGGTTTCACTGCAGGACATTTCCTTAGCATGCTGTCATCTCCGCAGACACTCTGCTCATGTGTTAATGGACTGCTTTGTGCTTTTCAGGTATGAATACACACTATGAAGCAACAGGCTTCATTTAACTAAGCCATGGTGTCACACCAGGAGGTGACAAGCCACTCTCCCTTTCCTCTAAATGTTACATTAGTAACATTAACATCTGTTTTGACAGCACTAAAGTTGTTTGTTTTACCTGATCAAGTTAAGGATCACTAAAAACAGATCCGTACAGAAGATGTGAGGTAAAAAAAAAGTTGAGATATAAGTTTTTATTTTGGTCAAAACTTTAAAAGAAATTAAAGAATTAGGCAGCTCAAACTACATTTAGTGTGAATATAGACTGAATATATTCCTGCTGATTATATTCAAGCAGTTTTTAATATACAGCATTGTTGAGAAATCAGTAGTCCGGCACAGTACATAAAAAAATCAGATCGACTTGCTGTCACTACCAAGATTTGTTTGCTAAAGCACTGTATAATCCACTGACCAAATATTTGTGCTGACTCATGTGATAGGCTATTCACAGTCTCAGTGACCCATTAACATCCTACAGGTTCCCATTGTCAGGCTCTAAATGGATCCATTAGCATTGCTATTGTTATTTAAATCCTACATTTCCTAACAAAGAACGTGGTTTAACTCTCTAATGAGGACTTCCTCAGACAAAAGGGCCAAGGCCTCTATTTTCTCTGCCCTCTAAATCCACTGCTAGATTTCATGAGTTTTAAATGTTAAAAAAATGATTTATAATTTAATGTAATCTACTCCTACAATTTCCCAAAGCACCATCTTAATTTTCTCATGGAGATAAATTAATTATCTTTTCCTGTCTTGTGACTTTTCAGCGTTTCTTATTCTAAAGCTACGCTGATAGAGAGCTCACTGTGTGCATAACTAAATCATGTTAAACATGACATCAACCGGTTCAGCAAGATGCAGTGGTTACCCATCTTATCATAACATAGATTTAATTATTGTGCTTGACATGAACCCTTTCAAACTAGAGAGGGTCACATATTTGTTCTCTATTGTTTATTACTTATTGGTGCAGAAATTTCTCCTTTTATCTTGGTACAAGAAAAAGTAATCATTCATTTATCTGGACAGAGTGTGGACTCATTAAATTTTTATTCATAGAGGGCAAAAAATTTGTCACAATGATGTGAAATGTGATTTCTGCACTAGTAAAGTTGCACAACTAATAAACTTCAAAGATGTGAGGAAACTCTGACTATCTTCTGCTTCTCCATCCTGAGTTTCCTTCGGTGTTTGACTACAGCAGCATATGACGTGTGTTTTATTTTATTTTATGCATCTTAATGCACTCTTTGCCTTCTATTAGCAATGAGCTTTTAGTGTGATCGTATGATAAAAATAACACAAAAACAATATAATTGCCCTGGAGAGAACAGATAAAGCTGAGAACCAATAAGATAGATAGTGTTTTTTTTTAGTCATATTGTGATGGATACTTTTGTCTTGTAACTAAAAAAAAACAAGTCCTGACCAGCAATCTGTTTGAAAACAACAGGGATTCTGTGCTTGTGATATGAACAGTTTTGTAAATGTGTAGAAATGATTCATTGGTAAACTAGTGAAAAGCAAAAGGTACCCAAAAAGTAAAAGTCTATTTATGTTCATGAATAAAGAACATGTGTTTCCTGTTTGTGAAATTACCACAACATAAAACTAATGCAGATCAGTCCAAGTCATTTACTCATCCTTTGCCAGAAAAGGCAAAATACTTTAATTAGTGTCACCAGAGGAGCCTGTTTTGTTCTGGGGTTCCCTCACAGTGATCAATTCTGCAACTCCAGCAAAGGAGGAAGCTGGTGAGAGCAAAGAGGAAGCGAGTGGCACATAATTGTGTCATTTCCTTTCTCCCTCTTAGGCCTTCACTGCAATGAGAACTGCGGCAGCAGGCAAGTCACCTTAACCTTCACTGACCTTTCGGCTTGAGTCGGTCCAAAACAACACAGATAACAGAGCAATGAAACTTTGATGTGGATTTGGCATTCCTGATATGTTTGCTGCTTGTTACATTGTGGGTCTTTGGTTGCTAACTCAGCTTATTTGTAGATCATACAAGAAGGCTTCTTACAAAACTATAAGATGCAAACTGTGCAAGATGTTGTGATAATTAAACAGTTTAAACAATAGCATATATTGCACATGAAGCTGGTTTGACAAAAATAACAAAACTTAAAAAACAGGCATTAAAGAACCACAAAACACGTTACAAATGGCCTATGGATTAAATATCAGCAACAATCACAGTGGAGCCACATCAACAATAGATTCTCTAGGCAAATGTATATATTTATATTTGACTTGAGCTGATGTCTGCATACTGACAGTAATACTGGTTGTATCAACTAAAAATTTTAACAGTCAGGTTTTACTTTACAAAACAACATAAACAAGCTTATGAATTGGATATGCAGCAACCAAGGTTGGCAGTAGCCTTATTTGTTTAATGTAGTATTTAGCATAAAGGTACCCCCGCCCCACTCAAATAGATAAATAGTTCAGAGTTGTTGGGCGATTGTATTTAAAGTTTTTCTACAAAGCAACAAAAATGTGTATTTCTGGGCATTAGCAATATTATCTACTAATGCCGTTTGCACTATCAGTATTAGTATTACTGTTAGCATTACTAGCTCATCAACAGCTGTTAACAGCTGCAAACGTATTTCTTTCATCATTTAGTATAAATAAAATAATAATATAAAAGGCTGCTATTACTTATATTTTATTTATTTTATTTTTTATTTTTTTATTCTCGGCCTCTTGGAAATGTAAAAAACACCAACAAGGCAACCTCAGCTGTGACCACGAAAGAAGGGGGAGCAAAAAACCAGAGATAGCGAGAAAACGGGACCAAAAAAGCCGTCCAATGAGAAAACGCCCTGTTGGCCCTACAGGCATCCCGTCATGCGCGTGGTCTCAGCGCTACGTCAGCAGTGATACCGAAACATGGCGGTGTCCATAGCACAGCTCCCGGCTGCCAGCGCTCGTGGGTTGATATTAACTTTTCTTACAACGTTAATATTTCACCGTAGTGTTGCCGATATTGCAGCGGGTGCCTCGACGTCCGAGGAGCCGCCTCACCGCCGGTTTGAGTACAAATACAGCTTCAAAGGACCCCACCTGTCTCAAACTGACGGCAATATCCCGTTTTGGATCCACACTGGAAGTAAGTTTGTATCCAGCTGTCAACATCACAAAGCTGCTCGACAACTGCTGGTTTTAAACTTAACACTCGGGTCTCGAGCTGACGGAGAGGACAGCTGAGGTGGCTCGTGTACTCTTCGGTGTGTAACGGACGGTGTTTCCGCTGAGGATGTTAAGAAGTGACAACGGTTTTCTTTGTTAATTCAAAACTGCATTAGAAAAATCACAGATTTTAGGCAGCATTGGCTCCTTGTAAGAAATCCGGTAAAATTCAAACGCATCATGAAAAGGGGCACTTTGACTCATGAAACTGAAGTGTTGAACTTTCCTCCTGCAAAAAAAAAAAGGCCTTTGGATTCTTGCATCACAGTGTTTTGTCTGGTTGCTCAGCGTTCAATAAATGCAGTAGGAGACTACAACGCATTCCTTCTAAATCAGCACTGATCCAGGACTGTAACTATTTATTATTTTTGAAATTCCAGAGTCAGAGGTGCTTTTTTTTTGCTTTGACAGGAAGAAACTTCACTAATGACAGGAAATAAGAGAGAGAGCAGGGCCATGTCTTAAAAGGTCTACAGCTGGACTCAGACGTGGAAAGTTGTGATTACATGGTCTTTAACCTCTGAGCTGCCAGGCTGCATAAGTCGCCTGTGTTTACAGCAGTCTTAAACCAAATGATATAAAGTTTATTATGAAATAAATCAGTGTCAAGCAAGAAAACCTCAAATTTCGGAGGTTGAAACTAGATAATGCTTTGGGAGTTCTCCAAAAAGTTTGAAAAATATCTCTTTTATTACTTATCTTGTATCTCCAGGACACCAAAACCAAAAGTTATCAAAGTTACAAAAAGCAGCTAGTAGTAATGTTAGAATTTCTGTAAAAGTGAGTGAATCTGGATTGCATAAACAAATGTGAGGAATGCGGTGTGCAGTCTCTGCGTCAGGCACTGAATCAAATAAGAGATTAGACAGTTGGCACGCCCTGATAATGCTGACCTATAAACAGCAAGACTACGAGTTAGCTTGCGTGAGCTTTTTCACCTGGGGTCAAGTGGAAGTAGGAGCCAGACAATAAAAAAGCCTGTGACAATAGACTAATTTTGTGTGCATGTCTTCTAACAAGATGTATCCTTAACACTGTATTTTCACAAACATCTCTACTCTCCATCCTAGATGCCATCCCCAGTGCAGACCAGGTGCGCATTACACCATCCCTCAGGAGTCAGAGGGGCAGCGTGTGGACAAAAAACAAAGTCAGCTTTGAACACTGGGAGGCCGAGGTGACCTTTCGAGTGTCTGGAAGAGGCAGAATGGGAGCAGACGGTTTGGTAAGGAGGACTGAAACTTCTGTGCTGGTCACTGAGAGAGTCAGGAAATGTACTATGCTATGCAACTTACTAAAGCACAGCACTGATCACACTTCTTACTGTATCCACTATTCAATGCATCTGCACCACTTCAACCTCGGTAGCATCAAGAGTCTTGTAGTTGGTGTTTAATGCTGATGATTTGATCAGATATTTCATAGTCTCATTTAAAAATAACCTTTCTGACTTTAGACTGATGTTGTATTTTATGCATCCAGAGCAAATTAGCACATTTTTTAAATGAAAAACCGAGAAAGTACTGGAAATTCTGCCAACATACGACTATACTATGATAGCAAAAACATGAATCAGCTCTAATCTGCACTTATCTTTAGTTGACCCTTCATCTATGACGTTAACGCCCAGAATCACAATTGATAAATAAACCATACCATAAGCTGAGTTTTACTATTTATTGACTATTGCTCATTATGCATTGAGAGGTGAGAACTTTCCTTTTGTAAAATGTAACTTAAAGTGTTTAAACTCGGTACAAATGCTGCCAATTATGTTTGTATGTCAAATATGTATTTCAAGACAAGGATGTGCATAACCTGTTTTGGGAGGTGTGTTGTGCCCACAGGGGTAAAAGAGAGGTAGGTATTTCTCGCCAGAGAAAAGAATTTCTGAGAAAAACTAAATATGAATTATAATTTCTAACTATACCTTTGTATAACTGTTTGTTTTAACGGGGTTTGAGCACATGTAAACATACCGATTCAGAGAGATGTTGTGCCATTTTCAGTATTGTTTTCCGTTGTTGCTTCTGGATGATTTCATCGTTAGACGTGATGACTGCAAATCCGTTCATAGCTGCTCTATGACACATAATACATCTAATATTTGTCCAACAGGCTTTTTGGTACACGAGTGCCCAAGGCCTCGACGGTCCAGTGTACGGTGCAGCCGACAAGTGGAATGGAATTGGAGTCTTTTTTGACTCTTTTGACAACGATGGAAAGGTTGGTGTCAACTTCCTTTTTCAAATTATTGTTTATGCTTAACTGTTAATGATTGTTTTTATCCAAGAGTGCTCCTGAAGGTGTGTCTTAGAGAGTTTCTGTGTTCAAAACAGGCTGTTTGTAGAGACAAGAGCTGCAGTGTTTAAGTAATTAGTTGATTTGTCAAAAAAATAAAAATTGTTACAAACTATTTTAATAATCTATGAATGATTTCAGTTGTTTTTCAAGTAAAACTGTTAAATATTTGCTAGCTCCAGATTCTTAAATATGAGGATTTGCTGATTTTCTTGGTCATTTATGATAGCATAAGAACAGTCCATGGGGTTAGGACTTGGGTTCAAAAAAGTAAAACAAATTTAGAACAAAATGTTTTACTTTGGGAATTTTAACATAAAATTTTTGACTTTGGAAATTTGTATTAAGCATTTTTCACATTTTTTTGACACTTTAAAGGTTTTAAAGGGTGTTTAATGAATCTTTATCATACTATTCAGTGTTAAAAAAAAGTCATTTGTAGCCCAAGTCGAGACCTGGCTGCTGAAAACACATTCAGTCATTGTTTCATCATTGTTCTTGTCTTTCTGCCTCGAAGAAAAGCCCACAATGACACAAAGAGAGCCTCTGTTTGGTTATCAACCTGTTCAGTCACAGACGGAGGTTTTCCTTCAATTAACATACACATAATCAGCCTCATTAATATTACTTTTTGCCCTGTTTTTTGTGGTACTCATGTATTAGCTTGTTTTTATTTATGATCAGGTATGGGATTGATATTTTTGAATAAGATTACACAACAACAAAACTCTGATTTTCGGCTAAAACAAAAAGGGGTTAATGCTGTTTTCTTGTTTTCTCATCTTCATTCCAGAAAAATAATCCAGCCATAATTGTTGTGGGAAACAATGGCAACCTTGTTTATGACCACCAAAAGTAAGTAAACATTTCCTTTGCTTTGCTGTGACGTCGTCACCAACTGAAATTTTAACAATTTAAAGAAGATTAGTAAATATGATTATATTTACTTGGAAAGTAAATAATCCTCTGTCTTTCCTAATCTCCCCTGGGCGAGTGAAAGCTTTAAAGCACTTTGTCAATGACATCCCAGTTTGTCTGAGAATTCACACTGTTTACCGTACCACTAAAAAACTATTTACGAAAACAAACACGTATACAGTGAATGTTAATCTTACCGTATTTCTTCATGCTCAGTGTTAATGAGGAGCACAGTGCTGTATTTAGATTAATGTAACTGTTGTCTTTTGTCTGTTTTTAACCAGTGACGGCTCCACACAAGCCCTCGGCACATGTTTACGGGACTTCCGCAACAAACCGTATCCTGTCAGAGCCAAAATAATATACTACAAGAAGACAATGACGGTAGGAGGAACCTTAAACACTCACATATTAGGAGAAAAAAGGCAATTCTGCATCATAAACAGCTGGCACTTTTCAAACAGTCCCTCTATCTTAATAATATCTAATCTATCTTACTCTCCTCCTCCTCTTCAGGTGATGATTAACAATGGTTTCACTCCAGACAAAGAGGACTACGAGTTCTGCACAAAGGTAGACAACATGGTCATTCCCAGCGAAGGCTTCTTCGGCATTTCAGCTGCAACTGGTGGTTTGGCCGGTAATATTCTGTCTTCCATGTTAAGAGGCCTTCAGTGTTCTTAAAACATTACACTGCTATTTTCTCATATATGAAATTATTCATTTCATTACCCATCTTTATGTTCTTTTTATCAGAATTTTTCCCATCTTAACCCATTGCCTAAAAGGAGCATAAAAACATTGTTATAAATGAACATAGTCCTGCACATTACCACTCTGTTGAAGGATTTTATATCAATATCACAACATCAAACACATTTGTTTTTACCTCATTTTAGCTATGTTATATGTGACATTTAACACCGTTCTAATGTTTTTGACCTACAGTTTCCTATTATAGAAAATAAACTTTATCGTCTCCATGTTTATAACACAATATTAGCAATCTATCACTCTGTATTTACCATAGTGTCAAACCAGTTTGACCTTTTCTCTTTTCTAACTCAGTTATTACCTGTTATTACTCTGCATTAATGATAAGTGTTTTCATCATTTCAAATACGTTTATTTGCTGTGATATTCTAACCCAGACTTTCTGTCCTCCATCAGATGACCACGATGTTTTGTCCTTCTTGTTATTCAGACTCTCTGAACCAGGCCAGCAACCGGTAACTTCACTTTCCTAGAGTTCCTAATACTTCCCACAATCCTGTGTGTGTCTCTGTGCTGCATGCATGCATGTGCACAACGTAGCCTTAAGCACAGCCTCTATTGAACTCAGAGAGGTTTTTTTTTTTCTCATTGAAGCCCCCACCTGAATCTGAGATTCCTAAAGAAGAGAAGGACAAGTACCAGGAGGAATTTCAGAACTTCCAGCAAGAGCTCGACAAAAAGAAAGAGGAGTTTCAGAAAGAGCACCCAGACGTCCAAGGAGAACCAAGTTAGTTTCTGAAATAGAGTGTAAAATATATAAGAGGGGAAAAGAAAAGTAAAGTTTGAATTTGTTTTTGTTTCCTTCAAATATTATTTAAACAAACCAAGATAAATAATTTGGAAAATAGAAATTGTAATTAACTCAAAAAAACTTGCCCAAGCTTTATCTTTGCAGTGTCTCGTGAAAAGTTTGCAAATTTTTGTTTCAATATTTGATGTGTTTATGTCCATCCTTAGTTGAGGACTTGTATGAGAGCGTGAATGACCGGGAGATCCGTCAGGTGTTTGAAGGCCAGAACCGGATCCATCTGGAGATTAAACAGCTGCACCGACAGCTCGCTATGATCCTGGACGAGCAGCGCCGATACGTTTCCGTCATCACTGACGAGGTCGCCAAGAAAGGAACAAACGCCGAGTCGGGACAGGTGAGCATAACACCGGCCAGATGGGTGCAGGATTATAAATCATTTCATATTATGAATAATAGTTGATGGTTTCGCTGCTACAGTGCTTCATTATTTGTCAGTTTATTGATTTAAAAACATATTTTAATCATAGGAGACCTGCTTGAAGAAATTATCAATACAGATAAAATTGTCCCAGCTTTAACTTAAGCGTCATTCTTGTATACTTTCTGAAGTTAAGTAGCTTAATGACAGGTTATTAAAACATATAAACTTTTATGTTGTCTTTCTCTTTAAGCTGGACACTGCCAGTCAACAACAGTTGGGCTCTGTCGTCGCCACCCAGCAGGAGGTTCTCAAGACTTTGAACGAGTTGAGGTAAGTAAAAAAACAATGTTGTTGATGTTCGGTCAGTCTTTAAAAACTAGCTGTTGTTTTTGTAAAAAACATAGAGAGAGACCTGTGATACTCCAGAAAAACAAGGGAAATCCAAGGGGTTTAATCCCTCAAATCATATTTAATCTCAGGATGCAGTGGCTGCAACATCACAGGTGTCTGCCAGCCTGATAATCCAGCTGCAGCAACAGCTCCCTGCACACACACACACACACACACACACACACACGCGCACACATGCACGTGCACATGCACTGAAAGCCTCAGCAATAAATGGGATAACAATCATGCTGCCTCGCTCTTAGCTCTAAACCATTTTACTCATTTGTCATCTCTGTTTATGATGAAATAAAAAGATTAATTACATTGTAGGAGTTACATAATGCAGACTGAGGTAAAATCAGGACTTTTTTTGGAGAGGTTAAAATGTATTTGTAAACTGTTTATCAGCTGCATGAAGATTTGGTGTGAAACCAAAAAAGAAGTCAGTTTTTAAAAGATATAATCTCAATGAATAAAAAATTTTTAATCTGTAAGATTTACAGTATGATAGGTATGAATTATTCAGCCGTAATCTTCTTCTTCTTCTTCTTCTTCTTCTTCTTTAATTTAAAAAAATGCTCTCCTTACCACTCTCAGATGACAACCCACACAGATTTTAAGATAATACAGCTCAAGAGG